>JACEEZ010018531.1:227389-302003 GCA_016584305.1 Chionoecetes opilio
CCAGCGTGTACTCCGTATACCCGGCCCTGCAATGGTGGCACGGGCTCACAACCGAGAGTCCCGGGGTTCGATCCCGGGCGAGCGAAGACAGAGGGTGGTCTTTCTAAAACCACGGAGCCCTGTCCTCCTAGCAGTGAATTGGTACCGGTCTTAACAGGGGATGTGACCCACACCAGGGTGGTGGCTTCGGCCAACACTAACCTGCATCGGTAGATCACTATGGCTCTGAGGAATTGTATATCCTCTAAACAAACAAACAAACAAACAAACAAAACAAACAAAACAAGTGTCTCCACCATCACACGTTTTTATTATTATTATTACTGTTATTATTATTATTATTAATATTATTAACATTATTATGATTATTATTATTATTATCATTATTATTATAATTATTATTATTATTATTATTATTGTTATCATTATTATAATAATAATTATTATTATCATTATTATTATTAACATTATTATTATTATTATCATTATTATTATTTTTATTATTATTATTATTGTTATTGTTATTGTTATTATTTTATTATTATTATTATTATGATTATTATGATTATTACACTGGGTTAAAAAAAATAAAAAGTTGTAAGTCGCCAAATTTTTTTCAACTGATTTAGGAGAATTTTGCACCGCTGAATCCGAAAATGACATCCGTTTCTCTCGATCAGGTCAGGTTTTTATGCTAAGTCGATTTACAAAAAAAATCCGATCTGCTGACTAAATCGATTACATTTTTGTGACATTTTTGGTTGATTTTTCGGTTAATATTTCTCATCCGAAATATGTTTTTAAGAGAAAAATATCGTTTTCTAACACAATTACTTAATTAAATGTTACGAAAATTGATTAGTGTACATTGAATAGTAGACATTGATAATACATGTAATGTATGTAAGTACATGGTAAGTACGTGTAAATTAATAATGTAAGTAATGTTAATTAAAGTGAAGTTGATTACACAATGAATGTTTCCAGTAGGATCGTAATTAAAAGTTATATACAGAGAACAAAATAATCTAGGGTTGTAGTACACAAAATATTAAATAAAATATATGGAGTAAAAAATCTCATTGTTTTTTAGTCTGTACTAGTTCATTACACATTAGATAAGTTTTTAAAACTACCAAACATAATCATTTAGGTCCATGTGAACATTTAGGGTCAAATTAAAAGAAATGATGAATTTACTAAGACCTGAGGTAATTATCACTACACTTTCTCTCAAGTTTAGGACATGAGAAGTACAAACAGAAAAGTCTCGCCTATCTTAGCTTCCTTTTTGAAGGAAAAGTAAGTTTTTAAGAGCAATAGTGATGAATAAAGATGATCTTGGTGACCAAATTGGAAAATTGTTATGTCCACTCTCTTAAGTACATAAGGGAAATCAAACTCCATTCTACACCGAGAAAAATTAATTAATGAATCTTACAATAGTTTGTTTGTTTGTTTGTTCTTAACATTAAAAGGATGTAATTTAAATCGGAAAATTGTTCCATTTTACGAAAATGATGAGTCCAATTTTCACGAGGCGTGTGGGCTGGAGTCACTTACGTAGTACATAATCATCCAGCACCTATCTTTTATCTAACTAGCTGGATTATTACATCCTTTGTCAGAAGCTTGGCAGCTGCAGTACTGACAACAAATTAGCTCATATTGTCTACAAACACATCGCTTAGTGGCACAGGACGTGCATTTTACATGGCATTGGGAAGTCATCTGGCAGTAAGACCTGACATCGTTCCGGCTCAAGGATGCCATCAGCCGCACTGTAGCCAAAATTATACAGCAACAACATAAACGTTATGGTAAACCATGAGTTTAATCAGCCAGCTACGCAAACATCTGAAGCTATGATCAAGGATATGATTAGAGTACATCAAAGAGCATGAAAACCAAGTGACAGTATCCATGGAGAGAGATTACGGGAATCAACTGATCCTTCACAACATTATTACTCAGGAGATCATGTCCACTGGTCCAGTGAAATTCGTGACAATCTTCTCAAGTTTGATGTCAACTCCAGCAAAACATATGACACTTTTCGGTGAGAGAGATTTGTAACAAAGCAGAGATCCATCTTCGACTCTATTCACAGGACCAACCTCAAGACATTTAGGCCTTTGAAACCCGAGAAGAGTAAAAGTATAATGGGTGAAAGACAAAGCAAGAAGAAACTGGCAGACTCAAAAAATCTTTGACATCGCCCGGGTACGAGACTATGAAATGCGTTATTTACTGGGATTTGACTTGGCTGATAATGTTTGCCTGCTTGATGGGGATGGGTTTATGAAGAAACCAAACAAAAATGACCTGTGTGCCTTTCCCACAACAGTTAGTTGTGGGGAAGGGAGGGGTGTCAGGGGAGTGTTACACCACCTTCAGGAGGGTTGGCAAGGCAGTAAACAGTTGCTCCACAGCCCTGCCATGCCACGCCGATGAAGACTTACCCTGCTGTCTCGCCGCCCTTCCGTCAGCTGTGCCGTCTTGTCGCCCTTCCGTGCTGGCTCCATGGCGCCACGAGGACAGGTCCGCAAACACAATACAATGATGGGTCAAAGGTTGACCCACACAAGACACCCCTGGACCAGGCTAGGAGTAATTACATTGGTTTGGGTCAATTACAATTTCAATTTGGATGACTTACCAAACTACTCAATTACTACAATTACAAGGAAGGAAATTTTTTTCTTTCTTTCAATTACTCAATTTTGAAATTTCCAAATTACAATAACACTCAACCCTCGGCTATCGCGCCTTATTAATGCCGCTATCGGCACGATATAGCAGAAATAGCGATAGCCGAACAATAAAAGTAATGGTAATAATTCTAATTGGTGCCAGGATCCCCAAGATGACCACATATTTTACCACTTTTTTCGGTATTTTCATACTTTCAACCAGTATGAGGCTAGTAGTGCTCTTTTGCTGTGTATTTTGATATGGTAAGAATGATGGTTACATTAAAATCATCGAAAATGCCTCATTAGGTTTGATTAAGAATTTTCCAGGAATAGGTAGGCTTACCCCTAGACTTTATCAGTTATATATCTTTATGTATTTTCACCCTTATGTCATCCAATAGAGTGTTTACCGGATATGTTTACCGCCTTACCTGTCATCCTGAAGAAGACTGATCAACTACCACGACTGTTGTAGCATCATAATACATCCCCAGGGCTCATATGCTTCCTCAACGGATATTCGTGACCCTAAACAATACTAAGAACTACGGAGGGGTGATAATGGCAAAATGAGGCATTTCCTACGATCTGTAATGTCACAATCATATTTAACACATCAAAATACATGGGAAAAAGAGTACTTTTGATCTCATTCTTAATTACTCGTTGAAAGTACCAATTTTATCCTAACAAACAGCTTAGCAATGCTAAATGAACCAAAATGTTGACAGTTTCAAGGGTATTTGGGCAACATAGTCTCCATTTCAATGTTATAATGATTTAAAACGATACTATTCTTTTTTTCATATGATAATAGCATATCATAATCAACTGTATACACATTTCGGCTTTGTTTATATATGCACAGGTGACGAGAAATGTCCTACGTGGGCCGCCATCTTGATTAGCGGCCACAACAGGCCAACATATGTTTGTGAAGAGGCAATTGTACTCCCCGGCACATTTAAGGCCTTAACCCCTTGAGGCCCAGAACGTAATTACCTCCGCAGCGAAGTTGGAGGGGTTATGTTTTCACCCCGATCTGTGTGTCTGTCTGTCTGTCTGTCTGTCTGTCTGTCTGTTTGTTAGTGTACAGGATTTCTCGAGAAGTTACAAATAGATTTGGACCAAACTCGGTATACCAAGTCTATTTGGTATAAGGAGGAACTCATTTAATTTTGGATGAAATCTATTGACAACTGTTGCCATGGGAACAAATTGATAAAATATTCGGCCAGAGGTATGCGCTCATACTGGGTGCACACACATATATTATATATATATATATATATATATATATATATATATATATATATATATATATATATATATATATATATATATATTATATATATATATATATATATATATATATATATATATATATATATATATATATATATATATATATATATATATATATATATATATATATATATATATATATATATATATATTATATATATAAATATATATATATATATATCTATAATAATATAAGCGAAAGTGTGTGTGTCTGTCTGTCTGTCTGTCTGTCTGTCTGTCTGTCTGTCTGTCTGTCCGCGATAGGTGCCGCCCCCCTTGGCGGAATCCCATCATATGTCACAGTTTTGGAACCAGCTCGACCAGGGGAAGGTTTTAAGCCCATTATGAGATGATCCGATCATTTTTTTTTTTTTTTTTTTAGCAGCCTATTAGCGAGAATTGTGAAAAAAAATGTGGGTTGCGAGAATTGAGGAAACCTTGATGTAGCGTGATGGGTAATGGGTGAGTGAATGGGTGGGGTGATGGGTAATGGGTGTGGGGTGATGGGTGAGTGAATGGGTGGGGGTTGATGGGTTGGGGGTGATGGGTGATGGGTGAGGGAATAGGTGGGGGGTGATGGGTAATGGGTGAGTGAATGGGTGTGTGGTGATGGGTAATGGGTGAGTGAATGGGTGGGGGGTGATGGGTAATGGGTGAGTGAATGGGTGGGGGGAATACATACATTTCTACATCCATGATTTCAGGAAAGTTAGAAGGGGCTATCTGGAGAGGGGGAGAGTCTGTGTTTGGTGGGCCTTCGGCCCACCAAATACAGGTGGTGGGCCGAAGGCCCACCAATAGCCCTAATGGGTGAGTGAATGGGTGGGGGGTTATGGGTAATGGGTGAGTGAATGGGTTAGGGGTGATGTGAATGGGTTGGCGTTAAAACATACATTTCTACATCCATGATTTCAGGAAAGCTAGAAGGGGCTAACTGGAGGGTCTGTGTTTGGTGGGCTTTGCCCACCAAACACAGGTGGTGGGCCGAAGGCCCACCAATAGCCCTCCGCAGGAGCTAGCCAAAAAGGCCGCCCGGAGGGCGGCTTTGCGGCTAGTAATGATATAAGCGAAAGTGTGTGTGTGTGTGTGTGTGTGTGTGTGTCTGTCTGTCTGTCTGTCTGTCTGTCCGCGATAGGTGCCGCCTCATGTGGCGGAATCCCATCATATGTCAGTTTTGGAATCAGGTTGACCAGGGGAAGGTTTTAAGCCCACTTATAGGATGATCCGATCTTTTTTTTTTCTTTTTTTAGCAGCCTATTAGCGAGAACTGTAAAGAAAAAAAATGGGTTGCGAGAATTGAGGAAACCTTGATGTAGGGTGATGGGTAATAGGTGAGTGAATGGGTGGGGTGATGGGTGATGGGTGAGTGAATGGGTGGGGGGTGATGGAAGATGGGTGAGGGAATAGGTGGGGGGTTATGGGTAGTGGGTGAGTGAATGGGTGTGTGGTGATGGGTAATGGGTGAGTGAATGGGTGTGTGGTGATGGGTAATGGGTGAGTGAATGGGTGGAGGGTGATGGGTAAAGGGTGAGTGAATGGTAATGGGTCTATTGGGAGTAGTCATATATATTAGGAATATTAGTATATTATATCTGATTATATATAATATGTAATAGTATCTTATATCTTTATTAATAATATGCTATATAGCTAATATATAGCTATTGTTATAATATAATATATATTATATATTACTATATATATATAATTATATACGTGATTTGATGAAATTTCGGGCCGGAGGTATGCGGTGTACTGAGTGCCCTCCCCCTAGTTACCTTTGTATTTTGGTTACTATTAGACTATCTTAATGAATGTAAGCAATTTTTTGTACAGATATGACCTGTTTAATACCCTTGTCCCTAGCTAATTTGGTATATTAAGTAATTTTTTTGTAATTTTATGGCTAACAGACAATTTTATTCACCAAAGGCAAGATCTGGGCGTGAAGGGGTTAACAGTACTCTTAAAACTAAAAAAGGTTTTGTGAATACACTTTTAGTGCTTAGGAGTCAAATACTGGAGTTAATCAGGATTTCTTGGCCTTCGGTAACAAACTTTGTGTATGCAACCCCCTGACGTCAATATTTGACCAACCATTCCGCAATCCCTTACTCGGTCTGGCCAAGGCTGGCTGCAGCCATGGCAACTACAGTTCGATAAACATGGTTGGGGCGTGATAGACATGATTGTGCAGATATACAAGGCGTGATAGCTGTATAACTTAGTAGCTTGATACCGAAGGTTGAGGGACAGTACATTTCAGGGGAGGCGGTGAGCTCCCGTGAAAGACATGGTTAGTGTCTGGAAGTGGCAAGTCGGTGTACCGAGTTCGAATTCCGCCGGTTGCCACAATCTTTCGGCAATTGTCAAGTGGCCGAAGAACACCCTCATGCTGCCCATTAATTATACACTAGACGGCGAGTACATAAAAGGACACAGAGGGGCTGCATGAGCCTCTAAACACAGGCGCAACCTTAAAAATCATGCCCGCGCCACCACAGGCGAGAGCCAACGATCACAACCCTCATGTAAGCCTCCGGGGCCTACCATCGCAGCCCCTGGAGCCTGGAGGTTACTGCCTACAGGCGCTATAGGCACACAAAAAAAAAAAAAAAAAAAAAAAAAAAAATGCGTGATAGCCGCAAAGCGCGTCAGTGTGATGCGCTATAGCCAAGGGTTGAGTGTACAGCAAAGCTAGTGTTCAATTACATAGTTCAATTACATTTTTCATAGTATAAACTGAGGTAATTGCTGATTTTTTTTAAATATATATATATACTAGCCGCAAAGCCGCTCTCCGGGCGGACTTTTTGGCTAGCTCCTGCGGAGGGCTATTGGTGGGCCTTCGGCCCAACAGCTGTGTTTGGTGGGCCGAAGGCCCACAAAACACAGACTCTCCAGATAGCCCCTTCTAGCTTTCCTGAAATCATGGATGAAGAAATGTATGTATTCCCCTCACCCATTCATTCACCCATTACCCATCACCCCCCACCCATTAACTCACCCATTACTCATCACCACACACCCATTCATTCACCCATTACCCATCACCCCCCACCTATTCCCTCACCCAACACCCCCAACCCATCACCCCCCACCCATTCACTCACCCATCACCCCACACCCATTACCCATCACCCCACCCATTCACGCATCCATTACCCATCACCCTACATCAAGGTTTCCTCAATTCTCGCAACCCACTTTTTTTTCACAATTCTCGCTAATAGGCTACTAAAAAAAAAAAAAAAAAAAAAGTGATCGGATCATCCTATAAGTGTGCTTAAAACCTATCCCTGGTCAACCCGATTCCAAAACTGTGCCATATATTGAGATTCCGCCACGGGGGGCGAAACCTGGAGCGGACCACACATGCCCTTACACATTTAAAAACGCATCAACGCCTACTCACACCTTTCGTAATTTAAATTTAATACTTCAATCTTCATATAAACTAAAATTATCAACCATGAATCATTTTGGTATCCTTTTTATGTATTCTAACAATATATCATCTGTTGTAATAGAGATCAAAATAACATATATATAGGTCTGACTAGAAGCAAATAAACTTTTAGTGTATCTAAAGAGTTTTTTATTTTATAAAACATAAGAACTACATACCCTTGAACACTCCTAGGTAATTAACACTAACACCCTTCATCATTTCTAGCCCTCCAAATATATTGACTCCAGGACGGCTGGTTACCACCGACACACCATCAATATTACCACCCTGATTTTCAGTTGTCACATTTCGTTTAACTAGTTTTAGCTATCCAATTTTTCTACCCAAAGCGTAACTTGTTATCTCCATTAAGTTTATATTAAAATTCTATCTGCCCTTACTCTACGCCTCTCGTGTGTTAATATTAATACTTCAATCTTTTCATCAACTTATCAAATGAATCACTGTTGGGATCTTCTCTGCACTGTTTCTAACAAGGCTATATCATCCTGTTGTAATACGGAGACCAAAACTGAACCGCTAGTCTAGGTAGGTCTGACTAGAGCCAAATAAAGCTTAGTTTATTCTAAGGCTTTATTTTATTTTATAAACATCAGCACTTCTACTTTTAACACTCCTGGTAATGAATCCTAACACCCTATTAGCTCAATTTCTAGCCTGCAAATATATTGTGTCTAAGGACGGAAGTCTGAGTTTACCCGCACACCCAAATATTTCTCACCCACTGATCTTTTCAGTGATACATTGCGTATACTAGTGTAACTATTACCAGGATTTTCTCTACCAACATTATTGTTATGCTACATTTGTTAATATTAAATTCCATCTGCCATCTGACTATCCACTTGTTTAACTTATCTAAGTCTCCGTGCAAACTGTTTACATCAGACTGTGATCTAATAATCCTACCTACCTTAGTATCATCAGCATCTTAGTATCTTCCCCAAAATAGCCCACATTCTCGGCAGTCCCCCTCAGTTTGTTGGGGTAGAGGGAAGGGGTCATTGGTCCCCCTCTATGTAAATACTTTATATAGGTATCTGAAGGGACCTGGAGCGGATCTCCACTGCTAGAAGGGTGCGTCTAGCTCATGTTAGGTTAAGGCTAGGTTGATTATCCTTTAGGGCAGGGGTTCCCAACCAGTGGGTCACGAAGGCTTGGCAGGTGGTCGCTAAGCCTTGCTAGAAATCGCTTAGAAAAGTTTTTGAACTCATCGATCTGATTTTGTTATGCTTTTATATGTTTCTTGCTTTTGTTTCAGTGCTAGATACCTGTTTTGATCATTATTATCATAAATCTGTGTTCCTATATGGTGGGATTCTCATATATGGTGGGATCCTCAACAATGGCTTCACCACAGTGCTCGCCAACAACAGCATCGACAAACCACAGTGTGTATTGTGCCATGTTGTTCTGAGTGCAGAGTCGATGCAACCATCAAAACTCATAGTACAGGAGCATTAGTAAAAATTTTACGAAAACCTAGTAAAAAATAGTAAGAAGATGATTTTTTCAGGGGAGCTCCAGAAAACCATAAGCATGTCCACTGTGCAAAGTTCTGCAAATTCAACCTGGTGACATTTTCAGAATTGAAGATGGCCGCTATAACAATTTGCGATAAATGGTTAAAATACCAAAATCGGCATAACTGGCAACTTATTACAGTGGACCCATGCCATGTTTCATACCATGAACATTTTCATATGGAGACCATGATGCCCTGGTCTGTGTAGCAAGCGGTGTTGTTGCTGGCAAGTGTGTAAATGCAGATCAAGCATTTGATATTGGTGTCAAGGCTGCTTCTGTAATGACTGGCGAAACCTATGCTGACGTAAAATTAAAACGAAAAGACCGTGTGACCAGCATCAGTGGTGACAAAAATCAGGTCACTGTGCGAGCTGTTGAGGTGGAGGTGAATAGAACAGTATTGTTCATGAGGGTCACATGTGTGATCCGGGAGAGTTCTGAGATGGTGGAATATCTGCTTCACGAGTTTGCCAAACAGCCACCCTCCTTATTCGATAAAGGTATCATGAGGAAGAACACTAAGAGTGTCCTTGCTAGTGTTCTCAAGTCGAAAGTGAATGTCCATGTAGAACTTCCAGATAATGCACGTTTCGTCCTTGATGGAGGACATCTTCTTCAAAGCTTGCCATGGCCTGCCGATCCCACATACAACCAGGTGTGTGACCAGTATGTATCCCATGTTCTTGTTCACTATGGGCCAGGTAGTATAGTAGTGTTTGACGGATATGGCAGTGCTTCCTCAACTAAAACTGCGGAACAGCAGCGAAGAGCCAAACAGAACACTTCTCCTGACATTGTCTTTGAGTTGGAAATGAAAACCACAACATCAAAAAAGGCATTCTTGGGTAAAGGCAGGAATAAGGACCGATTAATCCTAAAATTAAAGGAGAAATATGAGGCTGTGGGTATAATTGTCAAACAGAGTGTTGCAGATGCTGACTGGCTGATTGCATCAAGTGCCATGATTACATCAACTGCCATAGATGGTGCCCCAACTCAAAATTCGCCTGTCGTTGTCGTGGGAACTGATACTGACTTGCTGCTGATGATGGTCGCACAAGGCACCCCAAACATGAATCTTCATATGCTCTGTGGACGGAACCCTTTGCATGTGTACTGTATACGTGAAATCCAGGAAGCTTGTTCTAGCATCAAACAACACCTGATAATTGTACATGCAATCACTTGATGTGATACTGTGTCTTCCATATACAATTAAGGGAAAAAAAGGGCCCTTCAGCTGTTCAAAAGTGAAGACAATTGGGACTGTTTGAGTGTTTTCTCTCAGTCTGACAGCAGTCAGGATGAGATAGCACGCATAGGAGAGTTGTTCCTACTAAAGCTGTATGGAGCTGTCCGGTCAAATTCACTGGACAAGCATCGCTATGTTATGTACTTCCGATCTACACGTAGAGCGTCCTTATCCTCATCTGGTTTCAAGTTGGAATCAATCCCTCCAACTTCAGCAGCTGCCAAGTTCCATAGCTATAGAACATACCATGCTGTTCAGCAATGGCAGGGAGATGAGCTACCACCAAATGAGTGGGGGTGGGAGTACAGAGAGGGGATACTTGTTCCAATCTATACCGATAGGCCTGTTGCTCCAGAGAAGGTACTGAAAATGATATCTTGCGTCTGCAAGGTAGGGTGTGGAAAGTCATGTCGTTGTTACAAGGCACAGATGGAGTGTACCATAATTTGCACTGGTTGCAGTGGGTACAATTGTAAAAATTCGCATGTTCTTGATGTGCAAGGCGAAGGGGATACCACTGATTAGACATTCCTTCAACATATGGTTGGGTTATTTGTGGTCTCTAATTGGTGTTTTGTACAATATAACATAGTTTGGCTATTATAAATGTAACGTACATAACATAGATGTGGTATTATTAAAATAAAAAAAATAAAAAATATTATTTTTCTTCACCTTATTGAATTTATGCTAATTATGTTAACTCAAAATATTTTTTATGGCTCCATTGTATTCAGCACACTCTAAAACATAGATGTACACACAAAAATCTTATTACTACGAACTCGGATCATAGTACTTTTCATTTAATCGTTAATTGTGATGGCGGCCATTTTGAATTATGAAAATGTCACGAGGTTGAATTTGTAGAACTTTGCATAAGGGCGATATATACAATACTTTGGAGCTCTCCTGAAAAATCAGCTTTCTACTATTTATTTCCACCTTTTAGCTAATGCTCCTGTACTATCAAGCGTCATCTTGAGACGAAGCATTCAGAACAAGGAAAAAAGTATTTGGATTTCTTCAAACGTCAAGAACTGTGTCTCAAAAGACAAAAACTCGATGCCAGTGTGCGTTTCAGCAGCAGATAGTAGTAGTAGTTAGAGTGGTGTTAGTAGTACTGTAGTAGTAGTAGTAGTAGTAGTAGTAGTAGTAGTAGTAGTAGTAGTAGTAGTAGTAGTAGTAATAGTAGTAGTAGTAGTAGTAGTAGTTTGCAGCAGCAGTGGAGGTCTTTTATGAAGTGGCAATGGAAATTGCTAAATTAAAGAAGCCTCACACGATTGGAGAAAACTTATCAAGCCCTGCATGTTGAAAACGGTAAAGCTTATTCTTGGGGAGGCCAGTGCAAAGAAGATACAGCAAGTAGCTCTGTCAAATACCACTATTCAGAGGCGTATTTCTAAGATGTCTATGGATGTGAAGGAGCAGGATTTGACTAAAATCAAAGCTTCTCCGTTGTTCTCCTCTCAGCTCGACGAATCAACGGATGTGCGTTCATGTTCTCAGTTGCTTGTCTTCGTGAGATACATTCATTCAGATTACATTACAGAAGAATTCTTGTTCTGCAGTGCACTTGAAACCACTACAAAATCTGATGATGGCATGAAAAAAAGTTTCAAACTTTTTCCAAAGCAAAGGTCTTCAATGGGAAAACATGTGCGGGGTTTGTACAGATGGAGCACCGGCAATGCTAGGATCAAATTCAGGATGCCAGTCGAGAGTGAAGAGACTGGCACCCCATGTCAAGGGCATCCACTGCTTGATCCACCGATATGCTCTCGCTAGTAAGACCCTTCCTGCATGTCTCTCTGCAGTAAGTGCTTGATTCTGTGATTAAAAATGTGAATTATGTGAAGACTGCACCACTCAACACTCGCCTATTCAAAGAATTATGCAAAGACATGAATGCTGACCACGACGTCCTTCTCTTCTACACGGCAGTACGTTGGTTATCGAAAGGGAACGTTGTTAATCGTGTCCTCGAGATGAAAGATGAAATAAAGATATATCTGGCTCCAAGTTATTTCTTTCTCTAAGTTCAAGCGAAGACATATCTTGTGGCTCACTGCGATGATGAAGCCTGGACTAAAAGGGTTGCGTACCTTGCGGACATTTTCGACCAGTTGAACAAGCTAACTTTGAAACTTCAGGGAAGGGAGACACATGTTCTCATTTTTCAAGACAATCTACGGGCCTTCGTTTTCAAACAGCAGAACTGGCGTCGGAAAATCAATCCTGGAAACATCGCTATGTTTGAAAATCTTTGTGGAGTGATGGATGAGTCTGAGGCCCAACTCAATCAGTTCCTGAAATACGAGATTACTGAACACCTTGGGTGTCTAGAAAAGGAATTGGAGCGATACTTCCCTGAGCTAGCAGAAGAAGAGGAGACCCTGGTGGGGAACCCTTTTTCTCCTGCACTTGATGTATCCCAGATGAAATCCAAGATGAATTTCTGGATCTACGGAACGACTCTCTGCCTCGTTATCTGTTCAAGGAGAACTCGGTGACTCAGTTCTGGTGCGCTATGCATCACTCATACTCCAAAGTCAGCATGATAGCCTTACGTGTCCTTCTTCCATTTGCTTCCACCTACCTGTGTGAGGCAGGATTTTAACTTTTGTCAACACAAAGACTACTCTATACTGGACTTGCTACTCATTTTGGGCTATTTCCAGTGGAGGCCAGTTTTGCAATTCTTGCCATTTTCGAACATCACTCCCTTTTCCCTTCCTATGGTTTATCAGTATATATGATATACCGTTATCTTCGTAAATGTTTGTTCTATAATATTATCAAATAAAAAACTGTAAAATACACTAAAGGAATGCCATTATGAGAGAGTGAAGAAATATCCATGCACTTAATATTCACTTCAACTCATCGCCATTATTTTGCCGGAAAACATTTTAGATGAAACATATCAATAGAAGCAGATTTTCAGTAGCTTTCCATTGATATATTTCGTTTTCTGATAAATGAATCAGAACCATGCATAAATTAGCGTTAACCAAAAAAATAACATCATCTATCGGGATAATTACCCGATTGATGATGTTATTTATTTAGTTTTACGCAAATGTATGCATACTTCTAATTCATTTATCAGAAAACGAAATATAGCAATGGAAAGCTAATAAAATTCCGCTTCTATTAATATGTTGCATGTAAAACGTCTTTCCGCAAAATATTAAATGGCGACGAGTTTAAGTGAATGCATATTTCTTCAGTCTCATAATGGAATTTCTTTAGTGTATTTTACAGTTTTTTATTTGATAATATTATAGAACAATCATTTACGAAGATAACAGTGTATCATTTGTATTGATAAGCCATAGTCTACTGTATTCATGGAACACTCTTTTACTTGCCGATCCAATTGATGGTTATTTTTTAGTTAACGCTAATTTATGTATGGTTCTAATTCATTTATCAGAAAACAAAATATGTCAATGGAAAGCTAATGAAAATCCACTTCTATTGATATGTTTCATTTAAAATGTTTTTCCGCAAAATATTAAATGGCGAAGAGTTTAAGTATATATTGAGGTCATGCATATTTCTTCATTCTCTCATAATGGCATTTCTTTAGTGTATTTTGCTGTTTTGTATTTGATAATATTATAGAACAAACATTTACGAAGATAACGGTTTATCATATATACTGATAAACCTTAGGAAGGGAAATAAGGGTAATGTTCTAAAATGGCAGGAATCGCAAAACTGGCCTCCACTGGTCATGGGCGGGTTGGCGCGGGGCACGAGTAGCAAGTCCAGTATAGAGTAGTCTTTGGTCAACATTAAGACGAAGAATAGGAACAGATTGGATGTCCGGGATGACATGAGATTGGCTCTAACAAGCACTCGGCCACCAATGTCAACACTTGCTGCTCAGATGCAACCCCAATCATCCCACCAGCTGGGTTGGCTAGCTGTTGACAGCTGTGTATGTTGAGATTATTGAAGGAATTATTGTGTTCGTTTATACTATTCGTTCTCAAATAATTAGGTTGGAGAAAATTATATATATATCTATTTACTTTTTTATGCCAAAGTTGAACCAATGCTGTAATGGACCCTACCCATAACTACGTCACGGTTTGTTTACATCGGTGCATTGTGGGGATAAGGCGGGGTCGCCGCGGGTGGACCTACGAAGGGAAAACTACGGCGATGGAAGAATTTAGAGTTATTTTGCGCGAAATTGATATTCCAGGTGCTATATTACTGTGCTCTGTTCTCGCTGACAACACTATAGAGAAGACCTGAGGTAATGGCTGATGTGCAGAGGCTTCTAAACCAAGAAAACAGAGTCATAACAGAGCCTCGTCAAAAGGTAAGCAACTGGTAGGTACGTAATGTGTCCCTACCACTTGCTTACTTCTTAATGAGACTGTGCTGTGACTGTTTTCCTGGTTTAGAAGCCTTTGCACATCAACCATCACCTCAGGTCTTCTCTATGTTGTCAGCGAGCACGGAAATATAGCACCTGGAATATCAATTTCGACCGCAACAACTCGAAATTTTTTCATCGTCGTAGGCTTTTCTTTGTAGGTTGTACATATTCATGGTTATGATTGAATTAAAATACCTTATTAATTGAGTTCCTTTTGTTGTCTTAACCTCATAATAAGTAGTGGTACATCATGGTTTAAGTGTTACTTGACGAGCCAATGCATACTCTTGAATCTATACCACGGTTACCGGTCATTTCGCCCACAAGACATTTCGCCCACATGTAAGAGTCAATTCGCCAACATGTAAGAGTCAATTCGCCCACTCTAAAGTCAATTCGCCCACACGATCCATGTCACGGAGTCATGGAGTCACATATATTCCTCTAGCAGAAATGGAATGAACCACCTTGGGCGAAATGACGGTAAATTTCTAGTGTTTGACCATAGTCGCCCACTTCCCCCAAACAAGTTTGGGGACCTGTGGGAATGCGGGGTTTTCGGGTGGGGAACAAATTATGCGTCGGAAACACGTAATTAAAGAGTTGTGTAGAGGGGTAAAATTCCCTAGATCTAGGGTAATTTCCTTATGTCTAGAGAAAATTGCCTAACCAAAATAAACCTAACCTAACCAAAATTAACCTACCCTAGCAGGGGGTTTGACCCACCGATAACCTAACCTAACCTAACAAAATCTAACCTAACAAAATCTAACCTAACCTACCCAAATCTAACTTACCCTAACCTAACCTAAACAAATCTAATCTAACCTCCTAGCGAGGGGGTGGGGGGGTTCTCGACACACTAAACAAATATAACCTAACCTCCTAGCTCCTAGACTCCATAGTGTGGGCGAAATGACTCCATAGTGTGGGCGAATTGACCTGTGGGCGAAATGACTCCATGGTGTGGCGAAATGGCATGTGGGCGAAATGACCGGATACCTGTACCAACATCACCAACCTTTGCTTTGATTTATCTTATTACACCATCCATAAACAAGTAGCATAACCACGGTGACATTACCCATCCTTACCTCATGGTACCTGAGGTAAGGATGTGTAAGGGATATTTTTATCCCTACACAAATCGGGAAAACTCGCTGACGGTAATGGTTAGGTTAGATTTTGCTTTGATTTATCTTATTACTCCATCCATAAACAAGTTGCATAACCATGACATTACCCATCCTTGCCAGCCCCCCACCTCCCCGCTAGGAGGTTAGGTTATATTTGTTTAGTGTGTCGAGAACCCTCCCAACCCCCCCGCTAGGAGGTTAGGTTAGATTTTGTTAGGTTAGGTTAGGTTAGGTTAGATTTTGTTAGGTTAGGATAGGTTAGATTTGGTTTGATTAGGTTAGGTTAGGTTAGATTTTGTTAGGTTAGGATAGGTTAGATTTGGTTAGGTTAGGTTAGGTTATCGGTGGGTCAAGCCCCCTGCTAGGGTAGCTTAATTTTGATTAGGTTAGGTTTATTTTGATTAGCAATTTTCTCTAGACATAAGGAAATTACCCTAGATCTAGGGAATTTACCCCCTACACAACTCTTTAATTACGTGTTTCCGACGCATAATTTGTTCCCCACCCGAAAACCCCGCATTCCCACAGGTCCCCAAACTTGTTTGGGGGAAGTGGGCGACTATGGTCAAACACTAGAAATTTACCGTCATTTCGCCCAAGGTGGTTCATTCCATTTCTGCTAGAGGAAGATATGTGACTCCATGACTCCGTGACATGGATCGTGTGGGCGAATGACTTTAGAGTGGCGAATTGACTCTTACATGTGGGCGAATTGACTCTTACATGAGGGCGAAATGTCTTGTGGGCGAATTGACGTGTGGGCGAATTGACCGGTAACCGTGGTATAGACTCAAGAGTATGCATTGGCTCGTCAAGTAACACTTAAACCATGATGTACCACTACTTATTATGAGGAAAGACAACAAAAGGAACTCAATTAATAAGGTATTTTAATTCAATCATAACCATGAATATGTACAACCTACAAAGAGAAGCCTACGACGATGAAAAAATTTCGAGTTGTTGCGGCCGAAATTGATATTCCAGGTGCTATATTTCCGTGCTCGCTGACAACATAGAGAAGACCTGAGGTGATGATTGATGTGCAAAGGCTTCTAAACCAGGAAAACAGTCACAGCAGAGTCTCATTAAGAAGTAAGCAAGTGGTAGGGACACATTACGTACCTACCAGTTGCTTACCTTCTGACGAGGCTCTGTTATGACTCTGTTTTCTTAGTTTAGAAACCTCTGCACATCAGCCATTACCTCAGGTCTTCTCTATAGTGTTGTCAGCGAAAACAGAGCACAGTAATATAGCACCTGGAATATCAATTTCGCGCAAAATAACTCTAAATTCTTCCATCGCCGTAGTTTTCCCTTCGTAGGTCCACCCGCGGCGACCCCGCCTTATCCCCACAATGCACCGATGTAAACAAACCGTGACGTAGTTATGTCTGGGGCCCATTAAGCTTGCTAATAAATAATTACCGAATTCATGAATCAATTTTTTTGACATGTTTATTTCCCTTTCCTTCACAAAAGGAACAAAAAATGTAAATCAAGCTGCTGATAGCCGGGATCATGTGGGTTTCAAGATTTTGGGAAAGGGGTCGCGAGTGCAAAAACGTTGGGAACCACTGCTTTAGGGGGAGGGAGGGGCATTACTCAGTTATATTAGCCTTCCCTTCAAAAAAACTGGTTTCCGACCAGACCCCCAAGCTTGTTGTCTAGAGGGTAAAAGAAGATGGTGATTGGGAGAATAGGTCTAAACTGCATATTTACCGGTATATCTAATCGATTTCTTAAAAAAAATTATAGTTAGAAATGTATCAACTGTCATGGAAAGAAATGACAGGTAATACAAAAATAGAAACAATGGTTCTACTGCAGTAAAATACAAGGCAAGTAGTTACATTCCATCCTCAAATTGTAGATGTGACCATTTGCAGTACTGTTATGGCACTGGATGTATTATATGTAGTATGTGCATGATGAAAAATATATGTATTCAGCAGGGTTATTTGATTTTAATCAAGTTGATTTTAATCATTGATTTAAATCATGATTTAAATAAAAGAAAAAAATAATTCACTGATTTAAATCATAACCCTATCATTATTTGAAAACGAGAGGTGAAAGAAGTAAAATAAAGCAAATGGGCTTTATGAACACCAATTGTATTATTGTAGTATAATTATAATCATAATGAGACTAAATGAGTGGTGCGGGGGAATATACTATGGCACTTTTAGATAGCATATTGCCATGTGGCTGTTTTCTAAGCATAAACATTTTTTCTCAATTATATATATATATATATATATATATATATATTTGGTACTGTACAAAAAGCCACACTAGTATAACCAAAAGTTGAATGTGCATGTTACTTTTGTTTATAAAAAGCCAAAGTGATATCAACCAAAGGTTAACCCCTTCGCGCCCAGATCTTTCCTTTGCTATAAAAAAATGTTTGTTGTCGAGCCATAAAATCACAAAAAGTAACTGAATATACCAAATTAGTTAGTCGACAAGGATACTAAACAAGTCAAATCTATAAAATATTGCTTACATTCACTAAACATTGTCTAATGGTAGCCAAATTATAATGGAAATTACGTTCAGGGTCTCAAGGGGTTAATATGCATTATGATTATCAAACAAAAAAATAGTATTCTTATGTTCAACCGACAAAGTAATTTTTACTACAACAAACATTTTATAAAAAATTTCTTTAAATCAATGTATCTTTTTTTTAATATCATCTTTTTAAGATGCCGCAAGGGTGCTGACCTTCGCAGTAGTTTTAATATGCTAGACTTTGACTCAATGCAAAGCTTCTTTATGAATCACCATTATATCAGATTGTGTGACTTTATTTACAAGGCATGGCACATGAATGAATAATAATTAAACGTGTATATATTTGAAAGGATTTGTGCTTTTGCTATACTAACCAATTAACTATTGAATGTGTCATGTGTTTCATGTCATGTTCCATGTGTTGAATGTGTTGTAAGTGTTTCATGTGTCATGTTCTATGTGTTGAATGTGTTGTATGTGTCACGTTTCATGTGTTGAATGTGTTGTATGTGTCATGTTTCATGTGTTGTATGTGTTGTATGTGTCATGTTTCATGTGTTGTATGTGTCATGTGTCTCATGTGTCATGTTTCATGTGTTGAATTTGTTCCATGTGTCATGTATTTCATGTGTCATGTTCCATGTGTTGAATGTGTTGTGTGTCATGTGTTTTATGTGTCATGTTTCATGTGTTGAATGTGTTGTATGTATCATGTACTTTGTGTTTTCTTTTTTGTTTTTGTTTTTATGTTTCAAGTTTTTGTGTTGTTTTTTATGAATTTTAAAAATTTTTTTTTATTTTAAAAATTTCTTTGAATCCCCTTAAACAAAAAAAATTAATTTAATTTAGGGTTTTGGCAAAAAAAATGGGAAAAATTTTAACCTTTTTTCCCCTTATTTTTTGGTTTTTGTTTAAATTTTCATTTTTTGGGTACAAAAAATCTAAATAAATTTTTTATTTTTTATTATTTAATTAATTTTTTAATAATATTATATATATATATATATAAAAAATTATAAAATATATTTTATATATATATATATTAATTATATTTTATATATATTATATTTTAAAATATATATATTTTTTAAAATTATATATATATAAAATATAATATTTTTATAAAATATATATTATATAAAATATATATATATATTAAATTATTTTAAAAATATATATATATTATATTTGCAAAAAAACTACAAAACAATATAGTGTATATTTGGAATTACATTAGAAAAAGAAAAAGTATAGATACATTTAAAAAAACCCAAAATAGTCAAATTTCCCTTTTTTCCAAAATCCCTTATTACCCGGGGGAAAAAAATTTTTGTTGATTAGGTCTGCCACTTGTTTTTAAAAGGAAATTTTTTGGGGTTTGCTGAATCCAAAACTGTTTCCCCATTTTTTTCTCTATCACGTAAAATTTTTTGAACTGTGGGGTTTTTCCCTTTTTTCTTAAAAAATATAAAAAAATACTGAAACAAAACAGTAACAGTGCTTATTTTATAAAAATTTCCCAAAATTTTAAAACATACAATGAAAAATGAAAGAAATGGGCCCAGAATAGAATGTTTTTTTAAAACTTTATCAGGGCTTTTAAAAAGGGTTAAGGCTAAAAATTGGGTGTGCGGGTTTTAAGGAAAAAATTTTACTTTTTGTACTTTGTCTGGAGGGGTTCAACTTGAGGACTATCGCTTTTGGATGCTTCCCAACAATAGTCAGCCATATATGCACTTTCCCATCACCCTGGTAACGTTTTTCCATAACCTTCAAATTTTTGGTAAAACCTTTTAAACCTTGCTCGCGCAAAGGCAGCCCCCAAGATTTTCCGGAAAATTTGGGAAAAGTTTGGGCTTTTGAAAAAATGTATTTTAATACTCATGTTGCAACCAAGCGCTTTGTAGCTCTCCAAAAATTTTCTGAAAAAATTTTGTGAAAGTATTGCACGTGTTTTCCCCCAAGGGAAAAGTTTTTGGGACGACGGTCTTTAAAATGATACCCAAAAACATTCTTTTCAAGGTCTGACATAGTACCTTTTGAAATTTTTCCATTTTTGATGAGCTGTCAAATTTGGGGACCATCAAACACACCGGCCTTTTTTTTTTTCAATTGACGGGTCCAGGAAATGCCAAGATGATGTAATTCAAACAGTCGCCATCAGTTGAAAATGCTTTTACAAATTTTTTCCCTGGGGGCCTTTTTTATGGCAAGGGGGGGAAAAATTATTTTTTTCCCTGTCAAAAAATTTTTTTGGGCTCATGTACAATTTTGGGATCTCCAGGTTTAAGATCAGATTTTGGAGGCCAATTTGTTTAAAAACCCAAATGCTTCTCTCTCGAGCTCGCTATCCCACTACAGATAAAAGAAGGGATATTTTGGGTGTATCCACGTTGTTGCCCAAAAAGGGAAAAGGAAAACCAAATTTAATTTAAAACAAGATGACCCAAATTGTTTTTTTGTCATATTGCAATAACCCCCTGACCTCTTTAATCTCCATATTCTTCATGAAAAACAGCCCGAACCCCAAATAGGGACGGCGCCAAAAAAATTTCCCCAAAAAAAAAAAATTTTTTTAATACAGCTCACAAGGGGGAATTTTTTGCTTATCGGGGGGGTAAGCTGGGGGAAAAAAAATTTGGACTTTCTAAAAAAAAAAATGACTAAAATTTGGAATCAGCATCCCAAAATTTTTAGTCTAAAAACCCCCAAAAAAAACTCAAAATTTTTTTTTTTTTCAAATTTTTCCCCCAGTAAAATTTATCCAGATTTAGCTAAAGAAAGTTTTCTTGTAACGGGCATTTTAATAAACAAATTCATTTTTAAATTTAATTTTGGGTTAGACCCAACAAAAAAAATTTAAAAAAGGCATCATATCACATCATGAAAAGGGAAAAGTTTTTTCCTTTTTGGACTACAAAAGGAACACAATTTTTTTGTTGCCTTCTCTGTACCGAGGCGGGTGCCTAAGTTTTAAATTGTACTTTTATAGCTTTTATATGTTATTTTTCATGTTATATGCATTTTTAATTCATTTATTCAAATCTCTTTTTAGTTATAAATTTTGCAAAACCCAATACCGGCAGAAATTTAAATTTCATGTAGAACTGAAAAAAAAAAAAAAAAAAAAATCGATTTAAATAAAAAAAAATCCTTTTTTTTTTTTTTTTTTTTAAATAAAAAAAATCAACAATCCTGGTTACCCACCCTTTTTCATTTGGAGGTGTATTACGTGTGTCTGCCTTTTTCAGTAACACATTTTGTTATTGTGTTGCTCGGACAAAAATACTCCCCTCTTTGATAACGTTGACATGGACATAATGGTGCTTTTTGCTGCCCCTGCTTCCCTTGAGAACCCAAGTCTGTTTTGTGCGTGTTGTGGGTTTAAAAACCCCCTTTCTTGGCAGACTTAGTTTGAAAAAAGCAATGCCCCAAAATTGGCCCGGGAACAAAATTTAAAACGTTGGTGTTTTTTGGCGTCATAGCCGTTTAACTTTTTTAAAACCCGAAGTCGTGTGTCTGGGTGTCTGTTTTTTTAAAGCAGTAGCCCTGTGTCTGTCTGTCTTTTTTTTGGTTATAGCAGTAGCCGTTTTGTTGTCTGTCTTTTTGTTATAGCGGGGAAGCCTTTGTGTCTGATTTTCTGCCCTTTTTGTTTTTAGCAGAAAGCCGCCCGCGGTCTGTATGTTTTTTTTTTGCATTAGCCGTGTGCGGTCTGTCTGTCTTTTTAAAAGCAAAAGTGTGTGTCTGGTGTCTGTTTTGTTATAGCAGTAGCCGTGTTTTTCTGTCTGTCTTTTTTTGGTTTATAGCAGATGTCTTTGTGTCTGTTTTCTTTTTGTTTTTTTACCCGTAGCCGTTTGTCTGTCTTCTGTTTTTTTTTTTTAGCAAAGTCGGGGTGTCGGTTTTGTCTTTTTTTTTTATACCCAAATACCCGGGGGGGTCTGCCCTGTTTTTTTTATAGCAGTAGCCGTGTTTTCTGTCTGTCTTTTTTTGTTATAGCATAGCCGTTTTGTCTTTTTTCTGCCTTTTTTTTGTTATAGCGTAGCCGTGTGTCTGTTTTTGCCCTGTTTTGTTTAGCAGTCCCGGGTGTCTGTCTTTCTTTTTTGGTTATAGCAATGCCGGGGGGTCTATCTTTTCTGTTTTTTTTATAGCAGTAGCCGTGTCCCCCGGCCCCGTCTTTTTTTGTTTAAGCAGTAGCCGGCTGTCTGTCGGGTTCGGGTTTTGTTATAGAAGTACCCAGGGTGCCCCTGTCTGTTTTGTTATAGCAGTACCCCGTGTGTCTGTCTTTTCGGGTTTTGGGTTATAGCGGGTAGCCGGGTCTGTCTGTCTTTTTTGGTTATGCAGTAGCCGGGGGTCTTTTCTTTTTTGTTATAGCAGTAGCCGTGGGTCTTCCTGTTTTTTTTTTGTTATACCCAATTACCCCCCAGGGGGTCTTCTGTCTTTTTTGTTATAGCAGTGGGGCCATGGGGGCCCTGTCGGTCTGATTTTTTATGCAGTAGCCGGGTCCTGTCTGTCTGTTTTTTTAAACAGCATTAGCCGTGTTTTTTGTTTGTCTGTTTTTTTTAACCCTTAGCCTTTGTGTCTGTCTGTCTCTTTTTTTTTATAGCAGAAATCTTTGTGTCTTTTGGCCCTTTTTTTGTTATAGCAGTACCTTTGTGCCCCTTCTGTCTGTTTTGTTATACAAAAGTCGTTTTGGCCCCTTCTTTTCTGTTTTTTTTTATAGCATTTAGCCGTGGTCTGTCTGTCTGTTTTGTTTTTTCCATTTGCCTTGTGTTTGTCTGTCTGTTTTTTTTATAGCAGAAAGCCGTGTGCCCTGTCGGGTTGTTTTGTTTTAAGCAGTGGGCCTTGTGTCTGTCTTTTTTTCCTAAAACCAATTTTTAAACAAAGGTGGGGAAATTCTATTAAGTTAACTCGTTACTTTTTTTGTTTTTTTAAAAGTTTTATACAAGTAGATTTTTTGATTTCAATAAATCATTTTTCCCCCCACCGATGCACTAAAAAGGGAAAAAAAGGGGAAAGCCACTGTTTAGGTGAAGAATGCTATTTACAAATGAAGCAAATGCCTTTTGGGCAAGTCCATCCCCATCGTGCCATCATGCCTGGCGACAGACTCATTTTCCTCCCCCAGTAATGTCTGCCACAAGCTCATCGAGTTTGGGCGAGTGGAGGAGGACAAGGAAACCCCCACCTTAAAAAAAAAAAATTAAAAAAAATTTTTTTTCTAAATAAAAAAAGGCAAAAAGGGGAAAAACCCAAATTTTAAATTAAAAATGTCATGTTAGAGGGGTTTTGATGCTCAATCAACATTACATAATCTTTTGGTTTGGGGCTGTACCCGTTTATCAATAATCAATAAAATCCCAAACTGCAAACTAAAAATTTCAGTTAATCACTAAAGTTTTCCCTTTAAAAGAATGATTTTTAAAGTCATCATTTTTTTGGGCCTAATTCTCCTGCAAGACAATCAATGGGGTTGAAGAAAAATCTTGTCACTATTGCTGTCATTTCAATTTATCATAAAAGGGTAAACCTTCATAGTGACTAGTCTTTTACCAAAAAAAAAAAAGGGAAAAAAAGGTGATATAATAGTTTTAGATCTACCCATGGTTTCTTGGGAAATTTCCAGTAATGCCCCCCAACCCCCTCTTTAAGCGTGTTTGGGGGGTTTTTAATTTGGGGGGGGAAAGACCTTGTGATTTGGGCGAAATGTACCCTTTTGTTTCCCCCGAAACCTGCTAATTTCTCTTACGATACAAATTCTCTTTAAATTTCAATTTTTTGTTTTTAAAAAAAAGAGGGGGGGTGGTGAGAAACAAAATAATAGGTTTCCAAAGAATTAGCTAAAGTAGCTACCTTTTTTGAAACAAAGGGGTACTTACCCGTTTTTTTTCGGTACTCCTTGTGTTTCTGCAGCCCTTTGGGCGGGATTTTGACGAGATGGGAACCATCGCTTTAGGACCCCCCTTCTTGGAACGTCCCTTCTTTAGTGCTCCCTTGAAGGGATTCCGTGATGGGTCCCATTAATCCATCTTAAACCCCGGTTTTTTTTAAATCCGGGTTTTTGAAGGGCCTTTCTTAATTAACATAGGGTTTTGTACAGCTGGACCAGAAAGGGAAGGGCTCGCCCCCCGTCCAGTTAGCCTTCATTTGGCGCCCCAGGAAAAAGTCCCTCAAGGGGGCATCCATTATATATCTTGGGGATTTACTAAAAAAAAACTTCAACTTTTAAATGTTTACTTTTTGTTACACTTGAGTGTTTTTACATGCTCTTTAAAACCCGGGGTTTCATCCCGAAGGATTATTTTCCGGGATGGATTACTATTTTTCTCCCTATTCCCCCTATCCTTTTAAAATTTTTATTGACAAGGAAAAAAAATCTAAAACCATTAACGCAGGGCAAACCCGAATATATCACTTTTTTAAAACTATTTGGGAAAAAAACCCTAAACCCCTTTATTTAGCAGCCGCCTATGAAAAAACCAAATTTTGCTAGATTCCAAAAATTTTGATAAATGGGGGGGTTTATAAAAAATTTATCCCTACCCCAAAAGTTATGTAAATATTTTTCAAGCTGTGATAAAGTTTTGGTAATCCCCGGGCCCCGTCACACACCAAAAAAAACACACCTTGCTGCCACCATTCTTCCCTCTGTACAAAAGACCCATTACCTCCGCGACTTTTTTCCTGGGTCCCGAAGAAAATTCCCCTCCATAGCCAACCTCAAAAGAACCTTTTATTTCCGTGGTGGGCCTTTCTCCCGTACCATTCCAGCGTTTATTTCTCCCTCTTCCCCTCAGCCCTTCTTATTTCCCCTTTTTCCCTTTTAATCTCCCATTTTTTTTCCCCTTTTTTCACACAGCCATACTCCCCCTGTCTCACACCCCTGTCACAAAAAGTCCCATTTTAACCCGTCCATTTTTCCCCTTTTACTGAGTCCCTTTTATCCACCCTTTCCCCTACATATTCCAGTTCCAAAAAATTAATTGCCCACTTGCTGTCAAACCATTCTTGCGTCTAGTCTGTAAACCCAGTCCTTGGCCCTTTTCTATCCTCTCTCTGAACGTGGGTCCATCCCAGTTTCCTCTAAAACGCTTTTAAATGCCCTACCATTGGCTCCCCTTTTGGGTATTCTGCCTGCTTTGTTCTGTGTTACTTCCAATCTGGTCCAAAATCCTTTCCCAACCCTCACACTCTTCAAAAGCCCTTTCCCCCACACCTGATTACCCTCCCTCACACCCCTTTTACCCCTTTCCCCCACACCCGATATCCCCCCCCTCCAACCCTTCATGCCCTTTCCCCCACACTTGATATAACCCCCCCTCACACCCCTTTTAAAAGCCTTTCCCCCTCCCCCCCTAAACTTAAACCCTTTTATCCCCCCAAATTTCCCTTTACCCCTTACATAATTTTTGGGAAATATTACATTTAACAACCAAAATACAAAATTTAAAAATATTTTTAAAAACCCCGCGAAATCAATAGTTTAAAAATAAAAATAAAAAACAAACATCAATATTTTTATACAGAAACATTTTTTGGCACAAATTTTTTTTGACAAACAAGGGCTTTCCTTGCTTTCCTTTGGCCCAAAAAAAAATGAAACACAACTCAAAAAACAAGAGATTATGTAAGTTGGGGACCCCCAATACTGAATCTAGCCAAGGGCCACAAGTCGTGGGTTTGGGGCATTGTTGGGTCGGAGACATTTTTTTTTTTTGCAGTTTTGAGGTTTTTTTGGGGCCCCTCTCAGAGGCGGGCGTGGCAGGGATTGTTTGCGAATGCGCAGGGTGCAGATACATTTGGGAAGAAAACCCTTTTATCGCACTCGTCAAGCAATTCAAAAAAAAGCAACAGCTTGTTGGGTTTTGCCCAAAAAAAGTAGCCATGAAGTTTGTAGGTGCTTTTAAATTTTCCTCACGATTTTTATGGGCTGATATCGGGAGGCCCAAATTATCTGCCGGTGATTTTTAAATTTTAAATGAGCCCCATCTGCTGATAGTGTTAGGTACTTCCAGAGGAAACTGAAGTTTTCAGAAACATTCTTGGCAGCTTTGAATGTAACAGTCAGTCAGCCAATTAAATATTCAATAATATATATATATAACGCAGACTTTCTAAAAAACTCTTCTTCAGGTGACTCATCTGCTTAATTTTGTTCCGATGAATCTGAACTGCTGTGCCATCACTATCATCATGAAATCTTCTTTTACGTTTAGGTCCAGCTGCTTTACCACGACCACGATACAGTTTCACCTCGATGTCCAGGTTTGAAGCAACTAGCTTTCCTTCATTCCACATAGCTGTTCTGTTATTTTGGAGATCTGTCAGTTCTACAAGCAATCCCTCTATGTTTGATGGGTCGTATGGGCCCATCAAAGGCTCAATGGGCTCCCCCAAAACCCCATGGGCTCCCCCAGAACCCCATGGGCCCCGGGGTAAATGCCCCGGCAGACCCCCCTTCTCGGTGGGCCTGTCTGCACCAATCCATGACTCGCACCCAAGTCCTATGTGCACCAATCCATGACTCGCACCCTATGTCCTATGTGCAACAATCCATGACTCGCACCCTATGTCCTATGTGCACCAATCCATGACTCCAATCACTATCTCCACTCCTCTGCAGACCCACTATGGCTGACCACCTGGGTGGCTCTACAAACCCCGGCTTGGCCTTTAAAGTCCTCAAGCACACCAGGACCTTCCTACAGAAGTCAGGCCAACTGCACAGGATCTAACCTGCTGATTCATCTGCATACTGCACCTTCGGGGCACTAGAGGCTGTGGCACCACAGCCTGCACGGCCCCTTCAAACCCCCAACAACAACAACAACAACAACAACAACACTCACGTCTCAAAGCACACCTGCACCGCCTGCACCTCACGCCCGACCCGCACTGCCCTGCTGCAGGAATGTCCCGGAGACGATGGACCACTTGCTGCTGCCGTGTCCTCGCTGCCACAACTTCTGCGTGGTCACCTCATCGCCCTGAACGTCACCACCTTTCACCTTTTACACTAGGGCGAATATCCTCCATACAGACATCACTGCCCTTCAACAACAACAACAACAACAAGACAGGTGAGCTGCCACGCCTGTTACGGCATCAGAGTTATACTGATTGCATCCCCCTACTGATTGCTACGGGCTTAGGGTGTGACAGGCTGGTGTTGAGGGCTTGGGGGTGGTGTATTAGGGTATTGCTACGGGCTTAAGGTGTGACAGGCTGGTGTTGAGGGCTTGGGGGTGGTGTATTAGGGTATTGCTACAGGCTTAGGCTGTGACAGGCTGGTGTTGAGGGCTTGGGGGTGGTGTATTAGGGTACTGCTACGGGTTTAGGCTGTGGCAGGCTGGTGTTGAGGGCTTGGGGATGGTGTATTAGGGTATTGCTACGGGCTTAGACTGTATCAGGCTGGTGTTGAGGGCTTGGGGGTGGTGTATTAGGGTATTGCTACAGGCTTAGGCTGTGACAGGCTGGTGTTGAGGGCTTTGGCGTGTTGTATTAGGTTATTGCTACGGGTTTAGGCTGTGGCAGGCTGGTGTTGAGGGGTTGGGGGTAGTGTATCAGGGTATTGCTACGGGTTTAGGCTGGGGCAGGCTGGTGTTGAGGGCTTGGGGGTGGTGCATTAGGGTATTGCTACAGGCTTAGGACGTGACCGGCTGGTGTTGAGGGCTTGGGGGTGGTGTATTAGGTTATTGCTACGGGCTTTGGGTGTGACAGCTTGGTGTTGAGAGCTTGGGGGTGGTGTATTAGGGTTTTGGTACGTGCTTATTTTTTTCTAGTAAGTTATTAAATATTCTGCTAACCGTTTCTGTCGCAAATCCTTTTTTTCGGTAGAGGTTTTTTTTTTTTTTTGATTTGTTAGTTAAAGGTTAGGTAAGGTATAGTAGTCCGGTGGCAGAGCAGCATATTTCCAGTGAACCTTGCAATGTTTGGCAACAATCGTTTTTTGGCTTATTTTGATAGGTATTAGTGTCTAGATAAAATTTTGGGTGGGTGGCCAATTGTCACCGGCTTGGCTTTTTCAGAATCCAAGATGGTCACCAAGATGACCGCCATATATAATCACATACATTAGGTTGTAACTCCTTTTCTAAGTACAGTAAAAGGATAATATTGGTGTCTAAATATATGTTTTAGAGACCAAGGAAGTGAATTATGATGTTATTGGATCGTTTGGCGGCCATTTAGATGGCATAAATCCAATATGGCCGCCAAAAATACATGTGAAAGTGCCAAAATCACACATAATCGCACCAAAAACTAACATAAATCGGTTGTGAATGCAATTCAACAATAATCTTGCTGTTTATGCATGTGCTTGACATGTTAAATTCCGAAGAAATGATGCCATTTAGAAGCCAACTGCGTGCCACCTACAGCCCCACTCGTGGCGTAAATAGCATTGGTGATGGTCATTTTGTGTGGATTCAATGTGAAATCCAACAATATATCAGTAACTCATAACGATCTACGTTTCTGTTGTAAGATCTGACGTGAGCGATGATATGGCTGAAACAGGAGGCCACAAGGATGCCGAGGAATGCTTCCTCACGACTGTTTATAACTGTGGGGTTGGGAAGTTGATACAGTCTTCACGAATTGACACAATATTGGCAGTTAGTAGCCTTCGCCAAGATTATATCAGACTACGAAAAGAACTATCTGATGGATCATCTACTGTTAGATGTCACAAAAATTGCGTATCTAAGTATGTATCTCCTTCCACTCTCAATAAATTGGGCAAGCGTATGCCAAAGGAAGAGACAAATGAAGACTCCAACGCTGGGCCTAAGCGATTGCGTTCCAGTATCGGTGGTGATGTCTTTGACTTTCAGAAGCACTGTTTGGTCTGCCATGACATTACTCCTTGCATATTACCGAATAAGTATGATCCCAAGGTGCCACAACAGTACAGAGTCCCTGCGTCGAGAGTAACCACAGACAAGATGGGTGATGGTGAGACGTACAAGCAGTACCTACTTGACCTTTGTGAGAAACGTGGAGATGAACTGGGTAGAATAGTCCGTAACCGCATCATTGGAGCCCCATCCGATCTGCACGCGGCAGATGCAAAGTTTCACCGCAGTTGCAATGCCAATTTCCATCGTGATGTTCATAGAACCACCATGATCGATAGCAAAGGTTCTGGTGATGACCAAGCTTTCGCTGAAACAGTCCATGTACTCGGTTGTGATCGCTCGAAAGTTTGGAATTCGCTTGATGTTGAAGCAGTATACGCAGACAAGGGTGGATCTGTCATGTCCAGACGTGTCCTTGTTGAGAACGTCATCCAACATTTCGCTGAAAATATGTTGGCATTACATTCCCCTGGAGTGGCAACGTTACTAGTGTTCAGGAAACATGCTGCCACAAATCTCAGGCTTGTGGATGATGACCAGAATGGCGACATGGATGAATGTATCCGGAAAGTTGGCAAGCAGATCATGAAGGAGACCAAGGCAGCTAAGCACGACTTCAAATCCTACAATAAGCACATTGATCGAGAATTAGCCTCAGAGTGTATTAGTGAGGCGTTGGGAAGCTACTATCAGCGATCAAGTCTACCTGCCATAATTCACTACAATCCATCATGGTGTGTAATATCGTGAGCTCAGTGGTAACATCTCAACTAACACCATTACAGATAGCTATAGGAGTACTACTTGGTGATCATAAGATGATCATCACAGAACTGTACAAATATAACGTTTCTTGTTCCTACGATGAGGTTCGACGATTCAGAAGGTCAGCAGGTGCGCAGTCGTCAAAAGCACAGCAGTTAGCCGGACTCAGAGATGCCGCACTGGGCGGACTTGTGCAAATCATCATCGATAACTTTGATGCTGTGATCAGCTCCCAAAACTGCCGCCTTGAATGTCATTCAGATCCAGAAGATCCAAAAGCACACGTGCGGGTCGTGTGTGACGACACAGACGTGTTCGCGTTACTTGCTTACTACTACTTGCGTGAGAAGCTCCAGTCATCATTGACGATGCAGTCTCCAATCATTGGTCGGTCGTGCATTGACGTGAAGGAAACCGCTCGTAAACATTCAGCAATCGTACCCGAGCTCTTGGCATTTCATGCTCTAACTGGCTGTGATTCAGTTGCTGCGACTTATGGAATTGGGAAAACAAAAGCAATTGCTGTGGCACGAAAAGGCTACACTCTGGATCAGCTTGGTAAACCCATGGCAAATATCGTTGAAGTCACCGAACAAGCAACAGCTTCATGGGTGCGTGCTATGGCATTACAACTCCCACTTCTATGATGACCAAGATCCGCCAGAAGCTATGGGCACAGAAGACTGGCAAATCGACAGCAGCACCGAAGCTATGTAGTTTGCCCCCAACTACAGAAGCGTTTGAGCAGAACGTTCGTAGAGCACACCACCAAGTCCCTCACTGGTAAAGTGCCCTGAGTGGAGATCCACCAACTCTCGCTGCAGTGGAACACGGGTGGGAAGCTGATGACACTAACAAGTGTCTCATCCCTCGAAATATGGAGGACGGTGTATCCTACGCCCCGGAGCACATTCTCAAGCTGGTCAGATGTGGCTGCACATCTGCGCGAGCATGTAGAGGTTGGAAATGTGGCTGTATGGCGCGCCAACTTCCATGCACGATGTTCTGCACCTGCGGTGGTGGTACTGCCTGTTCCAATCCAGTCAACATCACTGAGAGTGCAACAGATCATGCCGATATCCCTGATGACAGCGATGAGGCAAACGACCGAGCAATGGATGTCGACGATGAGGACGATGAATAGTTCCTAGATATAAGATATTTGGTCCATTGGGGCATTAATTTACCTGCATTTATTAGAGTATAACATGTATAATATGTATTGATATAACGTTGAAACATTTGGGCAACGTGAAGATGCCAAATTGTTGCATTTATTATTAGTATTATTAGTATTTATACTACATATTATTATTTATAGTATTATTATTGTTATTATTATTTTTATTATTATTATTATTATTATTATTATTATTATTATTATTATTATTATTATTATTATTATTATTATTATTATTATTATTATCGGTAGTATCATATACTTTACATGTATGTCTACTTTTAAGTCACGCCAATGTCATGTTTGAGATATGATAATTATTACAATAAATGTTGTCCGATTCTAAATAGATTTGTTTTCTTATATTTTGCTTGCTATCATAATCAATATTGCTTGTAAACTGGCGAATGACTTCAGAATCATATTATATGCCTTACAAAGCATATATATATACAGACACTTTATAATTCAACTGCATGTACAACAGATTATATTAGTTTAGTGTAATTTTGGCATTTTTACAGGTATTTTGGCGGCCATATTGGATTTATGCCATCAATATGGCCGCCAAATGATCCAATAACATCATAATCCACTTCCTTGGTCTCTAAAACATATATTTAGACACCAATTTCATCCTTTTACTGTACTTAGAACAGGAGTTACAGCCTAATCTATATTTTGGTTATATATGGAGGTCATCTTGGCGGCCATCTTGGATTCTGAAAAAGCCAAGCCGGTGACAAGTGGCCACCCAGCCTAAATTTCATTTAGACCCTAATATCTATCGAAAAAAGTAAAAAAATTATTGTTGCCAAACATTGCAAGGTCCCCCGGCCCAGCCACCCGACTATAGGTTCAGTTGGGTTCAATATGTTTTTTTTTCATTTTTGTTGCAAACAAAAACAAAAAAAATTTGCGACAGAAACGGTTAGCAGTTTTATTCAAAACTCACCAGAAAGAAATAGTTTCGTCCACCAAAGGAAGTTCGGTGTTCATCTGGAAATGTACCAACTAGCGGGTGTCTTGTGGGTCAGTTATGTCAGGCTACGTCACCAATGTCCATGTTTTGTATCAAACTGCAGTTTTACCCTTGTCGTTAAAGATTTAACGAGAGCTTTTTCCAGGAATAGGAAAGCAATTCCCGTAGACTTTATCAGTAATATGTTTTTATGTATTTTCGGCCCTATGTCATCCCATAGAGTGTTTTCCGGATATATTTTACGTCATCCACATAATATACTATCGGTACAAAACTCTTTACTACTTTCCCTGCCCAAAACGTTCCCGACGGGTCCCCAGGTTTGTTATAAAGGGGGATAACTGCAAAATGAGACATTTCGGACGATTTCTAATGTGGCCATTATTCTTAAACATCAAAATACATGGGAGAAGAGTATTTTTGACCTCGTGCTTGATTACTGGTTGAAAGTGCCAATTTACCGCAGATACGTCAGTTTGGTCTAGTGGTACCGTCACACAGGGACATATAGTTGGGTAGGTCAACGAGCAGCTTGTGGGCGGGGACTCGTGACGTCAGTATTTTCTCTGCCCCCTCTTTCTCTTTCTCTCCCTCCCGCGCCCTCTCACTCTCTCGCTCTCGCTCTCGCTCTCTCGCTCTCGCTCTCTCTCTCTCTCTCTCTCTCTCTCTCTCTCTCTCTCTCTCTCTCTCTCTCTCTCTCTCTCTCTCTCTCTCGGCAGTAAGCTAACGTGTATTGCATTGTATGTTATCACCCACTTCCAAATTATAATAACTATAATTCAAGATAAAATAATTAGTGATCTGTGTTTCATATGGAAATTAACATAATGTGAAGGGGGGGCACCAAAACGTCAAAAACTGATCCTAACATTTCATCAAATCTGCACAAACTTTGCAATCCATCAAATTTTCAAGATGTTTTCATCACGTCAAAAACTATTTTTCACCATATCCTATCAATGTGTCAAAAAAGTTCATATCATTTCAAAGCATTAAAAGTGAGAAGTCATCGATGCATCAAAAAATGCAGAGGTTATCAAAGCATCAAATTGACAAAAGTCATCAAAGCATCAAAAAATCCAGAAGTTATCAAAGTATCAAAAACCTACTGGAACCTAACGGAAATACTACAACATGCGTTACCGGCCAACCAGATCAGAGTCATCGCCCTTGCCTTGTTCGATCAGCCCTTGGAAGATGTACGATATGTTGGGTGGGCAGCGGCATCACGAGCCCATTGCACAGTGAGAGGCAGTAGCTGACCCACGGTCCTATTCTAAGCAGTGGCTGTACTGGGTGTCCAAATAAACCTGTAATCCGCCCTACCCTATTCTTCAAGACCCCGTACATGGCGAAGTGAGTGCTCGAACAACTCGTGTCGCTCATCATGCCCGCTTCCAGACCAAGATTCACAACACCTACCTCCAGACGTCGTCAAGACACAGCCGGTGTTTCCCGGCGTCCTACACCAGCCGGCCGCCCAGGACCCGGGCCTAGCGTCGGCGTGCAGGAGGTGATGGACTGGCTGATTACCTTCACACGCCCACGTAGCCGTGACCCCAGACCCGCACGTACCCCTGGACACGGTGGCCAGAAAGCTGTGACTTCACCGCCGAAATGTGATGCAGACATGACGGCGGCAGCTTTCCGGACGTGGAGGAAGTCGATGGAGGCATGTATGAAGCTGAACGAGTAGACGCTTGCAGTGGCCGTCATCCACATACGCCTGAACTGCGTCCCCAGGCTACAACAAGCCATTGACACATGACACCCGGGTGGCACTTGGGAAACGCTATCACCGGAACAGGCCCTGAACGCCATCGGTGAGTTAGTGCTTCAGTCTACTAACCAAGCCGTGCGGTGGAGCAGTTTTTTCAGCAGCAGGCACGGTGAGGGTGAGCCCATGAAGGATTACTTTCAGAAGTGCACGGCAGAGGCGGTGGAGTGCCAGTTTCGGTGCCCCACGTGTGATACAGACTTGTCTGACTACATGCTGCTCCGTAAGTTCATGATAGGCCTCAGTGACCCGGCTCTGAAAAAGGAAGTGTTTCAGGGGTGCCCTAGCTTTAACAGTGTGGATCAGTTACAGCAAAAATGTTTTGCTCATGAGGCAGCAGTGCGCGACGCCGGTGTATGGTGTCGCGCGGCTGGCAGCGTAGTAGCGTCGACAGCGAGCCGGGCCTCCACAGATGACGAGACAGAGGAGTGCGTGGCCGCTGCTCGCATCCCAACACAGCGCCAGCAAGCACCTCACGCGAGCTGCCTCAATTTTGACTACGCACATAGCCCAGGTAAAGGCCGTTGTCCAGCAAGTGGTAACCAGTGTTTTAAGTGTTTGAAAACGGGCCACTTTAAAAAATGCTGTAGGGGTAAATCGGCCAGCCACAAGGATGCTGCTATTGTGACGGGAGCTGTAAGGGTGGCCGCGGCACAGCTATCTCTACACCCACGGTTGGAAGTGACAGTGAAGGGGGCACACGGCACCGGTGCTGCGAGGGTAATGGCCGTAGCCGATACAGGTGCTATGGTGTGCATGGCAGGCACCGCGCTTATGCAGAAACTGGGTTTAAAGCCCAGTGAACTAAGGGAGTGCGGGCACCTAAGGGACGTAGCGAACATACGATTGCAGTGTTTGGGTTCTGCTAGTTGTCACATCATCGCGGGAAACATGTCAACCAAGCAAGAGGTGTACTTTGTGCGTTCAGCAACGTCCCTGTACCTCTCCCTGGGAGCCTGTAAGGGTCTCGGCCTGGTGCCAGAAGCCTTTCCACTACACACCCAGCCTGTGGTGGGAGCGGCATGCAGCGAAAGCTTTCAGGGGGGCGTGAGTCACCAGGCGTTGCCCAAGCCCACTGAGGTGCCCTTTCCCCCGCTGGAGGAGAAGGCTACAAGGCTGGAGGAGTGGTTGCTACAGCACTTTTCGTCAACCACTTTCAACACAACCAGGTCCCCCCTTCCAGTGATGGCGGGACCTCCCCACCACATCCACCTCGTGCCAGGTGCTGCCCCATACGCCTGTCACACCCCTGCAACCGTTCCGAAGCACTGGGAGGCCGAAGTGAAGGCACAGTTGGAAAGAGGACGTCAGTAGGGGCGTCATTTCGCCGGTCCCTGCCGGCGAGGCCACAGACTGGTGCGCGAGGATGGTGGTGGTGGCGAAAAAGACCGGTCATCCAAGACGCACCGTGGACTTCCAACGCCTAAACGCATGCTGTAAGAGGGAGACGCACCACACAGCAGCACCTTTCGACATGGTTTCTGGGGTGCCGGTGCACACTTACAAGACAGTCGCCGATGCCTTTTGGGGGTTCCATCAGGTGGAACTGGATGAGGAAAGTCGACGCCTTACCACCTCCATAACGCCCTGGGGCCGTTTCAGATACCGGAGGCCGCCAATGGGGCACTGTTCGGCGTCTGACGCATACACCAAGCGCTTTGATGATTCCGTCCAGGACATCCTGCGCAAATACTAGTGCGTAGATGACACGCTACTCTACGACACTTGTGTGGAGGACGCGTTTTGGCATACTTAAGAGTTTATGGACACATGTGCCAGAGCTGGAATCACCTTCAAACTAGAAAAATTTAGGTTCTGCCGCAGGGAGGCAGAATTCGTGGGTTTCAATCTGGGATGGGAGCACTACCAGCCCACGTCAGAGCGCTTGGCAGCCATCAGGGAGTTTGCCATGCCAGACCGACCCACCATCACTGACATCAGATCCTTGCATGGCATTGTTAATCAGCTGGCGCCATTCCTGGCCACCGCGCCTGTCATGGAGCCTTTCCGAGAGCTCCTCAAGAGGCCAGCAGGCAAGCGTGTCTACTGGGACGACCAACTACGCCAGAACCAGAAGTTCCATCAGGCGCAGGCCACCCTTTGCCAATTAGAGAGAACTGCAACTCCGAAATGCCAGTGGTCGCTGGCAGTTTTAACTCACAATTTGGTGAAAAGTTGGTCAACTTGAAAGAAAAATATGGGCTTATTCCACTGCACTTAAAACACAAAAGTATAATTTTAAGAACGATTTTCTTCTATATGTATATTGTATAGAAGCCTGAGTCTGTAAAACATGCATTTAACCAAATAACCAAGTAGGTTATAGTTGAGGAGGCGAGGTAAATGTTACTCTATGATATTATATAGTCAATAACGTATGTTTAGAAGTTATCTATACCTAGGCAGTCATATTTTCCTGTTATTATTGTGTATCAATCAGATAGAAAGCCTGGAAGTGCAATGAGTCGACGCGTGAAGTGGCAATGTTTTGATTCAATCTCCCCGCCACAATCTCCCCGCCCACCACTCCCCGCCGCGGCGTGTCGCCTCCACAATTATAACCTACATTGTCGCAGCAACAAGCCGATTTCGGCATTCTTTATTCTTCGTTTTTCCAAGGCATGCTTATTGTATTTTGACAAGCGTTTGCCAGACGCAGCAGTACTGTTTTAGAAAACAGTGTGAACATCACCCAAATTTTACATGCCACAATATACATGTAAAAAATATATTAAGCTTTGCTACTCGAGGCGAGTAATTTGCATTAAATTGCTATTATAGAACGTTCCATCGTAATGAATGTCATCCATATAATTAGTAGAACAACAGAAGAACTATATTTTTGGTATTCAGATGCGGTGCATCAATGTTTATCGCGAAATTAATTTATGAAAAAATATTAGTCGCGGAGCCAAAACACAGTAGACCAACCTTTGAGTTAAAACTTCCAGCGACCACTGGCATTTCTCGAGTTTCAGTTCTCTCTAATTGGTGAAGGATGGGCTTGTCTATTACGACAAGTCCAGGCCCACGGCATTCGTGACGGACTGGTCCAAGGAAGGGCTAGGATTCTTGGTCCTGCAGCAACACTGCGCTTGTGCTTCACCGGATACACCGTTTTGTTGCAGAGGGGGATGGCGCCTGGCCCTCTGCGGCAGCCGCCACCTGAGTCCAGCAGAAGCCGGGTACTCGGCAGTCGAGGGAGAAGCTCTGGCGGTAGCGTGGTGTCTGCGCAAGGCCAGGCTGTTTCTCCCAGGATGCCCCAACCTCCTTGTGGTGACGGACCATCGCCCCTTAGTGGGTTTGTTCAAGGACAGGTCCCTCGCGGAGGTGTTGAACCCCAGGCTGCTCCGCCTGAAGGAGAAGACGCTGCACTACCGGTTTGCGATAAAGTATCTGCCGGGCAAGCAGAATAACGCGGCTGACTCCTTGTCGCGATTCCCTGCTCTCAAAGCGGCACCAGACGTAGACGACATGGACCAGGAGGAGGAAATAGCGGCTGCAGTGTTTGCAGTGATGTCAGCAGCACTGGAACATGACGGCCCTGTTACCATGGACGAGGAAATGGTGGCCAAGGCAGCATCGGAGGACCCATCATATCAACTGCTGTTTAACAAGGTGATGTCGGGAGACTGGCACCAGCACAAAACACAAGAAGCACCTTGTCTGCGTCCGTACTTTACGGTGAGGGACAGGTTGGCAGTGGTTGGGAGCCTGGTCACTTACACGTTTGGTGGTGGGAGTGTGCGCCTTGTAGTTCCAGCCGCGCTCCAGCACCGTGTCGCCTCTAATCTCCATGCTGGACACCAGGGCTTCGACTCCATGCTACGTAGGGCTAGGCAGTCGGTTTACTGGCCGGGCATGGAGGGGGACCTGCAGCACCATCATAACCTGTGCCAGGATTGTGAGAAGCACACACCCTCCCTACCTCCGGAGCCGCTGGTCATCACGCCACCGCCAGATTACTACTTCCAGCAGATAGTCGCAGATATGTTTCAGCTGGAGGGGAACTCTTACCATGCCTATGCTGACCGCCTCACTGGCTGGTTGGAGCTGGCCCACTTCCCGAGTAGCACAAGCTCAAGCAAGATCATCATCCGCCTGAGGAGGTTCTTCGCAAGGTGGGGGGCGCCAGAAGAGATTTCCACAGACGGCGGCACCAACTTGGCCAGCAGCGAGATGGCCACTTTCCTCAGGACCTGGGGTCAAGGTGCGGTTTTCCTCGGCGCACTATCCCCAATCCAACGGCAGTGCAAAAGTAGCAGTTAAAGCTGCAAAGAGGCTCCTCAGGAGTAACACTGGCCCCGGGGGCAGCCTGGACAATGACCGGGCATCAAAGGCCCTCCTGCAAAACCTCAACACACCGCTAAGGGACGTGAACAAGTCTCCAGCACACCTCGCCACCGGCCGACAGCTGCGGGATGGCGTTCCCGTGGCAAAACAACACTACAGGGTCGACCAGCACTGGAAGAAGAACCTGAGGCAGAGAGAGCGAGCAATGGCGAGGACCCAGGACGAACTTCCTCAGGCGAGAGGAGGGGTGCACCGCCAGCTCCCACCATTAGAGCCTGGTACACGAGTGTGGATACAAGACGCAGACAGCAAATTGTGGGAGAGAACCGGAATCATAGTTGAGTCTCGCCCCTACCGGCAGTACGTAGTGAGGCTGATAGGCAGTGGCCGGATCTCCATACGGAACAGGCGCCATCTGTGGCAAGCGCAGACGCTCATCACTGCGACTCCACCACCAAGTTCAGGGCAGGATGGTGCACACGGAACAGGGACACCGGACCCTGGTAGCACAATCCGGGACATTAGCCATGCTACCGATAATACGACTACCACCCGCCCTCGTCGGGAACGTAGGCATCCTGTACGGTTGCAGGACTATGCAATGTAATGTGGAATAGCTGCATGGTCGGAGTTTGTGCTTGCAGCTGTAACATCATGTTTCTGTCTTTTTTATTTCTTCTAGGTAGTTTTGTTATTCTAGTTTATTTTATTTTAGGACATGAACTTTTTGTCTGGTATCATTTTCTTATATTATTGTGAGGCGCCACAGGATTGGGTTTAATTTTTTTTAATCTACTGTCTTCAGTTACGTTAATTATACCTTTAACTGGGGTGGAAGATGTACGATATGTTGGGTGGGCAGCGGCATCACGAGCCCATTGCACAGTGAGAGGCAGTAGCTGACCCACGGTCCTATTCTAAGCAGTGGCTGTACTGAGGGTCCAAATAAACCTGTAATCCGCTCTACCCTATTCTTCAAGATCCCGTACAACCCTTGAACGTGAACAACCACACCAGGACAAACATACGCAAATTCCGGCAGTAGGACTTCTCTCGTTACCATATAAACGCTGTGACTCCACATAAATTATCAGTTTATGATTTTCCTTATGGAACCAAAAACCTTTGAGAGTCATTTCATCCCAGGCTGAAGGCAAGAATATGGGTGCACCACCCGTCCATGTGGTCTTTCGTTGGGCTTATTAATCACATGATGGAAGACCCGGATAATGACCTGGAGAGGCTGGACCGGGGCTTGAACATCAGCAGGTCCAGGAAGAAGGCCTATGAAACAAACCTTGAGAGGAGAAACAAATGCAAGGAGAAATATGCAGGAGGGGAGTACAATAACATGCAGCCCTCCTCGGCTGTGGCCTACACGATGGACACACAACTTCTGCTTCTAGAGACGACCCCAACTCAGGACGGAGAAGACTCTGTTGATGCTGATGAAGTTGCTGTTGACCAAGAAAATCAAGCTTCTCAACAACAGAATCATCATCTCCGCGCTCTGTGCCTGGCACCCCGAGAGAGAACGATCTGTTACAGGCCGTGCAATCCTGCTCAGGTCTGTCCAGGCTACAGCAACGTCATGGAAGCCATGGGAAATCCATGCCCCATCTGCAGAGTCCCGGTGCAGGAGCGATTCGATATATTAGTGTAATGGCTAGACTTAATTTCAGCCATTCAAGTGCTAGTATCCCCATTGCGTGCGCGTAGCACCAGGCTTTTGTTAATACTGGGAGATGCCAGTTAATGTTTTTCTGGTGTCGCGAAAGGATTCCTGTCTGTGGGAGGGGTTTTAGGCTCATAGTTGCCTCCCCACGAGTAGCGGGGTGCGCTAGCAGAGACACCCTAAGTAAATTGCATGTGGTGGCTGATAGGAAATCAGGCATGCGTAATAAGAAAAAGGGTATAGAAAATATGTCTAAGATGAGCTGAAGTGGCAACTCGCCACCAGCCGCCATCTTGGAGCAGCCAGGTCGAGGCAGGGCGACCTGCCTCGCCCCATTCTGTTGCAGAACACGGCCACGACTACACCTCCCCCAGCCGAGGACGTCTTCTGGACCTCATGCCACCTCCTACCAGTTCCCCCCGTGTCTGGTGCTTGATTCCTGCTAGCAGACGCAGGGCAAGTCACACCACGAGGAGAAGGAGGGTTTGGTTGGGGCAGACGTGAGCTGGGAAGATGAGGAGTTGTGGACAGGGCGACCACGTGGTAGTGCGACGAGGACCACAGGCTCGAGGCTACAGGTTCTTATAATCATAATCCATAACCCCTTATATCTATTCCCTAGCCAGATACCAAACAGTAGGTTATCGTAGGCGTAGTTAGGGAAAATATTTAGGGCGTAAGTGAGTGGATGAATCTTGTGTTGGGGGTGCTATTTTTGCTATGTGTAGATCTTGTAAATAAACTAGATAGGGTGTTTACCATGTGTTTATTGTTTACCCTGTATGTAGTCCGGGACTGATAGCTTCATAGTGAGTTTCAAACCAACAACCCGAAGGTTATTTAATTATTGAGAAGTAAGTGAAGTCTAAGTACTTAAAACACCCAGTAAAACTCTAAACCTTGACAATTGGAGCCCGCACACAGGGACTCATTCTTGCTAGTCCAGGAGTACACAGGGTAATTTATTCTAGACAGCAAATAGCACCGCCATCATGCGTATTCAGAGATATAAGGAAGAGGCGGAGTCGATAGGCTACGTGGAGCCAAAAGAAATACAAGAGTATGTTCTCCGTAGGCAACGTGAGGATAAAGAGAGAGAGGATAGGGAGCAAGAGAGGGAACATGAGTTGGAAGTGTTACGAGCAAGTAACCACGGGGGAAGAGCGCCGACAGCTGTGAACTGGCCTAAATTAAAACTCCTGATGTTCAAAGAAAGCGATAGGATTGAACACTTCATAGGAAGGTTCGATGATGTGGCAGACCTTTGGGAATATGACGAGATCACGCGTAGATTTAAGTTTATGACCTTGTTTGAGGGCAAGGCACTTGAGGTGTCTATAGATTGGATAAACATAGCCGTGACTATGGTCAGATGATACATGCCCTCTTAAAGGCATATGGGCTGAGAACTGAGCGCCTTAAGCAGCAGTATTTTGAAGCTCAGCTGCAAGAGAACGAAACTGCATCACAGTCTGCCGTGAGAATCGCCTGGAATTTTCGAGACTGGCGCGAAAGTGATGGAGCTGAGGAGACTGCCGAGGGCATCAAAGATTTAATTCTGCGCGCTCAATTCTTAAAGTCATGCCCGGAACCGCATCGCGAGGTTGAAAATTGATCGGGTCAATCAGTTGCCTGAAATGAGTAGAGTCGCCGATGCGTATTTTGAGGCATATGAGGAAAAAGCTGAGCTACCGAACGTAGTTTGGGTCGAGGCTGCAGATACGCCATGGGAAGACGATAGCTCGCCACGACGGGATACGGCGACGCCAGCCCGTAAGACTGAGCCCACATATAGTGCCCCAGTTCTAAGCCCTCGTCGCTTTCAGGCAAGCTATAGGCCAGCACAAAGGGAAACTGGAGGCCGTGGAGTAAATCTCGAAGCGAGTAATACCCAACGGCACAAAAATGCTGCAGCCGTTCACAAGGAGCCCCAGTATACTGCACCGACACCTGTATATCGTGATTCGCCGAGCCACAAAAGGCCGCGGGACGATATTCCACGGAGAAAGGTAGTTAGTCAGGTAATGGCAACGGCCGTCATGCAGGAAGCAAAGTTCGGGGATGAGGTAAACATGGATTCTCCCGCTGACTTTGAGAACAGCGAGGCCATCAGGAGGGAGGTAGAGACAGATCCTTCACTCGAGAACGTGCGACGGCATTTCTGCGAAGGAACGGTCAGAACAGTGCGCGGTAATTATACGAGCTTTGTAGAGCGAGATGGTAATTTATACCGTGAGTTCATAACTCCCCGGGGCCACGAGAGATTTCAATTCGTCGTGCCTGAGAAATATCGCTATGCCGTATTCAAGTTAGATCACTGCGATGCCACAGGTGCCCACTCGAGCAGGAAGAAAACGTGGAAACGTATCGCCGATAAATTTTATTGGCCAGGCATGGGCCATGATTTGAGCAGACGGGTGCATTCCTGCGAAGTATGTCAAAACACGAGCGACAGCGACATAGAGCTGTATGAACCTCACGAGTTAAATGAGGAACAGATGGGGTGTTTGTAGGGTATAAGAGCCCACTCCCCTCAGAGTTAGGAGAGAGGCTATATCGTCTCGTTTGAAGAAAAATGCAGTTGTCATTTTCTTCCCAAACCGAGATTAGTGGCTGAGGAGCCGACTCTGAGTTAGAGTTAGGGAGAGGACTCCAGGGCAGTGTCCACCTGAGGCCACCCTAGGGGATCCTCCACGGCGGCATGTTAGACTGGATTAAGAATTGCATGATCCACTAATACCTCCCTAGCATGGCACGGGTGCATGTATTTAGGTATTCATAGGCAGGTAGAGAGGGTTGAATTTTTGTAACACTTTGTATACGTACCATGTTATATACACCTGTACCACCTACACCATGTATATACATACTCTACGCCACATAACACTTGTTGGTAATTAAATGTGACGCGTCTTGACGTCCAGTTTGGGTCCGTTACAGGGCTTGCTAGAAACTTTGGAGTTTTTATCCCCTAGACCTTGAACTTAACGTACATGCGGGGTTTTTTCCACTCATTGGTTACAAGCAAAACCCCTGTACACGGTTTAAAGTACACACACCACAGAGTGCTTGGATGTGTGACTGACTTATTTAGGTCGGATTCAATGTGTTAGATAATTGACATTTAACCTGCATGATGCTATAACATGTTCAGGTAATCAGTAAATTCTTTCTGCGGAAAGAATTTTATCTAGGTGGGGCAAATGTAATGGCTAGACTTAATTTCAGCCATTCAAGTGCTTGTATCCCCATTGCGTGCGCGTAGCACCAGGCTTTTGTTAATACTGGGAGATGCCAGTTAATGTTTTTCTGGTGGCGGGAAAGGATTCCAGTCTGTGGGAGGGGTTTTAGGCTCATAGTTGCCTCCCCACGAGTAGCGGGGTGCGCTAGCAGAGACACCCTAAGTAAATTGCATGTGGTGGCTGATAAGAAATCAGGCATGCGTAATAAGAAAAAGGGTATAGAAAATATGTTTAAGATGAGCCGAAGTGGCAACTCGCCACCAGCCGCCATCTTGGAGCAGCCAGGTCGAGGCAGGGCGACCTGCCTCGCCCCATTTTGTTGCAGGTCACGGCCACGACTACACCTCCCCCAGCCGAGGACGTCTTCTGGACCTCTTGCCACCTCCTTCCAGTTTCCCGCGTGTCTGGTGCTTGATTCCTGCTAGCAGACGCAGGGCAAGTCACACCGCGAGGAGAAGGAGGGTTTGGTTGGGGCAGACGTGAGCTGGGAAGATGAGGAGTTGTGGACAGGGCGACCACAGGCTCGAGGCTACAGGTTCTTATAATCATAATCCATAACCCCTTAACTATTCCCTAGCCAGATACCAAACAGTAGGTTATCGTAGGCGTAGTTAGGGAAAATATTTAGGGCGTGAGTGAGTGGATGAATCTTGTGTTGGGGTGCTATTTTTGTTATGTGTAGATCTTGTAAATAAACTAGATAGGGTGTTTACCATGTGTTTATTGTTTACCCTGTATGTAGTCCTGGACTGATAGCTTCATAGTGAGTTTCAAACAAACAACCCGGAGGTGATTTAATTATTGAGAGGTAAGTGAAGTCTAATTACTTAAAACCCCCAGTAAAAATCAAAACCTTGACAATTAGTTCTGTAAGATATAACATGCTGCTTCATTTCTAGTCTTGAAAGCTGCCGACTTGTACTAGTACACTACCAGCTTCAATTTCCTGTCTTCGGAAGGAAGTATGATATTATTATTTAAATTTTATGAATCTTAGGTTATTTTTTAAAGTACTTAAGGTACAAAGATACAGTAGTCTTTGTAAGGTACTTGGAATAAAGACGGACATTGATATGCATCCTGTGTTCTTATTGTGCCGCACCGTGCTTCATCTGCTGTAAAAGTACATAATATGTTTTGATGCTTTGCTAAGATCTGAAGATGTTTTTGACATTAGTACAGTGTACAGTGGAAGACAGAGAAGTTGGCGGTGTCTTGCATCCGTCACGCTCCTTGACAAATTTCTTTTAATTCCCTCCCGGCGCTTCCTATGGAAAATGATTGAAAAAAAAGATGCCTGGGAACTCACTCACGGCCTTGACTTCTTGCTGGCCGTTTTTCAAATCATTAGTCATTAATGAGCAGTGACCAGGACATATTGCTTCTTATCGTCACTCCCGCCTCTATTTCCCAAAACGTCACCGACGAGCTGTTCCACAACACTATTTTCGCCTTTGTCGCTGTTTATACAAGCCACAGTTTCCCAGTGACTCTCCTTATTCTTCAGGCAACTTGAGAAATCCTTAAAGTCAGTCTTCACCGTCTGGGGAGTATAATGATGCAGTTCCATTAATGTCACGGAGTATTTCCGCTTGTGTGGCTCCATACCTTGCCTAAATTACTTGTCTCACTGACCAAAGACACAAAGACTAAAGCAGGGTGTGGGTCCCGCAGGCAGGAGCAGAGTGTCAGGGCAGCGCGTGGCTCTCTGTGTCCTGACTGTCACCACTGTTGCAAGTGCTGAGGTCACAGTCCAAGCCGGCTGCTCCGCCTAGCACTGACCCGACTCGCACCGGCATCCCCGAGGGTTCCGGCAGGACCGGCCGTCGCGTGTGCTGGCGAGAGTCTTGCTGCGGTATAGACTGTAGGGCCGGGCAGCAGCATGAGTGGCCGGGAGCAGCAGGATCAGTCTGCCTCAGGTGTGGGGAGGCACAGCGGTGATGGCAAGAATCACCTGGAGGCAGGCAGCTCAGGCCACAAGGCAGACAGTGAACTGAAGTGTCAAAGTGGTGGTAAAACTTTTAAATGCAAGAGTAAGCTTGAGAGACATTCCGTGACAGACAGTGGTGTTAAGAATTATAAATGCCTCGAGTGTGGGAAATGTTTTACTACAAAGTCACACCACACCGAACACACCCTGACACACATTGGTGTTAAGATCTTTGATTGCCTCCAGTGTGGAAAAGATTTACTAGAAAGTCAGACCTTACCACACACACCCTGACACACAGTTGTGTTAAGAACTATGAATGCCTCGAGTGTGGGAAAAGATTTACTAGAAAGACAGACCTCACCACACACACCCTGACACACAGTGGTGTTAAGAACTATGAATGCCTCGAGTGTGGGAAAAGGTTCACTCAAAAGGGTCACCTCACCACACATATCCTGACACACAGTGGTGTTAAGAACTATGAATGCCTTGAGTGTGGGAAAAGATATACTAGAAAGCCAGAGCTCACCACACACACCCTTACACACAGTGGTGTTAAGAACTATGAATGCCTGGAGTGTGGAAAAAAAAAATATTACCAGTTCTAAACTCAATGCACACACCTTGAGACACACTGGCTATAGGAAATTAAAGTGTGATGTTTGAAGCAAGTGTTTCTATACAAAGAGTGATATTGCCAGGCACATGAAGATCCACTTTTGAGGTGGTGTGTTGTGTGGACAAGTGTGGTTGTACCCGTGCCTGTGGGAGTGTGTCCTGTGTGGCAATGGGTGGTGGTGGGCAGTGTGTTACATGTGTGGTGGCAGCCGTGCCCTTGTGTTCTGTGAGGGAGTAATGGCCCCAGCAGTTGTTGGGTTGGCAGTGCAGGTGTGACTTTCAATAAATGTGTGTACACATTATCATGATAACTTTTCATTTAGCAAAGTTTATAGAAACAACATTGTCTTGAAGCAGTGCGAGTCTTTCAGGTAATGTCTCATGATCATCTGTTGGTGTGAGAGCCTTGGTATAGTTATAGAGCCAGACAACAATGGTGAACAACCCGTGTGTTGACACCAGTGAGGTCAAGTGGCTAATGGTCTGGAGAATACTTTCACACTACAGGGAATAAATAGTTTTGTACATCAAGGCACAGGCAAAACATTTCACGTAATGCTGCATTAATGCCACACTGGGTAAATCAATATGAAGGTACAAAAGAAGATCATATTCAAGTTGAAAGGCCTCTCTATACAACTGTAGTTCCTCCCTTGCCAAATGTTAATTTGAAGGGCTCAACAAGCCTGGAGATTACGCTGCCACCACCCACATTAAGTGTGGAAAAAAGAAAAAAACAGAGAATATATGAAGTTAAGCAAGGAATTCAGATGAAAGGAAGCAATTAGTAAAGAAGGAAATATGTCTGTGTTGGGTGCGAGAAAAAAAAGTGTTGGTAGGAATTATAAATGAAAAGGATTGTGGTGACGAGAGAGAGAGAGAGAGAGAGAGAGACCCTATTATATCACGACTTATCAATGATCGAGAATGATCATACGCCATTACAAGTGACGTTTGACTCATCCTTGACTCATGAATAGAGGGAATAAGCGCTACCGCCAATAACAGTATAGTCGCCACTGCACTAATGTCGCCAACCGCCATATATTACGCATTTTAGCATTACTACAGACTTGTATGTGCCACTGAAGAGGCATGCACAGTAATTTATATGATGTACGTGTCTTCAGGGGCACATACATGTCTGTAGTGATGCTAAAATTCGTAATACTCGCCAATAATATTCGCCTGGCGACCTTAGTGCAGTGGCGACTAAAGTGTTATTGACGGTAGGCTTTATAAGGGAGGGAAGGAAAACTTTAGAGTAAGGAGGGGAAGGAAGGTTCAGCTCTTATTGTGTGCATGTGTGTGTGTGTGTGTGTTTGTGTGTATGTGTGTATGTGTCACAGTGTGTGTGTGTGTGTTTGTGTGTATGTGTCACAGTGTGTGTGTGTGTGTGTGTATGTGTGTGTGTGTGTGTATGTGTGTGTGTGTGTGTGTGTGTATGTGTGTATGTGTGTGTGTGTGTGTGTGTAATAAGTACAACCAGAACTGGTGGTTCTACAACCAGGAGGTGCGGGAACAGAACCACATGGTTAACATACACCGGACGTTGTACCGCAGGCGGCCGATGCCCAACAATCTGGAGCTGCTACGCTCGGCAGGTCACGAGGCGGGTGCGGGAGGCCAAATGGCTCGAATGGTGCGCCGGTTTTAACCAACACACCAAGCTGGCCGAGCTGTGGGGCAAGGTGAGGAATGCCTCCGGAAAGAGACCTTCCCAATAGGAATAAGTCTCCATTGGTTTACAAAAGCCTCCCTCTTCCTCTTTTTGTGCCCTGCATCACTTTTGTTTCGGAGTAAGTTTTCCTTGCGCACCCGTGGCTACCTTACCTACAGTACCCACCCTTACCTAATCTGAACCTTACCTAACCTAACCTAACCTAACCTTACCTTACCTTACCTAACCTTTAACCTCCTAACGGGGTCCAATAATAAAAAAAAAATTAATAAAATACCAAACCCGAGATTAACCTCCTAGCCACGGGTGCGCACGGAAAACTTACTCGGAAACGGAAAACGGAAACAAAAGCGATGCAGGTCAAAAGAAGAGGAAGAGGGAGGCATTTAGTAAACAAATGGAGACTTAATTATTCCTTCCACCTAAAATGTTCTATATCTCCGAAACTGTTGATTTGCGACGGAAAGCTCATAGCGAAAATGTCTCTTAGAATACAATAATGTAAACAAAAACCATGTTCCCAATTGTGTAAGGAAGTTTGGTCCTATCGTAAAATAATGCCCATTCCTAATATATGTATGGCGCCTGGCGACATTAGTGCAGTGGCGATGTAGTGTTATTGACGGTAGTATTTTCCATCCTTCTTATTGTAATCTGTGCTGAAAGGTTTTCTGTAAAGTTTATGTTAGAGAAAAAGAAAATGATATGGTATAATATTAAAAATTTCAGTAAAATTAATCATTATATTTGTTTTGCTTTTTATATATTAACTGTAATAATTTTAAACATTTAAACTATTAACTTAAAATGTATTAACTACTATAATTAATATTTTAAAAATCATATATATAGTATTTTTAGGCATTTACTACTTCGATTTATATTTTTGTAAGATTAAAAAATATCGGAAAGTATAGATGTTTACATTGACTTGGCTTCTATAGTGATGGTAATAGGTCCTATAATACCTTAATTTTGGCAGTCCTTAACGTGAATGTTAGATAAATCCATCATTGGGGTCATACGCCGGGGGGGGCGCGTCGCCCACCCTACGACGCCAGTCCCTGGGGTGACCACGCGCGAGTCCCCATGCAGGCTGCTTTCCCATACCAAGCAACTCTCGACAAGAAACATCAACTTGCCCCAGCCACGAACCTTGTGGGTGCCTCCTTGGCCACCTCCACGCCGGATTGTCTCTTACAGATACAAGCCGATGGGAAGGATAAGTTTTAGCGTAGCGTGCCACATGCCCATATAGCTGAAGTTAGCGCTAACGGACTATGCAGGTATTAAGCCTCTATTCAGTCTCACGGTGCAATTGCTGATTTGACACGTAATCATCTCAGCCATACCCCATGATTTTGCGAAGACACTTATTACCAAAGGCATCGATTCGTCTCTTTAACCATTTAATGGGCACTTATAGAGTTAGTTTAGAAAAAAAATATTTAATGACATTTTCCTTTATTTTGATAAGTAAGAAACAACTTTCACTAGGAACGTTTTTTTTAATACATCATAGTTCTGATGTTATGAATCTCTACAATTTTGTTGAGCTGCCCAGTTATGGTTACTTATTCAATATTTTGTATTTAGATTTGTAACTAGGAAAACATAAGAAAACTAAGTTTTTTTTAGGTATTTGATATCGCCATAAGCTGATGTTGTATTTTTCTTTGTTTAAGTAATGAAACAACGACATATGGAAATGCAGATTCGTTTTAAAAAAAAAAAACCATTCCTTCTCTTTTCACCAAAAATCTATATAAATATTTATTAATCCCAAAAAACATAATTGAGCATTAAAAAACTATCACTATAAATAATTGAGAAGTCAAATAATTTTGAGGAAACTCCTTATAGTTGATATTGAAAGATCCTGTGTTGATATTGAAAGATCCAACATTTTCGCCAATAAATAAAAAAAAAGATTCCGTTCAAATTAGTACATACCAGTACATAACGTAGTTTTGCCTTGGTATTAGAGCAGATCATGAATGATTCCAGAAGAACATGCCCTGCAACAGATTTTGTAACCCCACTTTTTGGGCAAAATTTTCATATACTGTCGTAGTTTTTCTGCTTTTCTACCTTTATAAGGAGCCAGTCCTCATCAATAATATGCTATTTGCTGCATTTTGTATTCTTGCACTCTTCACGAAACATTTCAAACAGTGGCCTCACCTTACATAATTTATCTTCACTATTCTGAATATCATTATCTGTGAAATGTATGTAGCGTTTGAGGAATTTTAACCACTTAGAACTCATGATATCAGCAAATAGGGAGTAACGCAGCTGCGCATTCCTGTAATCATAAACTGCTGGTAATTTGCATATGCCCATGTAAAGTAACACTGCAAGACATTTTTGGATTTCGTCTTCATCTGTTTTGATGCTGTTGGACAACTTTTGCACGGAGTACAAATTTGTCTGGTGCACTGTGGCTAACCATTTTATGGGTAAAGAACAGAGAAAAGTAATGATACTTAAGGTGTTTGAAGATAAATATGGCATGGTATATTCAGTCTCTTGTGGATAGAGATTGTCAGTATCCCTCCTTCTCCAGAGTCGTTCTCGCGAAATAATCTTTGGGAATTTCAGGATTAGGATTTTCGACAACCAAATTTTCATTACTTACAATACGATTTTTGGCACATGGTTTCTGAGGCTGTTGAATAGCAGCACTTTCTTGTTCATGCGTACGTATAATTTGATAATCATCTTCTTTATATGCTCTCATCTTCATTACTTTCACCCAAAAAAGGATTGAAATCTGAATCATCAACATCATCATCGTCCAGGCCATCATCAGAATTATCAGCATTACTTAGAACTACAGCCTATAGGTTCTTGTGTCTGGTTCTATAGAATGATTATGGTTCTTTCTTGCTGTCTGTTGAAGACTATATATTGTCAATTTTGTGCATTATCAACATGACTCAACAATTTTGTTGAGCCGCCCCACTACCCACAAATTTTACCATAACTGGGCCGCTCAACAAAATTGTTGACTAACATTTAGAGTGCCGGTATTATATCATAGTCATCCCAATTCAAACACAATTACTACTCATTATTGTCACCGACATTTAAATGTCAAAATATGAACAAGAAAAGAATGATTACTTACCTATATCACACTAAGATGAGGAGAGAAACACAAAGAAAATCTACAGAGTCCACCTGGCCGTGTTCCCTTTTTTACAATGAGTCATATCCTCAACGCAAAGCCATATATTGGGAAACTTATACACAAGGCTAATATCTATAATGCTGTTGAGCAGCCTGAACAAGGATACTTCATTCAGAACCTGCATTTAATATGTTTTTATAATGGCTGAATGCTGTGCCTCAACAATTTTGTTGAGTAACTTGCTTAAGGGTTTTAAGTCGCTATTTAGTGTTCAAATCTCACAACCATAGAGAAAGACAGGAATCACAAGCAACTTGAAGATTCGGATCTTTGTCCTCCTGCACAAGTACTGACATCGCAAAATACTCCTGCTGAGCGAGTCCATAACACCGTGGGCTATGCCAATCCGCCGTAAGACTTTTTGACGTGACCCGCCGTCATTATGGACTGCGCTACCAAGGTATGTAAAACCTTCCAAGATCTCAATGTCCTCGCTGCACACATCAAATGCTATTATTTGTATACACAATTTAGAGGATCCTCACCCCCCCTGCATAGTACAGTTTTCTGGCATATATTATCATAACTAAATATTGACTTTTTTTCCCATGCAAATGTCAAAAACATGAAGTGTCCACAAAGACAACATACAGCGAGGTCCCGTTGTACGAGCATTCGATATACGAATATCTGATGATACATGATGTGTAAATTAGGGTTTATTTTCAATATACGATTTCGAAAATCCAATGCTATGACATTCAAACTGGGGTGAGTAAAATTACCAAGTTATTTACTAAAATTATAAAATCATTTACTTACTATGTGATTTTACCTAAAGTTGTACGATAATCAATCTGGAAATATGATAGTTCTGGTGGCTCGGTACGACAATGTGGCCTACAAAAATTCACATCCCTGGACGATATACAATGATTCAGATGTGCAGAGACGAGTTTGTGGGCAGTGGAAGAGGTCTGCGCACCCCTCCCTTGTCCCTTACCTGCCCTACACTCTCGAGTCTATTGTATCACGCGGCAGCACCGAGGATCTTTCCTCTTCAGCCCCCTTCTCACATTCCATAATGAAACCACAAACGCGCCAACAATGCAATGCGCAGCGCCGTCATGGTCCTGGCTATGGGTCTATCGTGACTGATCGTGACGCTCGTGACGCGCTCTGCCGAGGCCACGAAAAGTTAGTGCGTGTACAAGAAAATCGGGAAGCTCCCCGATTTTTGTACCCAACGCAGCGCTATCGTAAGTCTATCGTGACGCTATCGTTATCTATGTAGCAGCTTCGTGACACTATCGTGATCGTTGTATTTCTATCGTGACGATAGGAAACCGTTGCGCGCGCTTTCATCCCTACCTTCCCCCCCTTTTTTGCACCCTCTTCGGCCTTCTCCCCCCTTTCTCATTCACCTCCAGCCACCCTCGACTCCATACCCCCTACTCCCATCACCACGTGGTGACACCACCCTCCCCCTAATTCTTACCCCCTACTCCCAGCACCACATGGGGACACAACCCTCCCCCAATCCCATGACCACGTGGAGATGCCACCCACCCCCTTGTAACCACTCACATCCGCACCAACACCACAACGCCTTCTCCATCCACAACACCCTCCTCCCCGTTTCCCCACCAACACCCCCTTCTTTTTTACAATCCCCCTCCCCTGTTTTTCCCCCTTCTCCATCACCAACACGTACCCACGCCTGTTTCTCCCACCTTTATCTCTACCCCCCCTTCCTTCTCCATCACCATGGCAGCACCCACCCACGTGTGAGGCTCTTGACGCTATCGTGATACGTTCATGGCACCGTCATGGCACAGTCGTGGTTATCGTAGCTCTATCGTGACGACAAAATGACCGTTGATTTTATATTCGTGACGTAGTCTTACAGCTATCATGACTCCATCGTGACCATCTTACGACCGTCATGACACATACGTACAGGCAGCGTGACATTGTTATGAGGCTATCGTGGTCTGCGTTTATCGTGGCCAAATTTCACGATAGCGTCAATAATCAAATTGGTGGCGCTATTGTGGTTCGATTATGGAATGTGTGCAGGGAGCTTTTCCCAAGTGATCAAGGGGAGGAAGAAGAACTCTAACCCAGTCATCCCTGCAAACGCAGTTACCCCTGTTTTCTCTCGAGCTTCGGAGAGAGTAAACAGGGACTCTCAGCTGGCTACGTGGCAGCTTCCTGTCTCCCCACACAACATTACCACTTGTGAGTGTTATGCATGTTTTATGTTTAATTGATGTGCAGTTATGTTATTTAGTGTGCTATTTTTTCTTGCAAAATTCTTTTTCTACAGAATAGGTAGTACAGTGTGGGTAATATAGACGCTGTGTGTTTGTTGTGTTTGCTATAGTTTATTTTAGCTTGAAAGACATGTCTTTTTTTTTTCTTTTTTTTTTATTTGATGGGGTCCTGGAACCAAACCTATATTTTACCATTAGTTATGTGTTTCGTTATACGAGATTTCGCTTTACGAGTATGCCAGGTGGAACCTAACTGCTCGTATCTTCAGGACCTCCCTATATAAGGATTGGCACGGGAGCAAAAAGTGAACCCCTGCAAGGCGGCACGCGGATGATGCTGCTTCCTGGAACACGTGTCCCACAGGTGATGAGACTGATGTCAACGTGAGTCTCATCAAGTAATTGTGCAAAAGTCAGGATAGGAAGAATTTACGACTCAAAGCAAAACTTGAGAATTGCTAAACTTGAATATCGTGAAACTCGCAAAGCCCCTGTTCATAATGAATTCCTTGTCAATGGTTATAAGCTTAAATGATGAACACAATGAGTTGAAAGCTACATAGTAAACCATAATGAAAACAACTCAACACTAATTTAGATTTTATAACGAGCATCCTGATCACTATATTCTTGCAAAGCATTCTGTGGGAAGATAGGAAAGGAAACGGTATAATGATGATACTAAACTAGGCTTTTCTTAACCCCTTCAGACCCAGAACGTAATTTCCATTGTAATTTGGCTACCATTAGATGATTTTTAGTAAATATAAGCAATATTTTAGATATGACCTGTTTAGTATTCTTGTCGACTAACTATTTTGGTATATTAAGTGACTTTTCTTAATCTTATGGCTCGACAACATACAATTTTTTATAGCAAAGGAAAGATCTGGGTGTGAAGGGGTTGGTTAAAATGTACTAAAATACAAGTAGCTTTGCAGTTCCTAAATGCTTAACTATTCATCTACTGTCGTCATAGTGTATGTATTTATGTATGTTATGTACGGCATACACAAGGATGTCAGTGGAGGTACATTTGCACCCACGCATGCAAACGATACACAGGTGGAGCTTTTATAGCCCACACAGGTAACAAACAAGCCTTGCAGATCTACCACCAACAGCAGCAGCATATCACATGTCCTCCTCCTACATGTACAGTAAAACCTCTCGGATTCGGACCCTCATTATTCGGACCTCAACATTCGAACCTCCTCCTCCTCCTCCTTTATTTATCTATTTTACTCCCTTTTTTTTTTTTTTATCCCCACAGTATTCGGATCCTTGCATTACTCGAACCACTCCTTGGCCCAATTGGTCCGAATATGAGAGATTTTACTGTACTGCCATAAGAAAGGTGATGTTGGTCTGCGAGGTGCATGCTACAAATTTTTATTAGATCACTATTCAAACAAATATGTAAGTTATATGTTGTTTATATGTAACCTTTTAATAACGCTGAAAGACCCACTTGAAGCCTTTTAAGCCTAGTATGTTACTGAGGATGTGAGGGTAGGAATTTATGCATTTAGTATGTTACTGAGGATGTGAAGGTAGGAATTTATGCATCTATGTAGTGTGTTACTGAGGATGTGAGGGTAGGAATTTATGCATCTATGTAGTATGTTACTGAGGATGTGAGGGTAGGAATTTATGCATTTATTCAACAATTTAATGCACCATCATGCCATCTTGGGGTTGATGAGTTATGGAAAGTGTCAAGTGTGCTGCTGTGAACGTCTGTGTCTACTACAAGGTGTGCCAAGTGTGCTGCTGTGAACGTCTGTGTCTACAACATCTTATGGAGGTGTGCCAAGTGTGCTGCTGTGAACGTCTGTGTCTACAACATCTTATGGAAGTGTGCCAAGTGTGCTGCTGTGAACGTCGTGTCAAACATTTTTGGAAGTGTCCCAAGTGTCTGCTGTGAACGTCTGGGTCTAAAAAATTTTTAGGGAAAGGTGTGCCAATGTGCTCTGTGAACGTCTGTTCTACAACATCTTATGGAAGGTGTGTAAGTGGGGCTGCTGGGGAAACGCTGTGTCTACAACGTCTTTGGAAGGTGTGCCAGGTGTGCTGCTGGAACTCTGTGTCTACAAAAAGGTGTCCAAGTGTGCTGCTGTAAAACGCTGTGTCTACAACATTTTTTCACCTATCATTTTGAAATACCTCTCATATAACCTTATGGATAGAAAAATAAATTTTTCTTTATTTGCAAAAGGGTTTCAAACATCCATACAGTCAGGTAGGGAAATACCCTAAAATTTGTCAATCAAAAGGAAAAGAAAGAAAAACCATTTTTCTTCAAAAATGTTTACTTGGAAGGTTACATAGTATTTGGCAGCCAAGGCAGCTAAAGACTAAAAGATATAAATCGGAATAATCAAGACTTTTCCCTTCTCTATTGTAACCCAAACCATCTTGAGAAGTACTTTTCGGGGAAAATGCATATAGCTTGTCTTTTTTCACCAAAAACCATATTGAGAGCATTTACCGTAGAAAAACATTACAGTCTCAGGAGAATGTTTCTTTTCGATTTACAGATTTGGTGGCATTCATACTACTTTTTTTACATCCAAAATTTCAGAATTAAAAGAGGCTACTAGAAGGTCTATCATTTTGTGTTATTTGAGATGTACACTTAGGGGAACATGCTTTTTGAGTCTTGTCTTTTAGTTTCCCCCCCATCATTTTTGATCGGGCAGAGTCGGGTTAGGTCTGGTGGGCTTTATCGCAAAAATTATCGCGATAATTTATCACGATAAGATATCGGGTATGGGTTACCCAAAAAAAAAAATCCCCGCGTTTTTGACTCTGGGATCCCCCGATATTTTTGGTTTTTCCAAACTAGCGATAATGTTTTATATTTTGGTTCCATTTAGGACGGGCGAGCCGCGGTGATTTGGGAGGCAGAAATAGGTAGGTCCGAGCTGGGAACCGAAAAAAACAACAGACATTTGGAAAACCCACCCTTCAACGTGGAAGGTCTCATTGACCTCTTTTTTGAGGTACACCGGCATCCCGCCGCCCCGGTGGAGCGCTTGTTTCCCTTTGGCAAGGGACATAAAACGGGGCCATGAGGAGCTCCCTGTCTGATAAAAAGCCTCAACATGCTCATGTTTATAAAGGGGAACATGCGCAGAACCTGTCAGACTGTGGCTGTGAAAAAGACTTTTTAGTAGTTTACATTTTCAAAGTAGTTATTTTTCTAAAAACAGTATTTTTCATTAGTGAAGAGACAGGAAAAACATTGAATTTAAAGATATTAGGGCAAAAGGTTAATGAAGGGTTTTCTAACAGTTTATAAAGCTTTAAAAGATTTCTATTTAAAAAAAATATCGTTATCGTAGTATCGGAATTTTGGAATTATCGATTTACATTATCCCCCTTATGGGCGATCATTTATCGCCAGTTATCGATTTTTTGGTTTAAACCCCGATAAGGTTTACGGTTACGATATATCGGTTTTCTTTATTTTTTTTTCGTTATCGCGCCCACCTATGGGTTAGGTATGCCGTTCCCACTACCAGCCCTATCTAAAGGCGGGTTTTGGGTATCCGTTCCCACTCCCATGCCTATCTAAAGGCTGGTTGGGTATGCCTTTACCCTACCATGACACTATCTAAAAGGCTGGTTGGGTTGCCCGTTACCGTCCCCTGACCTATTGAAGGGGGTTGGGTATGCCGTTACCACTACCGCCACTATCAAAGGCGGGTTTGGTTGCCGTTACCACTACATGCCCATCTAAAGGCTGGTTAGGTATCCGTTACCACTACCTGACACTATCTGAAGGGGCTGGTTGGGTTTGCCGTTCCCCACTACCAGACCTTTAAAGTGGGGGGTATGCCGTTACAGTACCATGACACTATCTGAGGCTGGGGGGGATGCCGTTACACTACCTGACACTATCGGGAGGCTGGTTGGGTATCCCGTTACCACTACCATCCCCACTATCTGGTGTTGGGTATGCCGTTACCCTACCATGACACTACTGGAGGGCGGGTTTAGGTATGCCGTTACCACTACCATGCCACTATCTGAAGGCTGGTTGGGTATGCCGTTACCACTACCATGCCACTATCTGAAGGCTGGTTAGGTATGCCGTTACCAGTACCATGCCACTATCTGAAGGCTGGTTAGGTATGCCATTACCACTACCATGACACTATCTGGAGGCAGGTTAGGTATGCCATTACCACTACCATGACACAATCTGGAGACTTCATAGATTTCACGGTACTTTGTACATGTAACAAGGGGAAAAGGGTAAAATCCCGTGATAAAGATTGAAAAAAGTTTACACAAGTGTGAGTGTAAGTAAGATATACCCCATTTAATAAAATAATTTTCTTCACTCCTCAGTCCCAAATCATTTGGATATATGTATCCATTTATATGTTCGTAGTCACTTGTGACGTCACGGCAATATGAAGGCGAGGATTGATTGATTGATTTAATGCCTAAAAAGGTGAATGTGCCAGACATCAGAGGTCATATGGCACTATGAAGGCGAGGGAAAGGGTGGGGAACGACTTTCTTCCTTTTCTCCCTTTTCTCCTCTCTCTCCCTCTCTCTCTCTCTCCTCTCTTTTCCTTCTCTCTCTTCCTCTTCTCTTTCCCCATCTTCTCTCTCTCTCTCTCTCCTCTCTCTCTATCCTCTCTCTTCCCTCTCTCTCTCTTTCTCTCTCTCTCTCCCCCCCCCTCTTCTCTCTCTCTCTCTCTCTCCCCCCTCTCTCTCTCTCTCTCCCTCTCTCTCTCTCTCTCTCTCTCTCTCCTCCTTCTCTCTCTCCCCTCTCCTCTCTCTCTCCCGCTCTCTTCCTCTCTCTCTCTCTCTCCGAGACCTTTGACTGACAGGGTTTGGGTTGGGGGAGTCGTTCCCGGTAACCCTTCTAAAAGGGATGTGTTTTCCCTACGACTTAAAGGATATCCTGTGCATGATTGTTTATGAAAATTTGTAAATTGTACTGTTTTTTCTAGTAAGCCTCCAACACTTGGACCTTGGGCTTAAAAACCAGGGGACCTCAAATCCCAAAGGGTTTGCCCCTCGTGCAGCGTTCGAGACCCTCACCAGAATGTTAGAGCAAAATAATATACTATATTATAAGAGCAAGGAAAAAGTTTTATAGTTAAAAAGCTTCACGCTCAGATCTTTTCCTTTTTCCCATATAAAATCGTTGTTGTTAGCCATAAGATTAAAAAAAACAACAATATCCACATTATCTAGTAGACAAGGATACTAAAAGGGATATCTATAAAACATGCTTATATTCTGAAAATCGTCTAATGGTACCCAAATTACAATGGAAATTTTCGTTTTGAGTCTCAATTTTAAATGGGTTAACTGTTTATCTCAAGGTAAGATGTGTACCGTTTTAGGGTTCAGATTTTGTTTTTAGACCCTTGGGGTATTTTGGGCTATCTTTGGGATATTTTTGGGCTATCTTGGATTTTTGGGCTATTTTTGGGGTATTTTTAAAACCTTAATAAATTAACTTTTCGCCATTTTAAAAATTTGCGAAAACAATTTTTTCAGAAAGGGGTTCATAAAGGCAATTGTATTGCTTCCCTTGATGTATTTTTTCTTCTAAAAAATTTAATTTGAACATGCTAATTTTTCCGTTAAAAAAAATTTAAAAAAAATCATCAATCGGGTTAAAATTTCCCCCATTTAGAGGTCATTTATAAAATTTATATATTTTTTTTCTGTAAAATGAATTATCACCATTAAAATAAGCGTTAACTAAAAAAAATTTTAAAAAAGTAGCAAAATAAAAAGCCCAAAGTAGTGAACCGCCCCTGGGGGAAGAGAATAAGGCCAAAAATAGTGAACCGTCCCTGGTGAAAAGTAATAAAGCCAAAAGTAGTAACCGTCCCCTGGGTGAAAAGGTTAAAAAAGCCAATAGTAGTGAACCGTCCCCTGGTGAAGAGTAATAAACCCCAAAAGTGGTGAACCTCCCTGGGGAAGAGTAATAAAGCAATAGTAGTGAAAACCTCCCCCGTGAAGAGTGTCGTCAGGTCAGTTTGACAAGATGGCGGGAAGGGAGGAAGCTGTGTTTTATGTGTCGGCTGGTTTAGGTGAGTTGTATAGTGTTGTGGACGTGTTGTGGAGGTTGTGAGGGAAGGGGTTGTGGTGGTGGGGGAGGAGGGGAAAAATGGGGAGAGAAAATTTTTTTATTCCTCCTTTTTTCCTTATTTTGTGTCTACGTTTTTTTATGTTTTATTTCTTTCCTTTCCCCCTCTTCTAGTTTTTTCTTTTTTTCCCCCTCCTCCTCTTCCTCTTTTTATATTTCCTCCCAAAAATTGTATATTTACGGACGGTGGATGGAAGGGAAATTTTTTTAATTGGGCATCAAACTTCCTACACAATTGGGGGCATGTTTTTTGTTTTCCTTATTGTATTCTAAGAGACATTTTCTCATTTAGATTTCCGTCGCAAATCAAAGGTTTTGGTATATAGAATATTTTTGGGGGGGGAGGAATATGTCTTTGTTTACAAAATGTCCCCTCTTCCTCTTTTTGTGACCTATATCGCTTTTTTTCGGAGGGCACCCGTGGCTACCTTACCTACCTTACCCTAACCTAACCTGAAAACCCCTACCCAACTTTTACTTTACCTAACCTAACCTAAACCTAACCTAACNTGTGATCCTTATACGGACATGGGACTTTTGTTTTTGTCTCCGTCTGGTTTGGGCTTTTCGGAGAAGGAGGTTGCTGGTGTCTTGTTTTTTAATAAATTTGTGTTTTATTCTCCTCTCTTGGTCTGCAGGTTTAACATTACGGGGACGATTTGTGATATTATTCTTTCTTCTTCCTGGTGAGCGGGGGGAGAAGAAAGCCCGGTAGAAGATAGTTATGTCTTGACTCTTTTTTGTGGCGTTAGGGTTGTACCAGTTCTCCAAGATTTCTTAGTCTGACGGTTGATGTCTCTCGCTGAAGCCGTTGTGTTTCCATGATGGTATTTCGTTATCTGATAAATAAATTTAAAAAACCATGCATACTTTAGCGTTAAATAAAGAAATAAAATCATCAATCGGGTAATTTTCCCGATTGATGATGTTATTTTTTTACTTATATCTTCGTTTTCTGATAAATGAATTAGTACCAGTATAAATTAGCGTTGACTAAATAAATAACCTCATCAATCGGGAAAATTACCCGATTGATGATTTTATTTATTTAGTTAACGCTAATTTTGCATGGTTCTAAATAATTTATCAGGTAACAAAAATACAGCAATGGAAAGCTAATAAAATTGCGCTTCTTTTGATACCCTTCATGATAAAAGTTGACTAGCAAGTTTTAAATGGCGAAGAGTTGAAGTGAATATTAAGTTCATGCATATTTCTTCATAGTCTTAATGGCTTTTCTTTAGCGTGTTTTACTGTTTTTTATTTGATAATATTATAAAAACAAAACATTTACGAAGATACAGATATCATATATACTGATAAACCAGGTCTATAGATCCGTATATATTATATGAATCCGAGCGGCCCTCCGACTTCAGGCCCTTGCGCGACAGGCCGATTTTTTGTGTGCAGTCCGGTATACAGTGGTCTATGCTTAATTCCATAGTAAGATAGGTAAACAATAAACCTAGATAAAAAAACATCCTCCTTATTAGTTTGGGATCTCAAGTTATTCAAGAAAAAGTTACAAAATAGATGCAACCTCATTTTTAACGTGTTTGCTATAGAGCTGTTATATGAGGGAATAAAAGGAAAGGAAAGAATATGCAAATAAATTTTTTAAAGAAATTGATGACACACATGACAGCTTAACTGCGAATGCAAAAATCTGTCGTAGGTGGTCTTTAGAGGATCAATGTCTTGAATGGAGTGATATGAACATTGGAAAAAAGGGTTTTGAGAGGAAAAGGAAATGAATGTTATTATAAGTGTTTGTTACTAATTATAAATATGAAACGCACTTCACCTGCAATTTTATTTCAGTAACCAAGTTCAGGACGTATCTCTTTTTTAGAGGAGCAAAAAAAAAAAAAAAAATGGTGAAATTAGCGAAAACTTGAAAAATCCTCCTCATATATTGGTTTTTAACATCCCTAAAGATTGCTGTCATTTGATATTTTTTTATATATGTAATAAATATTATAAGTACTATAGGTAGGTAGCTCATTTATACTATTTTTTCCTTTTTTTTTAGGTTTTGCTAAATTTTTTTGTCGCTTTAAACAAACTTAAAGTAATCGTCTAGACCCATTTTTTTGCCTAATTATGTTGAATTCAATTTGAATTCAAAACACCTAATCCACCAAAAATAATTGTTTTCCAGCCCTTATTCCGTAAAAATGCGACTTTTGTAAAAAGAGCGCGAAAAAAAAATCTTTCCTCCAACAGGACTACGACTATTATTGATGACATCAGAAGAGGAAGGCTCCAATGTAAACATCGTCTGACACATGTCGGCAAATGTTATGATGAGCGATTGTACTTCGGTGTCAGACAGTGAATCTGTCGCTGAGACAGATCTAGAGTACGATGCTCAATCTGAGACCGAAAGAAATGACGCTGGTCGATATATGGGGGGAAAACAAACCCCTCAGATTGTCATGGGACCCAGCCCTATATGTTTGAGCCCGAGTACGAGGTGGATGAACAGGTGTTAGCGGAGCCTGAGGTTCAGCAGGAGGACTGGCACTTATCCAAAACATGGTTTGGTAAGTAAGGTAAACCATGTGTGGTGGGAATCACAATGAAGGTACTTTCGAGAAAATCCTATGGTTAGTTTTGGAGCTACAGTCAAACGTCATTACTCGGAAACCAAATACTAGCATTAATTTATAGCATAGAGTTGGAAAATATGCGGCGGAAGGCAGAAAATGTGACAGCCAAGGGAGTGTTGACTGGTTTGTGATGCGGGACTGCCATAGACTGCCATACAAGACAGTCTGCCTTGGTGGGTCTAACCAAGTCTGCCACAGTCTGGCCCAGTGGCGTAGCTAGGTATCTGTAAAGGGTGGGGACACTAGGCAAGCGGAGCTAAGGGACATTCTGATGCCATATAGAACGGTCTAAGGACTATTCTAAGATCAGATCAGTGGTGGGTATCAGAACATATTATAACGAAGGAGGGGGGGGGGGGGCAATCCCCCCCTTTTCAACTTAGTCACACACTAACGGCTCGGGCTATGGAGGAGACGGGAAGGACTGCAAGGAAGACACTTAACTGCTGTGCACGGCTTTATTTCCCACACTACTACTACCCACTGTACAAAGTCACTTTCCTCACACCAAGCACGCGGGCCCAAATTTCCACTCCCAACTGTGACTGTCTTTCACCACAGGGCACGCCCACTCCACAACTGAGTCGCTGTCTTACGGGGGCGCCACCCTTGTCCAGCACACCCGTGTACACAGGCTCACCTCACACTCGTCGTCCCAACCTACACCCTGGGTAGCCGCGCTGCACACTCTCACCTAGTCTTTCACCGCTGTTACCCTCGCTACACACCGTTTCTCATCACAACTTGCTCGCCCCAAACCAACTACCGCGTGTATCACCCTACACGCGCCACTCCGTTCCGTGTGCAAATTTTTCTCGAAAGGCACAGCTGTCTTGCTGCCCCCATAAAGGATGCATGCATGTGGCCATATCGCAAAAAAAATCCATCAAACAACCCAAAAATCTTCAAGTACTATATTTATCTCTTGGTTTACGTGCTTCTGAATCTGCGCGGTGAGAGGTAGTCTTCCCCTTGTTACGTCACCGAACCGTGGCGCATCGTCTGCAAACCTTGAGGAGTGTTTTTGAGAACTCGGGGAATTTGCAGATTTTGATTGCGGATTATTTAAAAACGACGACCGGGATGCAAAAAGTGACGACGTATTGTTTATATTCTCGTTTAAAGGCTATAATTTGATTGCAATAAAACAGGAATGATGAAATGGTCTGGACGATTACTTTAAAATATAATAAAAATTATAATAAAAAAAACAATAAAAAATTTGACGACAGTTTCTGAAGTTTCGTTTTTGCCTAAGATAATGTCATTCAAACTCTTACTACTCTGGTAATTCTTGTCCGATCTGCACCAGTTTATTTTGTTTGAAATCTGATATTATTTCTAAGGCTTGGACTGATCAAAGGTCTGGTAAATTTAATATCTGATTTTATATTGAAGTTTATGTTATTACGTGGGTGAAATACGAGAGAAAACATTTTTAAAATCGTGCAAAGCATAACCAATGAGCCTACACCAGAAAAAATCACTCCAAGTTTGGCACTATGCCAAATACATTTCATATAAAAATAACCAAGGCAGAACTTCTATTTGCTAGTGACTAGTAGCGATATGAATAATTGACTAATATCTCGGACAAATTCAAATTAATTATTTTACGTTATGTATTTATTGATATAATTTAATGAAAACTTTATCTGTATAAGTAAAATTATGTGCACAACTTTTGGTAAACTAAAGACATCCTAGCTCAATTAGGGAAAAAAGTTGTATGTAAAAGGAGTGACGTCCTTCAGAAAACAGTGGACATGAAAATAACGGTAGAAGATAGCAAAAGAAGCAACATTGCAGCGGTGATTTTAAAATGGAAGACAGTCAGTCAGAGGAGGGGAGTTGATGCGACGAAAAGCTTTGGGCTCAACCTGCTTAGTAGAGCTGTATGAGTGAATCCCCCAATACATAAGAGGCATAGTCATGGGCGAATAAGGAAGGCCTTTCCCTTTTACATTGCATACAACTGGGAGGGCGAAAAAAATGGACGCTGACGCCACAGGACACATAATTTCTTAGAAGCTGTTTAACCCTGGAGCCCTAACCCTGGGGAATGCTGCTTATAACTAACCCCTTGTGGAATATACCCAATATTTAGTATGAAATAAACACCATCTCTAATATGTTTTTATTAAATTAAACAATGCAGTGAAAAACTTTTACTCTAGAACTTTATTTTACTGTAAGAACCTTTAACATAAATTTACATTTTATTACTGAAGTAGGACTGTAGAAAATTACAGAATTTTTTGTTTTCCTTACTTTTGTAATATAAATTTTTTGAGACAGGTTACTAGTGATCAGAATGACTAACTTTTCAAATCACACTCTTGGGGCCCTTCAGCCTCGCACTGGACCCCCAATGGGCCCACGGCCTCATGCATCCATCTGATGGAGGCAGACATAATTGGGGCAGGTTTCTTAGTGTAAAAAACAATTTGTTTGCAAATAATGCATATTGTGTAGTTACCTAAACCTCTCAGTGAACACAACCAGCTATTTTATCATCCTAAAGTCCTTATAAATTGGTTGCAAGGAGAGGATATCCATGCTTGATGTGGGAGGAAATTACTTGATAAATTTTCTATAAATAATAATATATATATATATATATATATATTAGGGTGGTCCACATTTACAGGGTAAAATAAAAAGTTTGTCGGATTCGTCGGGCCGGGTCGGAATTCTTGTGATACTATGGCACAAGGTTCTGTGCAAAATTTCATTCCGATCGGATGATATTGTCCGTCCGCAGTGCGGCCAAAGTTTTCACTATTTAACAAAATTTTGGGAAAAATAGGTGAACTGAGATAGGGATTAGGGAATCAAAATTTAGTACCTTCTACTCATAATTGTGTTTGTGTTAATGCTTTTTCATCTTTACAGTGCAATTAAAAGTGATGTTAAGCAAGGGACTGGCATTAGTCATACAGAGCTGGACTGACACTGCCCACCACAACTGGCCAGTGGCCCAGTTACCCTTCAGCGCTTGTGGTGTGAGGGTGTGTGACGCTCCGCCTCCCAACTTGTGGCGCCGCGTTAGTCGTTGTTGTGCTGCGTTCGGGATGGCCGCTGCAACTGCAGCACGTTCACGCTCAGCCACCGAAGTGTGGCTTCTTGGGCAAGCCCGAACCGAACCCTGCTGGGGGAAACAGCTTCCCAAGAACGGGCAAGTGCTACGGCGCTTCTTCCACTTCGTCCGTGTGCAGCGGAAGTCGGTGAAAGAAGCGGCTTCCCTCGTCACCGCGGAGGTGGCGGTGGTGTGGGAGAAAGCACGGATCCCCACGCAGAAGAAGAGCCGCTGTGTGGAGAGGATCCTCCGGCTGTACGCATCATGGCAGAACTTGGATCGGTCCAAGAAGCGGAGCGCTGAAGGTAAGACAAATCAACAGTTGAACTAATTGAATTAGTTCGCAGAATACCCTAATATAATATATTATTTTGCCCTAATTGCCATGACATTTAACCGTGACCTGTCTGCCATGCTGGGCGCTGGCTAGGCTGGATGTTGCCCGAACGATACTCTGGAATAGTATACCTGAAATTATCAGAAGCTGCGAGTCATTACCTTCATTCAAAAAACAACTGAAATTTCACCTCATAAACAATTACTAATTACCTCATCCACAATGGACTGGGGGACCGCTAGTCCGTCCGTCCGACCTATACGTAAACTTAAAACTTTAACTTCTATGTAGATACGACGGAGTTGGTAATATAAGTATGTCTTCCAGTTATTAGTAATTTTTTTTTTTTTTTTTTTTGCATTGCACAGAAATTTATAGATGTCATCCGAATGTATTGGTGTGTATTGGCGTTATATTAATTGTACTATAAATTCTATATTAACATTGATGTAAATATTATTTCCAATAAGTCACTGTCTAAACCTTTCACATACGTAACTTTTATCGTCACCAAATTATAATATATTTTGTTTTTGTTTTTATGTACTCTAATAAATGAACTAAGTTAGGTTAGGAAAACTTTATTTAGGTTGTGGTAATAAATTGTTTAAACGATCACCTACAGACGAGCTAATCTCTTTCAGTTGACGTCGAGAATCGCCGGAGTTTCTCACTGGCGCTGATGACGCTTTTCGACATCGGGCACGCGGACGCCTTCGACCTCATCACGGTGGACGAGGATCGGCAGTTCCTGCTGGGCCAAGCGCTGCCCGGATGGAACCCCGTGGCATCATGCAAGGAGTCGACCAATCCTTGGCCGACAGAGAGCGACGGCGTCTGGAGCGCGGCGTGCTAAAGCGTCGAGCTCACCGGAGCGTGCCACGACTGCCACGCGCAGCTCATCGGGCTTGGGTGCAGGCGACGAAGAAGAGAACGGTGGTGACGACGGACGGGACGCGGACTTCGTTCCGAGCGCAGGAATATCCGCTCAATCGGCCTGTTCCCCCAAGCGTCGCCGCACGCCGATCATGACGCCCTCGTCCCTGACCATGACCCTGACCCTGACCTGACCATGACCTGACCCTGACCATGACGCCCTCGCCCTCGTGACCGGCCTCGGGCCGGTCACGATTTCCTCAACGTCGATCCGGTCGAGTGGTCGGGGAGGGACGACTACACCACGGCTCGTCGGCGCGCCCGTCACCTACGGGTGGTGAACGACTTTGCGGAGAGGGGCGTCGCCCTCATCAGCGCGTTCTGCGGCGCCATCACGCGCGAAGAGGAACAGCGACAGCACCTTCTGCAGGTCGTGGAGCGCCACCGGGCGTTGTACCCGTGCGCGAAATAGGTATAGGATGGCGCGCACGGTGGATTTCGTTTTTTTGATCATCGTCACCAGTGTAGACTCGTAGAGGTTTAATAGTGGAAACTTCGGCCGCTCTGCGGGACGGTATAAAGTTATCCGATCGAATAAAATTTTGCACACATCCTTGTATCATTGTATCGACAAGAATTCCGACCCGGCCCAACGAATCCGAAATTTTTTTTTCAAGTGGACCACCCTAATATATATATATATATATATATATATATATATATATATATATATATATATATATATTTATAATATATATATAGATATATATATATATATATATATATATATATATATATATATATATATATATATATATATATATATATTTATATATATATATATATATATATAAATATACATATATATATATATATAGATATATATACATGTATATATATATATATATATATATATATATATATATATATATATATATATTATATATATATATATATATATATATATATATATATATATATATATAAAGAGATACAGAAAAAGGCACACAAAAAGAGGTAACACAAGGCCCGCTTAGTTGCCAGTTCCTGTAAAGAAGACAGTAAGACAATAAAAAGAGGGGTGAGCCAATTTAGTTCGGAAGGTGTCTTGTCATTTTTTTGTTTGAAAAATTTTAATTAGGAATGGGGAAATTAAAAACGGGGATTCCAATTTTCCCCAGGAAAACCGAAAAGGTTTAAAGGGGGAAACTTCTCCGCTTGGGGAGGAAAATTTAAGGGGGGAATAAAAATTTTGCACAACCCGGGAATTTTTTGGGGGGGAATGCAAGAATTCCCAAAAGGCCCCAAGTAAAACAAAAAAACCCCCCAAAATTAAAAATAGAAAAAAAATTTATTAAAAATTAAAAAATATAGAAAAAATATAAGATATTAATATAAAATTATTTATATATAATATTAATTTTAATATAATTAAGTTATTAATTAAAAATTAGCCCTAAAATTTGATAAGATTAAATACATTTTATATTAATATTTTATTTAAAATAAATTAATTTAATTAAGTTTAAGTTTAAATAATTATTATAATTTTAAAGGTTTTATATTAATTTTTTAAAAAAGGGGTTAAAAAAAAAGGCACCAAAAGGGGTTAAAAATTCCCCCGCTTGTTGGGGTTTTGTAATTAAGGGAAAATTTAAAAAAAAAATTAGGTTTTTGACCAATTTTTGGGTTTTGGAAAGGGTTGTTTTTTAATTTTTTTGGTTAAGAAGATTTAAAGGATCCGTGGGAAAAAGGTTTGGAATTAAAAAAAGAGAGTTAGAAACGCTTTAAAGGGATGTTGAATTGAGCCGAAATTAATTAAATTAGGGGGAAAAAAAAGGGAATGGGAATTGGGAATGAGGAAGTTTTTTGCCGGAAGCCGGTTTTTGAAAGGTTGGGGGTTTAAAGGTATGCAGTTAAGAAAAGGTTCAGAAGGGGGAGCCATTTAAAAGCATAAAAAAAGGTAAAAAAGAAAGAGAAGGGCAAATTGGGGGGGGAAAAAGTTAAAAAACGTTCAGTAATTGAAAAGGATTGATTGAAAACCCAAAAAGATTAATGACTAAAACCCCCTGTTTAGGAGAGCTGTATGAGTGGACCCTCCCCAAACATGTGAGACATACCCCCAAACCCAGGGGGCGGAAAAGGGCCCCCTGTAGAGATCAACACCCTGGGAGGGAGAACAAAATTTGGACGCAGACGCCACGGGCACCAAAACTTTTTAAAAAACCCTTTTTTAAAGAAAAGAGATGAAAAGTGAGTTTTTCCAAATTTCCCTGTTTTTTTTGAAAAAGGATATTCCTAAAAATTTTCTTTTGTAAAAAAAGGGGAACATTAAATTTTCTTTGGGAAAAGGGGGGATAGTTTTTTTGGTAGGTTTTGTAAAATTAGATGGGTGAAGAAATTTGGGGTTTTTTGGGGCATTAAAGGGAAAATAGGGTTTCCCTTTCCCCCAATCATAAATTATAGAAAGTTTCAAAAGGGTTAGGCGTGGGGGGCATCCCCGTGAATCACTTATTTTCCTGTTGATTTTTTGGGCCGTCTAAAAAAGAGGGTTAAAAAAGGGCGGGTGGGAATTTCATCACGTAAGAGTGGTAGGGTTTGATTTAGACTTAGAAAAATATTAATGAAAATAGAAAGAGGGGGGTTTGATAGGACAGAACCCTGGGGAATCCACTATTAAATATTTTTATGAGAAGAACAATGCCCTTTTTCCCAGTACTGCAATAAAAACGGTTTAAAAAGGAAAATTGGGGGTAAAGGGTTTACAGAAAAAGGGTTTAGAAACGGGAATGAGGGTATTTTGGGAAAATTTAAAAGAGGTGTGCCAGAGTATAAAAGTTTTTGATATGTCAAAGGAAACAGAAAAAGCTTCCCCAAAAAACCCCTAAAGGGGGATGCCCAAGTTTCCCTTTGGGGAAGGCTAAAAGATCGCCAGTAAAATCCCCTTTTTTTTCCCCCGGAAAACCCGGACTGCGATCCAAGGGAAGGATTGTGAGCAGATAGATGTTAAAGGAATCTTTTAAGTTTTATTTTTCAAAAGCTTTAAAAAAGGCAGGTTTGCCAAGCTTAGGACGTAGTTTAAAGGATTAAAAAGGGTTCACCCTTTTTGGGAAAAACGGGTTGGATGTGAGAAAATTTCCAGAAAGAAAGAAAGGTGGAAAAAATAAAAAAAGGGCCCGGACAAGTTTACCAGGAAAGGGGCAAGCAAAAAGAAGAAAATTTTTGGGAAAATTTAATGGAGGGACCCCAATCGGGGCCCAAAAGGGCCCTTTTCCGAGTATCCTGGGCCCAGAAAGGGCAAGGTAAAAAAGGTAAATTTGGGGAGCTAACGCTAAGCGGCGCGGGGCATTCGTGCTCATCTCCTTTGGCATTAGCCCTTAGAGCCTTTTGGGGGGTAGAACCCTTTTACCCCGGGACACGGGCTGGTTGACCCCCGGGTTACCACATTTTAAACCTTTTCCCCATTTTTCCCCCCAGGTCCCCTTTTATCAACCCCAAAAGGAAAGGGAAAAAACGGTTTAGGGGTCCCCCGACTCCCCGGGCCCCGGGGAAATCGAACCGGGGCCCCGCAGTTCCCTACCCAAGCAGGGCTAGAAAACTGCCCCCGAGGGGGAAAAAAGGGCAAAGCAAACTTTAAATTTAAAAGGATCTTTCCCCGGGGGGACGGCGGGGGGGGGGGGAATTTTTTTAGTGCCCCAGGGGCGGCAATGTAGGGGAACAGTGACCATTACATAATTTGATAAAAATCACTAACGTGGGTAGTACAAAATCTGCACCCGGGCAATATATTTTTTTTTTCCCCCCAAAGTTTGGGGGTTTTTTTTGGGGGGGGGGGGAAAAAAAGGGGGGCCCCCCCCCTTGGGGGAAGGGGGGGGGGGAAGGGCCCCCCCGGGTTTTTGGGGGGGAAGGGTTTTTTTAAAAATTTAAATTTTATTTTTTGGGGGTTTTTGGTTTCCCCAAACCCCCCAAAAAAAAAAGGGAAAAAAAAAACCCGGGAAAAAAAAAAAATTTTTTTCCCTTTTAAAAAAAGGGGAAAAAATTTTTTTAAAACCCCCAAAAACCCCGATAAAAAAAAATTTAAAAAATTTTTTGGGGGGGGAAAAAAAAGGGGGTTTTGGGGAAATTTTAAAGGGGGGGTTTTTTTTGGGGGGCCCCAAAACCCCAAAAAAAAAAATTTTTTGGGGGGTTTTTTGTTGAAAAAGGCCCCCCCGGGGGGCCCCCAAACCCCCCCTTCCGGGGGACGGGCCCAAAAAAAAAAAAAAATTTTAAAGGGGGGGAAAAAAAAAAAAGGGTTTTAAAAGAAAAAATTTTAAAAAGGTTTTTTTTGGGTTTTTAAAAAAAAGGGGGGGGGGAAAAAAAAAATGGGGGGAAAGGGGGGAAAAAAAAAACCCCTTTTTTCCCCCCGGGGGGGGTTTTTAAAAAAAAAAAAAATTTTTTTGGGGAAAAAAATTTTTTAAAAAAACAAAAAAAACTAAAAGGGGGGGGGAAAAAATTTTAAAAAAGTTGGAAAAATTTTTTTAAAAAAAACAAAAAGGGGTTAAATTAAATTGGGGGGCTTTTTAAAAGGGAAATTTTTTTTAAAATTTTTAAAATGAAAGGGTTTTTTTTAAAAAAGGGTTTTTGGGGGGGTAAAATTTGGGGTTTTTTAAAAATTTTGGTTTTTCCCCCCGGGGAAAACCCAAAAAATTTAAAAACCGGGGGTTTTTTAAAAAAAAGGGGGGGAAAAAAAGGGGGGGGGGCCCCCCGGGGGTTTTGGTTTGGGAAAAATTTTGGGGAAAAAGGAACCCCCTTTTTTAAAAAAATTTTTTTGGGGGGCCCCCCCCAAAAAAATTTTTTTCCCCCAAAAACCCCGGGGGGCTTTCCCCCGGGGGGAAAAAAATTTTAAAAAAAGGGGTTTAAAAAGGAAAAAAGGAAAAAAAAAATAAGGGGGTTTTTGGGGGAAAAAAAAGGGGGTTTTTTCCCGGGGGTTTTAAAATTGGGGTTTTTTAAAAAAAAAACCCCGGGAAAACCAAGGGGAAAAAAAAAGGGGTTGGGACCAAAATTTGGGGGGGTTTTTTAAAAAAACCAAAAATTTTGAAATTTTTTAAAAAAGAAAAAAATTTTTTTGAAATAAAGAAAAGGTTTTTTCCCCCCTTTTTAAAAAAGGGGGGGGGGGAAAAAAAAAAAAGGGGTTTTTTTAAAAAAAACTTTAAAATAAAAAAAAGGGGGGACCAAAGGGGGTTTTTTTTGGGGGGGGGGGTTGGGGGTTTGGGGTGGGGGGGGGGGGTTTTTTTTGGGGGGGTTTTTTTTGGGGTTTTTAAAAAAAAAAAACCCCCCGGGAAAAAGGGGGGCCCCCTTTTTCCCGGTTGGGGGTTTTTAAAAGGGGGGGGGAAAAAAAACCATTTTTGGGGGGAAAAAACCTTTTTAAAAAAAAAAGGGGGGAAAAAAGGGGGGGGGGAAAAAAAGGGGGGGGAAAAAAAAAAAAGGGGGTTTGGGGGGGGGGGTTTTTTGGTTTTTTTTTGGGGGGGGGGTTTTTTTTTTGGGGGTTTTTTTTGGGGGGTTTTTAAAAAATTTTTTTTTTTGGGTTTTTTTTTTCCCCCCCTTTTCCCCCCAAAGGGGGGACCCCCCCCCTTCCCTTCCGGGTTGGGGAAAAGGGGGTTTTGGGGCCAAAACCCCCCCCCCTCCTTTTTTTTTTTAAAAGGGAAAAAATGGGGGGGGAACCCGGGGGGGGGTTTGGGGGGTTTTTTTTCCCCCCCCGGGGGTTTTTTTTTTTTTTGGGGTGTGTGTGTGTGTGTTTTGTGTGTTTTTGTTTTTTTTTAAAAGGGTTTTTTTGGGGGGGGTTTTTTTTTTTGGGGGGGTTTTTTTTTGGGGGTTTTTTTTTTGGGGGGTTTTTTTTTGGGGGGGGGTTTTTTTTTCCCCCCGGGGGCCCCCCCCCCCGGGGGGGGGGGCCCCCCTTTTCCCCCCCCTTTTTTAAACCCTTTTGGGAAAAAATGGAAAATTTTGGGAAAAAGGGGGTTTTGGGGGGGAATTTGGGGGGTTTTTGGGGGGTTTTTTTTTGGGGGGGGGGTTTGGGTTTTTTGGGGGGGGGGGGTTTTTTTTTTTTTTGGGGTTTTTTTTTTTGGGGGGGGGTTTTTTTTGGGGTTTTTGGGGGGGGGGGGGGGGGTGGGGGTTTTTTTTTTGGGTTTTTTTTTGTTTGGGGGGTTTTTGTTTGGGGGAAAAGGGGGGGGGGGGGGGGGGGCCCCGGGAGCTTTTGGGGAGCGGGGCTATTTTTGGTAATGCGGGGACCTTAAAAACCTCCTCCCTTTTTCTTGCTAAAGGGGCGAATAGTAACCCCCCGAATTTCAAATGGAAATATCCCCGGGTATAAGGGGGCCCGGGGAATCGAACCCGGACCACAAAAGGGGTGCGGGGCACCCTAATCCTGAACCGCCCAAACGTGATGTGTTTTTTGTGGACAAAGAGAGGGCCCCCGTATATCGATGATTTAGCCCCATTTGACAGAAACAAAGGTTTGGTACTAGGGGAAAATGAAGAGAAGGAGGGGAGGAAATGGGATGGGGGGTTAAAGTGTGTATAGGGGGGGTGCAAACAAGTGCTACTCAAAATAAATATGTTTTAAGTTGTAGGGGTGGAGGGTTTCGGGTGTGATGGGTGGGGGGTAAAATCACGTTTACAGTGGGCTATATATGAGGGGAAAAGGGAAAATCTTGGGTGGAGTTTTAGGAGCTTTTGGCTTTTTCCTCGCCAATCTCCGGGCTTCAAGTCGGCGGCACGGCTCAACGGTCGCAGCGGCCTGCCATGCTACCGAGCGGAGTTCCTGCCCACCGTCACCCTGCCAGCCACCTACCTAAACCACAACTCGATCCTGCATTTCCCTTTGCCTTGTAAATTTCTTATTAAAAATAAAGTTTGCACCTACTGCGTTTTACATGACCTTTACCAGGGCGCAGTGATACAGGAAAACTAAAATTGGGACCAAAGCCAATGCCGGAGACTAGGAGTCACCGGCGCCCCGAGGACCAGCCGTCCGGATTTGTTTACGGCGCAGGTTGTGGCAGCTTTCTTCGTGTTGGAGATGCGCAAGCCATGCCACAAAAATTCGCCGTGTGATGCAGAGCTTCTTCCGTGTGTTGGCAACCCGGTGGGCAGTGGCGGAGGGGCTGAGGTGGGGACCCCCGATACCCGCACCGCGTCCCCCAAGTTTGCCGCCCCCAAACCCAGCACCCACAACTTTCTCCCCAACTTTTTCCCCGCGTGGGGACAGGTGTGGGGGCATTGCATGGGCGGACTATGAGAATGTTGCAGCTTCGGGGGCAGCCCCCACGGCCCACTGGCACACTTCCGGTCATGCCTCACCCCGAATGCGCGGCCTGGCGCCGCCCCCGGCATTCTTAAGACAAAGACACTTCCAGGAAGGAGGTTCTGGATCGACTCACTATACACTTTCCCCGCCCCGGGAAAGTTGCCCTGGGCGTGTGAATTGGGAACGTCGGCAGCAGGAGGGGGAGTCTTTTACGAGTTTTTTTGTCACCCCAAGGGAATTGCTGACGGGGGACTGTGCGAGTGCCTGGCGTAGATTGGTGACCCGCATCACGCCCGTGTGGGGGTCACCTTCGGGGCCCATGTTTGGTACGGCGATCTGACGCCCCTGTCCTAAACTATGGTTTTTTCGGGCCCGGCCCGGGGGGAAAGCCCTGTTAAACTCCCATCGGTGTGTTTTGGTGTCGGATGCTCTTCTTTCCGGGTATGATTCCCGGGCTTTCACATAATTCCCAAAGATTACCTAAACAATTTCTGCGGGCGTTGTAACGACCCCCTCCTCCCCCCATGCGAGACCTCCACCCTTTCCGCACAGGGGGGACGACAGGAGACAGGTCGAAAAAGCTTCCTAAAGGGAGTTCTCTGCGTCCTTGGATTCCGGGACTTTGCAACGGGCAAGGGCTCGCCTCCTTGGTGGGCCCCCCCCAGAGGATCCACCCCCCTCCCACCCTTTGCTCGTCAACGCCCAACATTTCCGGGTTGGCTTGGCGCGGATACAAGGCCATCGGAACTATGTTAAGCAAGACATCTAAAGCCGGTGGGTGCTGGGGTGTCTGATTGGTGTCATCCCCAGGTTGTCGCTCAAAAGCGCCCCGGGCGGTGTTCAATCACCGTTGACTTGTCCAAGTTAAACCGGGGTCTTCCCCCGACGCTCCCCCCCCTCGCCCCGCTCCCGGCATGCAGGAAACCCCAGGGCCCCAAAAATATTTTCCACCTTAACGCTATGTGGGTTATTGGCAATTCCCCTTTAAAAGGGGGAGTCTCCCTCTCACAAATTCATCACCCCTGGGCGGTATAAGTGTTTTGTCTATAATAAGGGCAGGGGGAATCAGTCATTTGACCCACAAAACTTTGCGTCCCAAGTCTAAAAAACAAGTCTCTTTCCCTTGTCCAAATTTCCCCTAGGCAAAACCGGCACCGTCACATGTTCCTCTCAAGCCGACTTGACCGCAATTAATAAAATTCGTCAAGAGAGAAGAGAAAAGAGAGAGAGAGAAGAGGAAAAGGAAAGGAGAGAGAGAGAGAGAGAAGGGGAGAGAGAGAATAAGAAGAATAAAAAAGAAAGGGAAGAGGGAAAAAGGGAGAAAAAAGAAGAAAACATAATAAAGAAGAAAGAGGTGAGAAAAAAAGGAAAGGGAAATTTTAAAAGACGGGGGTTTCTTAATAAAATAGACATGAGAGAGAGAGAGAGAGAGAAGAGAGAGAGAGGGAGAGAGAGAGAGAGAAAAGAGAGAGAGGAAAGGGGAGAGAGAGGTAGAGAAGAGAGGAGAGCGATTAGAGCGAATACTTTTTCGAGCGGGGGGAGTTAAACAAATACTTTTTTTGAGGGGCGGG
>JACEEZ010018533.1:0-45000 GCA_016584305.1 Chionoecetes opilio
TTGGGGGGGGGGGTTTTTGGGGGAAATTTTTTGAGGGGGGCGTTTTCCAGCACGCCTCTCCCCCACTTTGGGGGGGTTCCCAAAGGCCGGGGGGGGGGGTGAACCCCCCCCAGGGGAAGGGGACAAACTACTCATCCAGGGGGAGGGACTGAAACCCCAGACGGGCCCATTTGGGCCCCTTATAAGCCCTGAGTCCATTGCGTCAGCAGGTCCCTTATCGGGAGGAGAGTCACCCTCAGGAGGCTCGAGTGCCACTGTCCCAGGTGGGATAAAAGCGGACCCTGGACAACCTCCCCCCCCAGGATGTTGATGGAGCCCTTGAGGCAAGGGTATCCCCCAAACCCTTCAGCTTCCCTAGAGTAGCCTGGGTCCTCCCTCAAAACGTATAAAACCATGGCCTGGGTCTTTCGGCCAGCAAACTTGACTTGCCACCGTCTTTTTCCAGGCCTGATGTCACCAAGTTGACGGTTGGGGATCATCACTTTTGCATCGCGCTCCTCTCTCTCTTCTCTCTCTCTCCTCTCTCTCTCTCCCCTCTCTTCCCTTCTTTTCTCTCTTCTCCCCTTCTTCTCTCCTTTTCTCTCTCTTTTTTTCTCTTTTTTTTTTTTTTTACCTTTATTTTTAAGGTTTTTTCGTCAGGAAGCTTCAGCTGGATATGAGAACTATCTTTACTATAGGAATGTGTAGATTATTCCAGCTTTAAAATCATACATGGGTTTCTATTTAAATTCTATTCTCTAAATTTATATTTCATATAAAAGAATTTTACATGTAAGGTTTTTATTCTAATTTTACATTTTATTTTTATACTACTAATATATATATATATATATATATATATATATATAATATATAATATAATTATTTATATAATATTTATATATATAATTATATATATATTATATATATATATATATATATATATATATAAAAATAAAATATATAAAAATAATATATATAATATATATATTATATTATATTTTATATAGTATTATATATGTTAATATTATAAGTTATAAAAATTTTTTAACTTAGTTGAACTTGAAGAAATTACACTTCCCTTTGATATTAAAACTGTTGGCACAGGGGAAAAGAACTTGATTAACAAACTCAGTGCCGTTATCAGAAAACAGAACCTTGGGAGTAGTGAAAGGAAAAATGACATGATAAAGAAATGCAGGGCCCCTGTTTGTGCTGATTTGTTGGGCCCAGTGGGCAATAAGGGAAAAAACGTAAAAAATGATCAACAGCAACCTTTAAAATATTGTTTTCCACTTTCAGTAAGGGGGGATTTTTAAAACAAATAAATTCCCCAAGAACCCCATGGTGTGAAGGAACAGGTAACTGAGAATGGGAACAGGGGGCAGGGTATATCCCCTTTTAGTTCTTGCAAACCCTAAAATATTCAATTAGTCATTGAACCCTTTTCCCCAGGGTGCCCCAAAAAGAATTTAAGTCTAGCTTGTGAAAAAGTGATTTTTCCTCGCCGGGTTGAAGAAATTGGGTGTTTTTCATAAAATTGGGTTTGGGGGGACAGACTGGACTGAGTTGGAGGAAGGGAAAAAGTTGGGGGATGAGACGGACGGTTTCCCATGCTTCCCTTTAAGGGGGGTTTGCTTTTGTAAAAGAAAACGTTCCTAAAGGAGGTAATTTTGAAAGAAAAGGGGAAACCCTTGGGAAAATGTCGGGAGTAATCCCCCTTTGTTTTCAAGGTTTAATAGATGACCTTTAAACCCCTGTGGGGTAAATTGGGCGTTGGGCGTGTAAGATCAATCAGGGAAAAGGGGTTCAAATGGGATGTTTGCGTGGTGACAGGGAAATGAAAGGGCCCCGTTGCGAAAAAAAGAGCACCCAGCTGAAAGTTAGCTTTCCCCTTGAAGTACCCCCCAACTCAGGCATAAAAAGTTTTAATGAAAAGTAATATCGACCATGCGTAACTGACTGGCCCTTGGGCCTTGAGGGGAAGAAAGGGGGGTTTATGACCCCCAAAAAAGGGAAACCTTTGATAGGATAGCCATGAATAAAGGAAAACCAAAAATTCCCTTTAAGGAAAAAAAGGGCCTGAAAGGGGCCCTTCGATCCCCGTCACGGGCTTTGGGTTCCCTTCAGCCTTGTTAAGTAGACAAGGGGCCCATACGCGATGGGGGTTTGTTTTCCAATCGTGGGTTTGCAGAGTACAGCACCGGGGACCAGGTAGCTAGGGGGGTCGGGTGTTGAAAATAAAAGGGTTTTATTTGGTAGTCGGGGGTACGCAAAAAAAAAGGCGCAGAAGTGGGAGCGTGTTTAAGAGCAGCAAAAGGGCTTTTTCCTGAGTCAAAACCATTGGAAGGGACATCTTTTTTAAAGAGTGAATTTAAAGTGGAAAAACCCCAGGGCGGCTTTTCCTTTGAAAAAAATCTGCGGTTAGTAGGAGCTAAGCCCAAACAAAAAATAGGGGGATTTGGTTTAAAAGGGAGGGAGTAGGAAAAATTAGTTACAGCGGGGTTTTTTCTTTTGTAGTTTGAATACCCCAGCTTTAATAAGAGGGCCCAAAGGGAAAAGTGTTTCTTTCCCGGAGAACGCGCATTTGGAGATTTTAAGTTTCAAGTCGGGTTTTCTGAAGACGGGGGGAAAATTTTTTGAATTTTTCTGGAGATGTTCGGGGAAAACGGGATTTAGAGAAAAAAGATAAGTCGTCAAGGTAGGAAAAAAGGGGGTATTACCCTTAAACCAGTGAAAGGGAATTGTTTTAACTTTGGGAACGTCGGGGGTGATCCCCCAAAAAGCCCCAAAAGGGCAGGCGACATTTTACGGGTTAAGTCCTGGGGGGTTTAAAAAAAACCCTTTTGTATTCACGGTTTTCTGCGTCAAGTTCGATTTTCCAGAACCCGGGAGCCCCAAATCCAAGGGGGAAAAAACAGTTCATGATCACCTAAATTCGGCAAAATATCCCCCGAGGAAGGGGAAGGGATACTAAAGGAAGGAACAGTCTTTTTTTGTTAAGAGTTGGAAATCGACTACAGGGCGCCATTGGGGCCCGGCTTTTGGAAAACCGGGGAACTTTGGGCTATTGAAAGGACTGTTGGTTTTCAATGTTTTCCTCAGTTGCATTTCGGAGACCATGCGATCGCCCAATGGAAATTCCCTTACTAGGGGGCCATGGTTTACGCGGGGTTGTAGCGGGTTGGGGGTGTCTTTTCAAAGTTTTAAATCTTAGAGGGGAACGACGTTGGTTTTACCTAGTGTCTCCCCGGGGAAAAAGGGCCCACAATACCCTGAAGTCGGTAAAGGGAGTTAAAAAAGCTCATCCTGGGAATTGGGGATGGTCTTTTGGTTTCCCACAGGAGTTTGAAGGTCAGAAAAAAATTTGGAGACCCCAAAAAAAAGGAGTTACCTAAAATCTTGGATTTTTGTGGACAATCGGTGACTCAAAAGTCAGTGGGTGGGACGAAAAAATGTACAAACCCGTGAAACCACAAGGGAGGGGTGACGGGAAATGGGGAGACTTTAACCCAAAAAGGGTTTGACCCTGCCATGTTTTTTGGGGAGTTTTGCCCAAGCGCGGGCGGGAAAAGGGGTAGAGCAAAATGAGGGGGACCGTCTAAAGGGAAAAATTTTTAGCATCGACTTTTCCCCCGAAACCCCTTTTTCCCCCGAATTTTCTCCCAAAGTGTGCAGGTGTGTGGTAGAAAGCTCAACGGTGGACGAGAGGGGACAGCGGAAAAGGGGCTTAGTTTGTTTTCTAAGACCTTGTGAAGTGAGATTTTCCGGAAGTGGGAAATGGTGTTATTAGCCGTAGAAGCTCTGTGGCTAAAATTACGCGACGAAAAGTCTTACTTTTTCTTTTTGAGCGAAAAGGCGACCAGGGAAAGGGGACGACATGGTCTGGTTTGGTGAATAGGTTAGGCAGGGGCAAGGGGAAAAATGGGAAGGGAAAAGAACACTTGTATCAGGATTTGTCGGGAGGAGTGCATGTGGGATAAAGGGAGCTTGTGAAGACTCAGGAGAGTCCCCAGCAGTGGAGGAGAAAAATGTTAGCATGCCCAGTCAGGAAAAGCCTAGATTTTTTCAATACCTCGGGAAGGGAAACGTTCAGGGCCAATAGTTTTTCAGTAAGCGGGGTAGAGGTGGGCCGTTTTCTTTTGGTTGGGTTAGAGCAGGACGGCCAATGAAAAGCTTTCAGCTGGAAGGGTATCCCGCTGCATATGTAAGTCGGGTGACAGGTGGAAAGTCGGGACAAAAGGTATTTTTTTAAAAAAAACTTTCCCTAGAGTAGTGAGTGGGGGGTTTCCACCCGATTCCACAAAGTTGAAAGGCCCGAAGGTTCTAAAATTTTTAAATTTTACGATTACGAAACAGATCTGATGTTATCAAAGCACTTTTTAGTCAGATTTTTAGAAAAAACCTTTATCAAAAAAAAACAGGGTTTGAAATAGTCTGGTTAAACTTCAGCTTGTAAAATCATTGGGTCCTCCCAAAGGTATTAGAAAGGGTATAAAAAGGGGAGTGAAGGTTTTTCTGTGGGGAGTGGATCGGTTGCTCGGGGGAAAGTGCACTTTTGCGTGATAGTTTTGAGGGTTTTTACTGCTGTAAATTTGGCGAGGGATTGTGGCCTTCACGCCCCGCCCGAGGTGTTGTGTTGGGGGAAATACAGGAGCGTTTTTTTTCCTGCGCGACATTCAGAAGGGGTTGTGACCACATTGATTTGGGTTTGACCCAAAAAAAAGGGCGTGGCCCCCTTAATGCGGGTTTTGGAAAAAATCCCGTTGTCGGGGGCAAAGCAACTTTCGACCCGGTGTCCCTTGTTCTTGCAGAATAGAGAACGAGGCAGGTGATTTGTTTGGGAAGGGGACTGTCGTAAATGTAAAAATGAGCGTTGTCTTTCGATTGTTTTGAGGGGCGAAGGTTTTTGGGGGTTGAAAGGGGGACGAGAGGAGCTTGGGGTTTTGGTGGGGGGTTTGTGTTGTTTTGTTTACAGCAGCAGCCATAGAAGAATGTGCGTTTTTTTGAAAAACCCATGTGACGAAAAATTTTCTCAAAAATTGGAACCCAAAGCGGGTAAGGTGTCTTTTGGGGAAGCAAAGGGGAAATGTTTAATAGACGCTTTTTTTGCTGGGGAAAAGGGTGTTAAGAAACAGTAAGTGTAGCCCCCCCCCCAAAAAGGGTTTACCGAACGGGCTTGTGGGGATTTCATTTTCCCATCCCCTTTAAAACCCATTCTAAAGATTCCACTGTTTTTTAAAGGAAAATTTCACGTTAGAAGATTGTTGAAAAAGGGCGAATGGGCTGGAAGAGGGTTTTTCCCCCCCCTTTTGTGAGTGTCTGCAACCCTAAAGAGTGGAGCAAGGATACGGATTTTTGACTGCCACTGAAATATTTATTTAAAATTGGGTTTTTAAAAATTTGTCATAGGTCTTAATTGTGAGAAATAAACCCCCCTCTGCAGGTATTGTCCACGAGGTAGTCAGACATGTCAAGCGGGACTTAAGTTGAGCCCATTTTTATTGCATCGTCAGTGAAAGGTTTCGAAAAGCGATTTTATCGTCAAAAATCTTTGAGTTTGTATGGTACCCGGGAAAATTTTTGCCTGTGAATTTGGGGAAAAAGGGAAAGGGAAACCCCGTGTACCAGAAAGGGTGAAGTTTGGGGCGGTGGGGGCATGATGACAAAGTGAATTTTTGAAAGAAAAAAGGGAAGGAAAAATCAGGGTACATAACATTATGGCAAATAAAGATAATAAAAAATAAAATACCTAGTAGAGCACGTGAAAAGGAAGGCAATGCAAGATAACGGAAATAAAATTAAATCACGCAGTTTTAAAATGATGAATGCCAGAGTATCCCCTAAAATAACAAAAAGAATGTGTGTAAGAAGAGGGTCGGCCGAGTAGCACTTTTTGTAACAAAAAAAAAAGGGGAAAACGACGAAAAATAAATAAACAAAAACGCTCACAAAAAAAATACCGTAAGGTCCGTAACGTCCGTAAAGGGTGGCGTGGAGGTGGAAACAGGGGCCCCCCGGTGTACAAAGGGTACGGGGGAAACCGGACACAGTAAACGGAACGGAAAACTAGAAGGCCCACGGGGGAAAAGCTGGGAAAACGAGGTTTAAAATTGGGGGTACACCCCTCACAAATAAAAAAATAAGGGGGGAAACCCCACCCCCAGGAACACAGAAGGAAAAGGGAGGGGGAAAAAACACGTTTGTTTACGTGGGAACCCAAAAAAAAGATTTGGGGGAAAACACAAACCCCAACCCAAAGAAAGGCGGTTTTTTATTGTGTTTTAAAATTGCGGACAACCAAAAAAAAAAGGAGCAAAAGGACAAGGGCCGAGACCTCAAAGAAAGGGGGGTTGGAGAGGGGAGTTACAATGGCGGACCCAACAAATGTGGAAGCGCCCAATAGGGGACACAACAATTAAAATGGGAAAAAAACAAAAATTTAAACCAGAAAAATTTAAATTTGCACGGGGAAAATTATAGAACTGGGGAAAGGGCTGAGGGGGACACAATTTAACCCCAAAAAAAAAAGGTGTATGGAAAAACAAGCTCTTTGGGCATAAAAAGCACAGGAATAAAATAATGGTATTGTACTTAAAAGAATGTTTGAAGACGTGGAAACAGGTGGAGGTGCAGGCTGGGTGGGAAAAAGCTGGGGTAGAAGCGGTGGGAAGGGCGGTGGAGGTGGAAGGGGGGTGGAGTAGGGGATGTAGATGTGGGTGTGGGGGAACAGCGCGATGAAAACAGGAGCGAGTGGGGGAGGTGGAGGGGACCTTTTGGGGAGAAGGGAAGGGGGGAAAGTCGGGGTATAATTGGGTTGTTTAAAAGGAAAAACCGGTGAAGGGAAAGGGGGGTGGAAATTCCTTCGTGGCCCGGGGTTGAAATGGAGGAAGGATCTTTCCACAGGGAGGGGGGCACAGTGCGGAGGAGGGTTGGGGTTTGCGAACGATCCTTGGGCGTGGATGTTTAAGGCCCGGAGGAAAGGGGTCCAAAACAAAAAACCATCGGCGACCGGGGGCCGGGGCGTAAACAGGATTGGAGTAAAAAGGCCTGGGGCATTGGATTATTAAGGGGGGGGAACAGTGGGGGTATCCCAAAAAAGGGGGCGGACCCGGATTTTTTAAACCGTCGGACCCGGGGGCCCCGTAAAAACCCCGGGCTTTTTTTTTTTTCGGGGGGGGTTTTAAAAAAACCAAAATTAAAGGGGAATTTTAAGCAAATTTTTAACCATTAACGGCCAGGGGGTTTTGGTTTTTGGGGGGATCCCAGGGGGGAAAGGGGAACAGTTTTTGAGGGCACGTAAATTTGCTAAAAACCGGTCCGTAAAATTTTATGTGGTAGGGGGAGCTTCACAAAAGCGGTCCCTTTTGTCTTCCCCGGGGCCCAAATTTTTACCGGGGGTTTTAAATAAAATTTTCTTAAATTTAATTAAAAATTATTTTAAATTAAATTAAAAAGTTTTTTAATACCAAAATTTAACGGAAAAGTTTTTAAAAAATTGGGGTGAGCGGAAAAAAATTTTTGGGCCCCGGAAATCTTTTCCTTAGAGGCACGTTTTTAAAGGGGGAGAACAAGGAAAACCCAAAAGAAAAGGGAAACAGAAAAAAAATTTCCCAGTTTATTGGGATTGGTAGCTAAATTAAAATTTTGGGTTTTGCGTCCTAAAAAAAAAAAAAATTTTAAAAACTTAAAGTCCCCCCCTTCTTAAAAATTTTTTCTTTCCGAAAACGGTTTTTTTGTTAAAAGACCGGATTCAAAAAGGGTTTTTGGTTGCGTGGGCCCCAAAGATAAAAAGGGGCACCACGGGTTACGGGGGGGGCCCCCAAAAATTTGGGGAACCCGAATTTTTCCCCAAAACCACTTTTGTCACCAAGGAAGGTGGCTTAACCCCACCCTGTTGGGGGGAAAAAAAAATAATTTTTTAAGGTTTTTAAGAAGGAAAAAGGGATTAAAAAGTGGGAGAAGGGGGGGAAAAGGGGGAATTAAGTTTAAAGCGAGGCGAAACCGGAAAAATTAGAACCCCAAAAAGTTGGGTCCTGGGCGATTTTAAAGCTACGGGTGTAAACTTTTGTTGCATTAAAAAATATGGTCCAATAAAAAAATAAAAAAAAAAAATACTAAAATCTAAAACATTTCTTTTTAAAGGGGGTCTCACCGGTTTTGGGGTGGAACCCGCCTTGGGGGCCGGGCGGGGTTTTGTTCCCCTTCAACGGGCCTTTAGGGGGGCAACCCCCTTTAACTTGGGGGGGAAAAAAGGAAAGATTTATGGATTTAGGAATTACCAAAAACACTGCTGGGTCAAACCAATTGTTTTGGGGGGGGCTTGTTTTCCCAAAACCCCTAGGGGGACAACCCCAAAACAATATATTCAAATTTTTAGGGGAAAAATTTAAACCGGAAAAATTAGGTAAAGTTTTTAAATGAAAGGATCCCAAACTCGCCCTTTTTTTTTGGGAAAAATTTTGGAAGGGGTTTACAGCGGGCGGGCACCGAAACCCCCCCCGGAAGGGTTTGGGGGTGCTGGGGGGGAAAAAAAAAAAAATCCCCCCTTTGGGGTTTTGAGAAACCCCTGGTGGGTTCCCCCGGGTTTTTAAAAAGGGGAAATTAAACCCCGGGGACAATTAAGGAGAGTAAAGGGGGCCGGGAATTAAATTAAATTCCCTAATTTTAAACCCAAAACCGGGGAAATTTGGTAGAGTAGGGGGGCCCCCCTAAAAATTTTACCGGGTTCGAAGGGATTGGCCGGGCGGGGGTTTAACCCCAAAAAAAAAAAAAAAAAAAAAAAAAAAAAAAAAAAAAAAAAAAAAAAAAAAAAAAAAAAAAAAAAAAAAAAAAAAAAAAAAAAAAAAAAAACGTCAACCCCGCCCCTTCGGCCAAGGGAATTTTTAAAAAATAAAAATTTTTCCCCCCAAAAAAGTTTTTAAAAAAACCAAAACACAAAGGGTTCCACGCTCTCAGCTGTGGTTTTTATAACCAAAAATTTTCCCCCTCCAATTTTTTAACCTCGCGCCGTGGAATCTGGAAGTCCTCTGAGCAGGAGGTCGCTCAGGTCGGGTCACGACCGCCAGCGAGTCTGGCGCATGCGTGGAAGACCTTATAGGAATCCCCGCTAGGTTGTGAGAACCATCGTGTGGGTTGCCAGGTGTACAAGGACTTAATACTAAGTTACTAACTATACAGGACACATAATAACACAACGAATAATACTACTAATAATAACCTACTAAACATTACTATATGTTAGAGTAGGGGGTCTCACCAATAAAGTTTGCACCGCTCGGGAATCGAACCCAGGACCTTCCGCTTGCCGGGCGGCTGTGCTTCCCGTTACACCACGGGAACCTTCTAGTGACAACCCACACATCTCCCCCCTAAGGCTGCCTCCCGCAGGCCTGACCGGGGGAATGTGCATCCACGATCCTACTCACTGCGCCATGTTAGAGTAGGGGGTCTCACCAATAAAGGTTGCACTGCTCGGGAATCGAACCCGGGACCTTCCGCTTGCCGGGCAGCTGTGCTTCCCGTTACACCACGGGAACCTTCTAGTGACAATCCACACACTATATATGCAATATGCTTAGAAAATTTAACCAGAAATATTCCTATGTCGTTATCCAGTAATACAATGAAAAGGAGATCATAATTGCTACGAACATTCTTTATTTCATAAGTAGGTACAGAAACATTTTTTTTTATTGGGTTTACATGCTAGTGTACGTGGAACACTGAACAGCCATGTAGAAGGTTATAGGATGCTGCAAACAACATAACAACATCCACCCACTTGTGCGTTTTCCCACTAACTGATTTCACTCACTGAGTAGGGTTCCCAGATATTTAGCGCGTTTTCGCGACGTTCACCACCCTGGGCAGACATTCAGAGAGAGTTAAAGGGCACGGTGTTTAGCTTAACTAACTTCCTCTATTTGTACAACCCGGAAGTCGCGGGAATTCTGGTACGAGATATGGGAGTGGCGCTACGGTGTCACTATGGGCTTCGATAGCTGATTGGCTGAGCGAGTACAATTACGTCACAGCCTCGCCAGCGAATCACATAGTATTTCTCAAAAAGTTTCAGCCAATCACAAGGCTTCCACGCTCTCAGCTGTGTTTATAAACAAATTCATCATCCACACCAAAATGCTCCACCCTTCTTCCTCCTCCTCCTCCTCCACCTCCTAGCTTCTCCTCCTCCTCTTCCTCCTCCTAACCTTTTCTTATACGAAGACTACTCCAATAGCACTTGCTGAAATGTGTGTTACACGGCTTATATTTTATTACTGCTGCCACCACCACTACCGTCACCGCTGCCACCACTACAACCACCACCAACTGCTATAAGAAAAGGTACTTCTTCCTCCTCCTCCTCCTCCACCTCCTAGCTTCTCCCTCTCCTTCTCCTCCCACTCTTCCTCCTCCCAACCCCTTCCCACAGCAGCCGGCAGCAGTTGCAGTAGCAGCAGCAGCAATAGCAGCAGCAGAAGCAGCAGTAATAAAATATAAGCCGTGTTTTTGTCGTCCAAGCATCGTCTTAGTACGAAGACCACTCCAATAACACTTGCTGAAATGTGTGTTACACGGCTTATATTTTATTACTGCTGCCACCACTACCACTATCACCGCTGCCACTACCACAACTACCACCAACTACTACAAGAAAAGGCTAGGAGGAGAAGGAGAAGGAGATACCCATCACGGCTGGATGGACAAGGGCTTGGGGTCTTATTAAGGAAAAGGGAGCCATTATACCTTCAGTCTGATGCGTGGCGGTTAGTGGCAGCTACCCGCCGGGGTGGTGAAGCGAGGTGGTCTCGGTCAGGGTCTCGGTGAGGTGCCGCCGCTCACCACTCGGCCCATCACCCCATAATAAACTCACCACGAGTGTAGGAGATAGTTTTATGGCCTAATTTAATTTGTATACTTGCCCTGTTCAGTTCTTGAGTCAGAAAACATCATATATACTCAATTTATGAGTATTTTTATGTATATTGCGTGCTCTATAACTGCCTGGAGGCAGTTGCCTGTTTTTGACAGCTCAACGTCTTTAAGTACGTCATCAATCTGCCCGCAGAATGCCAAAAGTTGCCCAAAACAGTTGTTGGAAGTCGCTAGGTCGTGAAGACCGGAAGTTAGCCTCTCTGAATGTAGCCCCTGGTCCTGTCTAGTCCAGACCGGTGCAGACTGGACTGATGCTCGCGAAAATGCATCGAGACTGGCCCCGTCCCATTCGTCATTCCTATTGGCTGGGGGATCGAGTGGGTGGTCCTCCGGGCAGAAATCCAAATTTTTTTAAAAAGCGCGCGTTTTTACTCAATGGGAAGTCAAGTAGCAGGGATGACTGTGAAAAAATGAATGATGAAATTTCATTTAATTTACCGTTAATAACACTATCTATAGTCGCCACTGCCCTAATGTCGCAGGCGGGCATATATTACGAGTTTTAGCATCACTACAGATCACATCACGTGCACAGTACGTAGCTTACATTATTTACATAACACTATAGCTACATGTCTTCAGTGACACATACAAGTCTGTAGTGATGCTAAAATTCGTAATATATGGTGCCTGGTGACATTAGTGCAGTGGCGACTATAGTGTTGTAGATTCATTTCCCAAGATTTTGTTTCAGCAAATTGCGAATATTGTAATTTTTCGTGAAATTACTTTAATCTTATGGTCGGCCATCATGGTGTTTCATGTCTTATCAGCAGCATGAGAAGCTTCCCCGCTGACTGTAGTGCGCATGCGCCAGTTCTCCCCACACTAGTCCAACCGGGTCCTGCTCGCTGGCCTGGCCCAGTCTCGTCCGTTCCAACCCGGTCCAATCCGTCTCGCGAAAACAGTGGCCGCCCGGGACTAGTCCAGTCCAGACCGGGCCAGAGCGGTCGCGAAAACGCGCTAAAAAAAAATTGTTGCCAGACTCTCCCCCCAGGAAAATATGAAAAACCCCCAAAATCCCCCCAAACCTCTGTCAAATGTCCCCCACAAAAGCCCATAAATGAAATTTTGTAATTTACTTTTATCATTCGTAAAGTTATTTACGTAATAAGGGATAAACACACTATATTTTGTATATCTATTTTCACTTTCCTTACAGCTTACATAATATCTGCTATGTATAATTATACAGTAATACAAGACAAATGTTAAACTTTACCGTAGATAACACTAAAGTCGCCAGTCACTTGCCACTGCACTAATGTTGCCAGGCACAATATATTACGAATTTTAGCATCACTACAGACTTTTATGTGCCACTGAAGACATGTACTACGTAGTGTGATGTACATAATATAAACTACTGTGCATGCCTCTTCAGTGGCACATAGATGTCTGCAGTGATGCTAAAATTTGTAATATATTAGTGCAGTGGCAAGTGCCTGGCGACTATAGTGTTATCTACGATAGATGTTATGGCTTCTTCATACATATACAGGCCTATCCCCAGCAAACATGGGCCATGCGGGCCTGTGTCGGCTTGTGCCGGGTACGTATCGGCACCGGCGGCAGGGCGACTGGTTTCGGCAAATCGGATGAAGCCGATGTCGGCCCCGCAGCGGGAACTGTATATCGGGCCAATTATTGATAAATTCGTACAGGCCCCAAACACAGTCTTCCTTGACTGGGCCCCAAAGGTAATATATTAAGTGATGTGACATGAATGGCCGGGCCGAAGGACTTAAATAGGGTTAAAAGCTCGGATTAAGGTAATTGTTGATTATTAGGGCTGAATCGTAGCCAGCTGTTGGCCACTCGCGCCCGTTGTGACGGCATTGTCTCGAAGCCAATATTCAAAATATTACCAGTGGAAGTGGCCGGGCGCCCGCGGCGCTACTTTTACGCTCTTACAGGCCTCTCAGCTGAGGATCGACTTCATCTACTCCACACAAGACTTATAAAGGTACGTAGGAAAGGGTGGTGACAACTTAAAAATGATAAATGCTCAAATATATAGACAAGACTTATAAAAGGCCTCAGAGCTTTGCTTTACCTAGAAAAATTTTCTAGAGTCCCTTCCCGCCTTATTAGTGTTTTTTTTTTCCTCCAGACCTTAACAGATCATTTCAGATACCTCAACAACGTAAATATAAAGTAGGGAAAGATGCCACCGTTCAACCCCCCTGCCCCCCCTAGATGACCCCATCCTCTGGATCCCCAAAAAAAAATTTTACAAACCTAACCTCACTATAACTTTACCAAACCTTACCATAACCTCCTAGCGAGACTTAATGGCGGGAAACTAGAAATTTTACCAGTTAGGCTAGGTTATATTGGGTAAGGTTTAATTAATTTTTTTGGGTCTCTCTAAGAGTTATTAGTAAGGTTAGGCTTGGTTATAGTGAGGTTAGGCTAGGTTATATTGAGGTTAGGTTAGGTTATAGTGAGGGTAGAAAAATATATTAATATTTAAACCATAGTATTTTTTGAGGGGTTCAGGGGTGTCTTTTAGGGGGGAGGGAGGGTGAAGGGGCAGCTCTCCTCCACTTTATAATTACGTGTTTAGAGGTATCACAAGTGATCTGTGAAGGTCTGGAGTAAACCCCCCGCTAATAAGGGCGGGAAAGGACTCTAGAATTGTACCGCTTCAGGGATTTTAAGTAATAAGGCTTTTTGGCGAAAAATGTTTATTTGGTGATTGGGTTCTACTGTAATGCAGTTTAAAGCTTTACAGGCACGAGTTAAAAACCGTCCTCAAGTTTATAGAACTGACAATTTGCAGCATTTCTAATCCTATAACCGCGGAAATGAGATATTAACACATGGGGGTCTGGAGGGGCGAAATCCCCCCCCCCCTCCCAGCGAGGTTAAAATAGGAAAAGTAATCAATGCCCAAGGCTAGGTTATTTAACTAGCAGGGGGGGGGGGGATTCTGAATGGGCGCAGCTCCCCAGTTATGTCAGGAGAATTTTGGTCAAAAGATGATATTGTACTAAACTGCAGTTTTACTGGTGATTGTGATGAATGGGTGTCTGATGTAGCCTTTGGTACAGCAGTACTGACCTACTGGCTAATATTTAGAAATGACTGTGTCTGGATTAAAGTCTTTTTCACCTTTCTACTGTTTCTATAGATGTGTTTTTTTCCCTCTCTCTCCACACCTTTGCCCAAAAGCGTTGCTTGTAAAGGGCTGTTTGCAACCCCATATCCTGTTATAATCATCATAAAATATTGTAAAATGGCAAACATAATAAAGTTTTAAAAGTGTTTAAAGTGTTAAAGTGTTAAAGTGATGCGAACGAGTGTGAAAGTAGCAATGAAATGTTGTGCAAACATAAAATGTTTCTTAGGCTAGTTAGTTTAGGGCAAGGCTAAGTTAGGTTAGTTTAAGAGCAAGGCTAATTTTAGGTTAGTTAAGGGCAAGGCTAAGTTAGGTTTAGTTTGAGGGTTAGTTTAAAGTTAGTTTAATGGTTTCATTAGGTTATTTTTTGATACTTTTACAATGGAGTTTTTTTTTTCCGTCAAAACGTCTAAAAAGTGTATTTTTAAAATGCTGTCACTACTTTAACTGTCATCTTCATTTAAAGAAGCAACACCTGCCTCGGTTCTACTGCCAGTTTGATACATTACAAGGCCCGTAGTTATAACTGCCTTCAACTTGTAATCTGACCATTAGCAGTTATTTTAAGATATTTGGTACTTTCAACCTTTAAATTGAGTAGGGGTTAAAATTGTTCTATTCCTATGTATTCGGGGTGTGTCTTTTAAATGATGGTCTTTTAAAAAAAAAATCGAAATGCCTCATTTTGCAGTTATCTCCCATTACTCTTGCTTAAAGGTTAGGCTACGCAACCAATGTCCGGGTTTAGGTTAGTGGGTATTTTTTTACACACTGTGCCTGATCTAAATTTCTAGGTAAAGATGCATTGCGTATGGATTTGGTAGAGTGTACATTTTAGTTTATGCGACACCCTGAAGTGCAGAAATAGGTGTAGGGAAAAAATAAAATGTCGTAAATGACCAAAGTTTAGGATACTATAGGATTACTAAATAACATTTCTCTCTCAACTTCACAGGATTTGTACAAAGCAACTATTTAAGTAAGCATTAAATAGTTTAGACATCTTTTCATCCATTATGATTTGCACCAACATTCTTTGTATTGTGGGTCTATTAATGGTCTTTGTATTGTGGTCAGTGGCGTAAACCCCGAAAAATTTAAAAGGGGGGGCCAATATTATATTAATTTTATAAAATATATATTATATATATATATTATATATATAAAAATATTTTATATAAAATATATATATAATATATATATATATATATATATTTATATATATCTATATTATATATATATATATATATATACATATATATATATATATTATATATATATATATATATATATAATATAATATATATATATTATAAAATTATATATATATATAATATATATAATAATATATATATATAATAAAAATATAAAAAAAATAGAAAAAAAATGAAAAAAAATATATTATATAAAATCTAAAAAATATAAATAATAAATCTATATAACAAATATATAAAAGAAAATAAGACAAAATATATTATAAAATCAAAATAATAAAAAAAAACAAAAATAATAATAAAAAATTATATAAAAAAGTATAAAAATTCGCACATATAAAAAATAAAAAATAAAAAAACAAAATAATAAAAAAAAAAAAATATGGATAAAAAAAAAAAAAAAAAAATTAAAAATAAACAAAAAAAAATAAAAAATTAAAATAAAATAATTTGTCTATCATCATATATCATCTATATATACTATATATCTATATATATAAATTATATATAAATAATATTGCGCTATCTATATATATATTGGTTAAATTTTTTCCCTTTTCAAAAGGGGGGGGGGCATGGTCGCATGCCTCCCCAATCGGTACGCCACTATTGTGGTCTATATTTATTGTAGGTGTAATTGAATTGATTAAGGTTGAAATCTCTTTTGTGAAGATTTTGGCAATAGAAATAAGAAATCGGCAAAGAGTTATGTAAACTTATGACAGTGCATCGGATCAAAAAATCTAATCTTATTTTCTTTTTCAAAGGGAACTTGTGATCAAAACCTTTTAGGTGGGGAAGAAGGCACCAACTGGAGCATGCACATGTACTTTAATGAAACAGAAGAAAACCGGTTGCTGTACAGGGAAGCCCCTGCACATCTGACAGATGGTGGAATTTTATTATTTATCCGTTTGCTATGGGTTTGAGACTTAACACCTTGGTTTTATAAGTTCTCAGTGGGTTAGGGAAACCTAAAAATTTTCTGATGCATTCGGTAATCTTTTTTCCTTAACCACCTAACTAATTACAAGATTGATAGACTTTCAGGCTACATTTTCCTTTTCTTTCTTTAACGTCAGAAATTTTCCATATGTCTTATGAGGTTAGACGACGATGATACTATCCAATTTTATTCTCGGGGGTTCATCATAAGATTGCCATCCAAAATTCATGACTTGTCCATATAGTACTAGTTCATGAAGTGCATGAGCAGGATAACAGCTCCCATAGAGCCATAAGAGTCTTCCCTGTTATAACTATACGTTATGGGTAAAATTTGATATATATATATATATATATATATATAAAATATATATATATTAATATTATATATATATATATATATAATATATATATATTTTATATATATTATATATATATATATATATATATATATGTAATTTTATATATATATATATAATTACATATATATATAAATATATTTATTATAAAGTATATAATTATTGATTTATTTAATTATTATTTATTCATTCATGTATTTCTTTGTTTATTTATTTCGTTATTTGTCTGTTCATTTAAAAGAAATTTTACCATTTGTCTGGACTTTTTTTCCACTTTGTAACAATACAGTGATTATATTTTTATGAAAATTTTTATTTATTACACAATTACTTTTTGTTTTATTTACAGTATTTTTATACTTGTAGCATCGGCCTGATGGTGTATTAGGGCACACATTGTGCATTGGATTGCTGACTGCCAGTGCCAGACTGCCTCAACCACAGGCAAAACTGTATCTGCAGCCAAGACTGATGATTATGGCTTATTTGAAGTAATAGTGATAATTTTTATTCTTTGTTGCACTATAAAGGCCTATTGGTCCTTAGCTCATACTGTAAGAGTTGAGAAACCCTTCAATCCTGGCAACAGATTATTCCATTCACCAATCTGTGTTCATTTAAAAGTGGGGCGGTGTAGCGCGCCGACTAGCTGCCCTGCCCGATAGCTTTCCCTGCCACGACTTTCGCACACGCTGCAGATGACGTCACACAGGAAAACATTGGCCACGCCTCCAGGACCAGAACATTATCATCAAATTCGCTTATTTAACCTAAATAAGTCTACAAAAACTTAACCCCAACCTATCTTAAACTAACCCAAAACCCAAATCAATCTAAACCAAGCTTAACTTAACCTTAATTTAACCTAATCAAACTTAATAACCTAATATACCTTGCTATTATCATACAAAAATAATGGTTAAATTTTGTTAAGTTTTAAAGGTTTGGTTTAGGTTTGATTTAGGTTTGGTTAAAATTTTGGGTAGGTTTGGAGTTAAGTTTCGTAGACATTTAGGTAAAATAAGCGAATCTGACGATAATGTTCTGGGCCAGGAGGCGTGGTCAACGTTTTCCTGTGTGATGTCATCTGTCGTACGTGCGCAGTTTGTTGGCGGGTAACTAGTCGGCGTGCTACACCGGCATTAGGAACGGTAAAACGATTCAGCTGCTTTAAACGGCCTCTTGTGGCACTATTCAGCTGCTATATGGGGCCCACTTGTGGCACTATTCAAATGCTAAAATAGGCCTCTTGTGGCACTATTCAATGCTAAGTCGGCCTGCTTGTGGCACTATTGGATGCTAAATCGGGCCCGCTTGTGGCACGATTCCGTTGCTGTGTAGGCCCGCTTATGGCATTATTTGGATGCTAATCGGCTTGCTTTTTGGCACGATGCAGGTTGCTGTGTTGGCCCGCTTATGCTTATTTGGATGCTAAATCGGGTTGCTTGTGGCACGATGCAGTTGCTGTGTTGGCCCGCTTTTTGGGACGATTAGATGCTATGTCGGCCCTTTGTGGGTCGTAGTGGGAATAGTTTTGGTTACGGTTTGCCGACACGATCTGACACAGAAACGTAACGTAACCGACACAGGCCCGGGGTGCAAACATGTACGCACAAGTTGTCGGTCCGCGCCAGGCCGATAACTTCATTACGGTTTGCCGACTCAATGCCAATATGCCGTTGTGATTTGCCGACCACTATTTGTGCCGGCCCGTCATGACAAAAGTTTGCTGGGTCATTCATATATACTACTGTTACATTTTCTTTGCATTGTTTTATCTGGGCTTAAGAAACCAATATAACCACTATTTGGATTAGTAATTTGCACTAAAAAAAATCTCCCTCCCATCCAAGCCATCTTCAAAAAAATTTAGATAGTAATCTCATACACGAACTAAACTGTAGCCTATACTAATATACTACTAATATACTACTTCATACTAAGGCATCTTGTCTTTGCATGCCCTATCCTTTTCCTTTTTCAGTTTAAGTTCCTCTATCTTCTTTTGCACTTTCAGCTGTCCTCCTTCTCTTCCTACAAATCTCCTCTTCCTACCTGCTTTATTTTCCCCCTTCTTCTTTTCTTCACTTTCTTTCTTCCCTGACTCCTCTTTCCCTCCTTCACGGTTCCTTCCATACTCCCCCTCCCTCCCCCACCACCTCCCTCCCTCTTTTATTTATTCCCCCCAGTCCCTCCACCACTGACCCACCCTCTCGGACCACACTCCTTGACCCCACAGCCTAGGGGATGGATTCAGCAAACCATTACGAGGTAAGACTCTGGTAAATTTCCTCGTACCTCCCTGCACATGGCACAACCCTGGGGCTGGATTCAGCAAACCATTACGAGGTAAAACTCGGGTAAATTTCCTCGTACCTCCGCGCACTGGCAAGACCCTATTCAGCAAACACTTACGATATTGTAAAATCCTGGTAACCTACGAGTGGCCCCCCTGTGTCTAGTAGCGGGTTACCAGCAGATTTACCCGTATTTAGCGGGAAGGAACACGGTCTCTCTCTCTCTTCTCTTCTCTCTCTCTCTTCTCTCTCTCTCTCTCTCTCTCTCTCTTCTCTCTCTTCTCTCCCCTCTCTCTTCTCTCCCCTCTCTCTCTCCTTTCTTTTTCTCATCTACTATTTCTTCTCCCTCCTCCTTTCCTTCTCCCTCTTCATCCTCCACACGATGAAATATTCACGATAATATCACATACTGGCTAATGATGTGTATATATGTAGGCGATATATATGTGTGTGTCTATAATAAATCTAAAACACCCACACATCATAGCCCCGTATGTGATATTACGTGAATATTTTCATCGTGTGGAGGATGAAGCGGGAAGGAAGAGAGGGAGAAGAAATAGTAGATGAAAAAGAAAAAAAGGAGAAAAAGAGAGAGAAGAGAGAGAGAGGAGAGGGAGGGGGAGGAGAGAAGAGAGGGAGAGAAGAGAGAGAGAGAGAGAGAGAGAATTTGGTATTAATATAGGAAAGAAGAAGAGATAAGGGGAAAAGGTGATAAGGAAAGATTTTACCGCCACCACATCCTCTCCAGAGAAGAAAGGAGATAGAGAGAGGGAGAGAGGGGAGAGAGAGAGAAGAGAAAAAGAGAGAGAGAAGAGAGAGGAGAGAGAGAGAGAGAGAGAGAGAGAGAAGGGAAAGGAAGGAGAGAGAGAAGGGAGAGGAAAAAAGTTTATCTCTCTCTCTCCTTTTTTTCTTTTTTATCTACTATTTTTTCCCTCTCTCCTCTTCCTCTTCATCCTCCACACGATAAAAATATTCACGATAATAATCACATACTGGCTATGATGTGTATACATATATAGCCTACATATATACACATCATAGCCAGTATGTGATATTATCGTGAATATTTTCATCGTGTGGAGGATGAAGGGGAAGAAGGAAGAGGAGGGAGAAGAAATAGTAGATGAAAAAGAAAGAAAGAAAGAAAGGAGAGAGAGAGAAGAGAGAAGAGAGAGAGAGAGAGATGAGAGAGAGAGAGAAAGAGAGAGAGAGAGAGAGAGAAGAGAGAGAGAGAGGAGAAAAGGAGAGAGATAGAGAGAGAGAAAGAGGAGAGAAAAAGAGAAAAGAGAGAGAGAGAGAGAGAGAGAGAGAGAAGGAGAGAGAGAGAGAGAGAGAGACGAGAGAGAGAGAGAAGGCGAGAAGGAGAAGAGAAAGGAAAGGGAAGGGGGGAGGGGGGAAAAGAGAGAGAGAGAGAGAGGAAAAGGAGAGAGAGAGAGAGAGAGAGAGAGAGAAGAGAGGAGAGGAGAAGAGAGAAAATAAAGAGCGAGAAAGGAGAGAGAAGGGAAAGGAAGGGAGAGAGAGAGAGAGAGAAGAGAGAGAAGAGAGAGAGAGAGGAGAGAGAGTGAAGAGAGAGAGAGAGAGAGAGAAAGGAGAGTGAAAGGAAAGCACGTGTAAGCCCAACACGCCTTTTGTAAGCGTGGAGATGATCGGCTGTTGCGCGACACCAGACCCTCTGGTGGCTACCAGCTGCAATGGACCTCGTAGCTTACTAGGTGCTTATAATATCGTTGCCGAATACAGTTTTGCCATCTCTCGTACCCGGTCTAGTAACTTCGACCTCGTAACGGGGTATCGCTGGTAAGTTTGCTGAATCCGGCCCCTATTCAGCAAACACTTACGATATTGCAAGTATCCTGGCAAATGCTCGAAAGAGTTACGGGCCCGTAAGTACTTCCCCTAAAAAGGGCTTTTACCTCGTAGCGCCTCTAAGGGAGATGCTCAAAAACCCTTTTTTCACTTTCTACGGGAACCGCGAGGCTAAGGGTGGTCGGGAGCACCCTTAACTCCCTAAGGGAAATGAAATTGAAGCGGCTAACGTCACAAACAATAAATTACAAGTTGTTCACTATACTTTATGTTTATTGTGTATTATGAGCCATTTCATGCTTGCCTGTTTGAAATGTGATGGGTTTATTGCTTCATTGACTCCATATATATCATATTTAACATACAATACCTATAGTACTTGTAATAATTCATATCAGGGCAAACCTATATATCAAAATTATATATCGGTCGACTTCTGAATCAAAACGTATAGTTCATCATACAAGTTTGGCCCCTATAATGATCCGGGGGTGTGGTGGTATCAAAAGTCTGACGTACTAGTACACACGCACGTATACACACAAGCAAGGATATTATAAAGTTTAATATCCTTCACAAGTGTCACGTGTGTCACAGTGAGGCGTTAGCCCCCCGTGTGTCTTGTCTGACCTAAAGAGCGAACGCGCAGTTTTTCGTCCACTATAAAGAGTACCGCCAGGGCCACGGATACGGCATACGTACGTCGCGGGCCAGCAGTGGTCTATAGATACTAATTTCGGGCACGCTAGACTCGAACCTATGATCAGCGCATCAAGGTATACCCTGGGTACGTCTCTGTAGTAATCAGTGGGAGAATATTACGCTGAAAGGCTAATGTGGCAGCTATGTATTATCGTAACATTCTGGCGATAGTGAGCTAAAATCGGCCCTATTCGGAAAATCAGCCAATCTTAGCTCAACACCGGCAAACATAGTTTTTAGGTTTAGGTTAAGTTATATTTAGGTCTGGTTTAGGTTAGGTAAGGTTTATGATAGGTTTGTGTTAAGTTTTGTAGAGTTATTTAGGTTAAATAAGCGTCCGCGGGACGATTTCCGAAAGAGGCCGATTTTAGCATAACAGCGGCATTTGAAGTCTCTTTAAATTTATTTATCGGGCTCCCTGACAGCTGAGAGCATGATGATTGGCTAGATAAAGCCGCGTCATGAAGGGCGCTGCTCTGTGTTTGGTTAGCAGAATTTTCCCACACATATCCCTAGAATATCCCTATATTCCCCACCCAGAGGCCACCGATAACCGTACGGGAGTGACGGCTCGGTACGAGCATCTCCCTCAGTCCACCCTCGTAAGGTTATTGTAGCCATACACTCGTAAGTTGTCCCTTACGAGGGATTTTCGAGCATCCCTGCCCTGGTGACCTACGAGTGGTCCCTGTGTCTAGTAGCGGCTTACCAGAAGGTTTACCAGACATATTAGCGGGAAGGAACACCATCTCCTGCAGCTGATTTCATCATCTAGCTACTTATATAGGTAAGTTCTGATAGTGAATACTAATTTGTGATCATTTATATTGTTGCAAGAGTAGGGACATGTATACTAATAACCGAAATAAGTGCAACAGGCCGTGCAATGGACACTATAAGTTACCCTGTGATTGTGTCCTTGTCGGCGATATTGTGTCGTCATTTTAAGCACTGTCTTGATGTTCCACACTGCCACAGTTCATATGATCGTGTGTGGTGGGGCTGGCAACATGTGGCAGGCAGGTGTGGTGTGTGGTGTGTTGGGGCTGACAGCATGGGTCAGGCCTGAGGTGTGGTGGCTGGTGGGGCTGGCAACATGTGTCAGGCAGTAAACATCGTCATTACACATCCTGTCCAGTGTCTAGAATATATAAAATATGATAAAACAACAGCCCACAGCACCGAAAGTGCAGCGCGTTACCGCCTTAAGTCTCCAATATCGCCTGTGTTAATCTCGCATCACAATTCACCTCCTGTGATTTATGTGTTAACCCTATTTCAGGTCAGGAGTCATGGGTCAGGGTCACTAATCCCACGGTCCCACCACGTCTATCCACTCCTGCCCATCGCTACGTACATCTCTCCAGTATTCCTGTAAGTGTTTTTTGTTTGTTGGTTAATCTGTTAATTACCTCACTAAGTAACTAAAGGTACCACTAAAAGAGATCCATAGGTTGCATGATTAACTACGTCCTTCAAGACTCTTTTAAGATAGGCAGCCGGGTACCTGGAACTGTCGCCGATCGGAACACTCGCCGCCGTCCTTGAGTGTTCCAATTCTTGATATTACAGGACCCAATATATACATTTAATCAGGTTTTACCCGTGTTTCTGCATCCAGGGATGAAATACCAGCAATAGCTTGATCATTTAGGTTAAGATAGGTGCCAATGTCCAGGTTAGGTTAGATTAACCACGTCGGCGAGAGTATAAAACGGCAGCCGAGGAATGGACACTGATCAGAGAAAGGGAAGCCTGTGACACTATAAATAGTTTTAAAAGGCAGGGAACTGAAGGGATTTGTAAGAAGTGTGAGGGGAAGGATTAGTTACAGCTATTAGAAAAAGGTAATAGGTAAGTTCTGATGGTGAATACTAATTTGTGATCATTTATGTTTTTGCAAGAGTAGGGTTATAATGGACGAGAACTTCGCGGTCGTTTTCAGAGACACCGACTAATTTTTCCTGGCCTACAATAGGTGCTTTTTCTAATGGAGATACGTAGTTTTATTTTCCGGAAACCCATTATAAAAAAAAATTCATCACCGAATTTTATGCAAGGTTAAGGTTAGGTTAGGTTTCACCTATAATGTTAGGTTAGGTATACTTAGAGGTTAAGGTTAGGTTAAGTTACATTAAAACCTATAAGGTTAGGTTAGGTTAGGTATACGTAGTGGTTAAGGTTAGGTTAGGTTTCATTAAAACCTATAAGGTTAGGTTTGGTATGTTCTATTCAATTACTTCCCTGTTATCTGAGACCCTGACTGACGGCCAAGTTTTAGTGCTTTATCTGATGGAGATAGTGTTTTTAATTGAAACGGCGACCATAAAATTCTGTGATGAATTTAAAAAAAAAATTAAATATGTGTTTCCGGAAAACAAAACTATCTCCTTTAGAAAAAGCACCTATTGTAGGCCAGTAAAAATTAGTCGGTGTCTCTGAAAACGAACGCGAAGTCCTCGTCCATTATTACCGGGGTCTGGGAATGTGGGTCTGACATTTATGTCAGGAGAGTACAATAGGGAGTCTTGGTTGAAACTGCATATTTACCAATATTTATTACAAGTGGAAATAGTGATGGTTATGGATAGATAAAACTTTAAATTTCTTCAGTAAAAACACCAACATTACTGAGGGAATGTGTAACTCTTGTTTATGGATTATTATTGTGTAACACCAGCTGTTTTTTTTTTGGGGGGGGTTTACCTTTCTCAAGTTCATTTCAGTGTAATTAGAGTTAGGTAAGTTCCTCCGGTATTATTCCAGATGAACACCGAATTCACTTTGGTGTACAAAACTATTTTTTTCTGGTGAGTTTTTATGTGTTTTGGATTATTTTGCTAACCGTTTCCGTCGCAAAATACTTTTTTTCTTTTACTTAGGTAAAGGTTAAGTTAGGTATAGGTATGGTTAGGTTAGATATGGTAAGGTTACGGGTTACTTGGTTGGCTCGGGTAAATCCGAGCCAACCACGTTAATTTTGGAGCTTCAGCCCCCGCAAAATCGGCTGCAGTCGGCACTGACTGGATTGACTGGAGCAAGTCGTGACCGGTCGCAGACGCGAGTCGTGGAGATGTGAACGGGCTTATAGGGGACCATAAACTACCCCTTTTTTTTCACTTAATAATAGAAAATAACGGTAGATAATGGGTTCTCATCATCTAAAAGAATAATTAATAAAGTACTTAAGTGGAGAAAGAAAAGCTAATCAACCCGGATAAATATTTTGTTTAATCAAACCAAAACATAAGATAAGATCAAGTAGGTCAGTCCATATGCTTATATTGTTTGTTGATTATAGGTGGTGAGCAAGAGTGAGTGAGAATTTGTCAGTTTTAAGAATGAATGTCTCGCCCACCAGCAACAATTAACTATAGCCGTATTAGCATTCATACGCAACCTACCTAACTTTATATAGTAGTATAATAAGCAAAACCCACACTAAAATAAAATATATAGGTAGTGAATATTCTTACCATATAAAATACTTTTAACTATTTAGGTTAAATAAGCAATGTGGGAGACATCTTAGATAGGGAAGTGATAGGATAGGTGAGTGATAATTGGTAATGTAGGATATTTAATATTCAGGTTTAATAATTTGCATTCAAGCTTTTTAAATTTCCATAACCTTGGGCTTTTTTCTTATGTACTGTTCGTGCATCTAACTAAAACCTGCCATATCAAACCGTACCTATTAAAAATAATAACTTTTTTCAGCTATCATGGAATTCTTGTGGGCAATGGAACACGACAGGCTGCACTTGGAAAGGGTCTTCAGAGATCGGCTTGATCCTCTAGAGTCTAGATGTCAGTGACAACCACCACCTACGGTATTACCACCTACCCTGCCATGATATCCTGCAGCTCTGTGAGGAGATTGGGCCACAGCTTTCCAGACCCACCAATAGGACTGTAGCAATTCCAATCCACACTCAAGTCTTGGTTGCCCTGCACTTCTTTGCTAGTGAATCATTCCAGTGTGTTAGGTGACACTGTTGGTCTCAGTCAGATTACTTAAATTCCCCATACTCCATAATAGCTGACAACAAAAACAGGTTTCAAATCCAACTTAAGTAATGCATACCTGAATCAAGTACATACTTATGTACTATACTCAGTGGTATTTCAAAAATATAACTTTTCTTATTTCATCCACTGCTGTTCTAATAACTGCTCATCAGCTTCAACTATTTCAACTGAATTATCAGCAAGAAAATTATGTTGGATATGTCTTGTCTTTTCCTGTTTGTAATAAAAGTGAGACTACTACAGTGTTTAAACCATCATTTTGAATTTTAATATTATTAGTATATTAATAGTTGTAAAGTTGTTTAATCGAAATGTAAGCGTTTGAATTTTAGTTGTACGTACAAGGTTATTGGAAGTACTGAATCATAACTCAGCGACTCGGAGTACATAAAATTGAATTTAGAATATGCTAAATTTTTGTCGTATACCGATTCTGTATGGCCTCACAACGATCATGACCCCCCCTTAGCTGTACGGGCTCTCTGCGCTTGCCAAAATCATGGGCTACACAGAAAAAATTTACCTTGCACCCCACCCTACCCTCTCCTTTTCAACTTTGTGGTTACGTCACTGACAATGTCATTATGATTTAATTATATGTTAGACATTTTTTGTAATTCCCTTCCAAATATCACTTCAGACACGGTGGAAGAACTATTTCCCTAAGGCCACCTGCGCATTTTTTTATCTACCCTAAATACAGGAGAACCTCATTTAACCGGCATTCAAAACAACGGCAGCCTCAAAACAACGGCACTAATCGACCCAGGCTTTTTTTTTTTTTTTTTTTTTTTTTTTTTTTTTTTTTTTTTTTTTTTTTTTTTTTTTTCACTGATAAACTCTGGAACTCTCTTCCTGTTTCTATTTTTCCACTTTCCTATGACTTAAATCTTTTCAAAAGAAGAGTAACAAGACACCTCCCGAATTAAACTGGCTCACCCCTCTTTTTTATTTTATTCTCTGACTGTCTTCTTTATAGGGACTGGCAACTAAGCGGACTTTGTGTTACCCATTTTTGTTGTGCCCTTGGGAAGAGAAAAAAAAAAAAAAAAAAAAAAAAAAAAAAAAAAAAAAAGGATTTTGGGCGATTCCATAAGAGTAACTCTCAAAACAACGGCAAAATGAGTTATCCGGCATGCGCTCCCCCCCCCGAGGGTGCCGGATAAACGAGGTTCTCCTACCTCAAACCTAACAACTGTTAAAAGCTATGGGAAAGATTCGTTACAGTGACCCTCGCCATTTTCAGACTAAACTATATTAGAAAAAATAGATAGAATATGCTGTTTTAAGAGAATCTGACCTTTGTTTTTCATGACAATCACTAGATTTTTTTTTACCCTCTAGACCCCCCCTGTAAAAAACTAGTGATCACTAGTTTTTTTTCGATTTCAAAGTAAAATAAAAATGAACGAGGACTGCGCGGTCATTTTCTTAGACACTGACTAGTTTTTCTTTGCCTAAAATTAGTGCTTTTTCAGATATTCTTATTTCCGGAAACTCATTATTTTTTTTTTTTTTTTTTCACCAAAACCTACGGTTAAGTTTCCATTGATAACAATGTATCTCATTCAGAAAAAGCACTAAAACTTGGCCAGGAAATAATAGGCAGTGTCTCAGAAAACAGAGAAGTAACGGAATTGTACGGAAACAAGTGATTCCCGCCCCGCATTCGCCAGCCGCCGAGTGATCCGCTCTGCCTAGAATATTATTATACAGAGACCCTAGCTCTGCACCGCCCTGCCGGGACCATTATTACCTTAACCAAACTGAACCTAACCTCCCCCTCGGCCCCCTGGCGGGATTATTAAACTCACCCGAACCTTAACCTAACCTAAAGGGTTAGGGGGCTATATAATTTCTACAATATGTATTAAAACTGCACAGCATACTGAACAAAAAATAATACAGAAAACATAAGTAGTAACGGCGGTAGCAACCGCGCAGTTCTCGTCCATTATAACCCAATACTCTCCTGACAACTGTGGGGGGCGGGGGGGGGCGCAGAACCTCCTGCTAGTTAACTAACCTAACCTGGGCATTGATCACGTAACCTAACCTCAGTGGGAGGTTTTCGCCCCTTCCCAGATCCCCCTGGAGTTATTTTTAATTTCGGTAAATTTCTAGTGTTTGCCCATACTCTCCCACTTCCCCCAAACAAGTTTGGGGACCTGTGGGAATGCGGGGTTTTCGGGAGTGGAACAAATTATGCGTCGGAAACACGTAATTTAAGAGTTGTGTAGGGAGGCTAAAATTCCCTAGATCTAGGGTAATTTCCTTATATCTAGAGAAATTTGCATAACCAAAATTAACCTAACGTAGCCAAATTTAACCTAACCTAGCTGGGGGCTTGACCCACCGATAACCTAACCTAAGCTAACCTAACCAAATCTAATCTAATCTAACCAAATTAACTTATCCTACCCTAACCAAATCTAACCTAACCTCCTAGCGAGGGTTTGGGAGGGGGTTTTCGACACTTCGGTCATCATTCTGTGAGGGTCGTCAGGTTCACACGTCTCTGGACTCAGAAGAAATCCAATACATTTTCCCTAGATCTAGGGAATTTCTTTAACACTCCTAACTCAAAAACTATGTGGTTGCAATGCATAATTTTTTTACCACAGCCAAATATCCTGCATTCCCCCAGGTCCCCAAGCCTGATTTGTGAGAGAGGGGGAGTATGGGCAAACACTAGAATAATACCTTAATTTCCGACGGCTGTTGTAGGTGTTATAATTACTCCTGATAAGAACGAAACGTTCAGTAAAACCACCACCGATCGTGTATTGGTTTAAACTGCACATATAGCCGGTTTATGGAACTGTCGCCGATAGAAACTCTCGCCGAAACGCCAACCGAAAACTCTCGCCGACAGGGGAACACTCGCCGACGTGGAAATTTCGGCGACAGTTCACTGGTAAGGACCGTTCACTAAACCTAACCTTGATATTGGTCAACTAGCCAACATAACCTAACCACATAACCTAAATCAAGAATCAAGAACTAGAACTGTCGCCAGAAATAGGAAAACACGCGACATGAAAAATTGGAACATCCGCGACGTCGGCGAGAATTCCTATCGGCGACAGTTCCAGGTACCAAATAGCCTACCCTTTCACACTCGTTTTGCAGACCTATAAATAACAGTAGAAAGTTAAAAATACTTTAATCCAGGGGAGTCTTTCTAAAACCCGAGCCCTGTCCACCAGCAGTTAATGGTACCGGGTGTTAGCGGGGGTTTGTGACCCCCCTCCGGGGTGGTGGCTTCGGCCAACACTAATGCTGCAGCGTAGATCACTATGGATCTGAGTGAGGCATTATCCTCTAAAAAACAAACAACAAAACACCACTGGTCATGTTATACATACACATATATTAGCCAAATTCTCCACTTTTTCTCCTTGACAGATAATTGATTGATTGATTTAATGCCTAAAAAGGTGAATGTGCCAGATCCTTGACAGATAAGACGAAGAATCATTGCATATGTGTAGAATCACACACGGACACATCATAATCAGGTTAATTAGTTGTGTTTTTCAGCAAGTCATGAATTTTTTTAATAGATTACCTCGTATCAGGTGACATGGCGTGCAAAACGAACCTTATGATGCACAATAATGATAAATAAGCTCTTGAGACATCATTTACTACAATTATGGAGTTATGATACATGAACTTTAAATGAAATTTGTTTGTAAACACAAGCACGTGTAAGCCCAACACGCATCATGTAAGCGTGGAGATGATTGGCTGTTGCGCGACACGAGACCCCTCTGGTGGCTACCATCGGCAATGGACCTCGTAGCTTACTAGATGCTTACAATATCGTTGCCGAATACAGTTTTGCCATCTCTCGTAGCGGTCTAGTAACTTCGACCTCGTAACAGGGTATCGCTGGTAAGTTTGCTGAATCCGGCCCAGCTGTCTAGGCCAGCTGAGCCGCCCACCAGTCTCTCATACCCACCTGACTCCTCTCCTCGATCACTACCCCACCGTCCTACTCCCCTCCCTCCCATGTCCACATGCTTCTCTCCTCCACTAATCCTTACTTCTCACCTTCATGCCAGGTCACACAAGAGATAATTCAGAAATACCGAAGATTGCCCTGGGGCCGGATTCAGCAAACTTACCAGCGATACCCTGTTACGAGGTCGAAGTTACTAGACCGCTACGAGAGATGGCAAAACTGTATTCGGCAACGATATTATAAGCATCTAGTAAGCTACGAGGTCCACTGCCGATGGTAGCCACCAGAGGGGTCTCGTGTCGCGCAACAGCCAATCATCTCCACGCTTACATGATGCGTGTTGGGCTTACACGTGCTTTTGTTTACAAACAAATTTCATTTAAAGTTCATGTATGATACCTCCATAATTGTAGTAAATGATGTCTCAAGAGCTTATTTATCATTATTGTGCATCATAAAGGTTCGTTTTGCACGCCTGTCACCTGATACGAGGTAATCTATTAAAAAAAATCATGACTTTTGCTGAAAAACACAACAAAATAGCCTGCTATGATGTGTCCGTGTGTGATTCTACACATATGCAATGATTCTTCGTCTTATCTGTCAAGGATCTGGCACATTCACCTTTTTAGGCATTAAATCAATCAATCAATTATCTGTCAAGGAGAAAAAGTGGAGAATTTGGCTAATATTTGTGTATGTATAACATGACCAGTGGGTTTTGTTTGTTTGTTTGTTTAGAGGATAATGCCTCAGATACATAGTGATCTACCGCTGCAGCATTAGTGTTGGGGGAAGCCACCACCCCGGGAGGGGGGTCACAAACCCCCGGCTAACACCCGGTACCCATTAACTGCTGGGTGGACAGGGGCTCGGGTTTTAAGAAAGACCCCCCTGGATTAAAGTATTTTTAACCTTTCTACTGTTATTTATAGGTCTGCAAAACGAGTGTGAAAGGGTAGGCTATTTGGTACCTGGAACTGTCGCCGATAGGAATTCTCGCCGACGTCGGCGGATGTTCCAATTTTTCATGTCGGCGTGTGTTCCTATTTCTGGCGACAGTTCTAGTTCTTGATCTTGAGTTAGGTTATGTGGTTAGGTTATGTTGGCTAGTTGACCAATATCAAGGTTAGGTTAGTGAACGGTCCTTACCAGTGGAACTGTCGCCGAAAATTTCCACGTCGGCGAGTGTTCCCCTGTCGGCGAGAGTTTTCGGTTGGCGTTTCGGCGAGAGTTTTTATCGGCGACAGTTCCATAAACCGGCTATATGTGCAGTTTAAACCAATACACGATTGGTGGTGGTTTTACTGAACGTTTTGTTCTTATCAGGAGTAATTATAACACTTACAACAGCCGTCGGAAATTAAGGTATTATTCTAGTGTTTGCCCATATACTCCCCCTCTCGCACAAATCAGGCTTGGGGACCTGGGGGAATGCGGGATATTTGGCTGTGGTAAAAAATATGCATTGCAACCACATAGTTTTTGAGTTAGGGGTGTTCAAAAAATTCCCTAGATCTAGGGAAAATGTATTGGATTTCTTCTGAGTCCAGAGACGTGTGAACCTGACGATCCTCACAGAATGATGACCGAAGTGTCGAGAACCCCCTCCCAAACCCTCGCTAGGAGGTTAGGTTAGATTTGGTTAGGTTAGGATAAGTTAGATTTGGTTAGATTAGATCAGATTTGGTTAGGTTAGCTTTGGTTAGGTTAGCTTAGGTTAGGTTATCGGTGGGTCAAGCCCCCAGCTAGGTTAGGTTAAATTTGGCTACGTTAGGTTAATTTTGGTTATGCAAATTTCTCTAGATATAAGGAAATTACCCTAGATCTAGGGAATTTTAGCCCCCCTACACAACTCTTAAATTATGTGTTTCCGACGCATAATTTGTTCCCCTCCCGAAAACCCGCATTCCCACAGGTCCCAAAACTTGTTTGGGGGAAGTGGGAGAGTATGGGCAAACACTAGAAATTTACCGAAATTAAAAAGAAATCAAGGGGGATCTGGGAGGAGGCGAAAACCTCCCACTGAGGTTAGGTTACGTGATCAATTTTCTTGCTGATAATTAAGTTGAAATAGTTGAAGCTGATGAGCAGTTATTAGAATAGCAGTGGATGAAATAAGAAAAGTTATATTTTTGAAATACCACTGAGTATAGTACATAAGTACTTGATTCAGGTATGCATTACTTAAGTTGGATTTTAAACCTGTTTTTGTTGTCAGCTGTTATGGAGTATGGGGAATTTAAGTAATCTAACTGAGAGCAACAGTGTCACCTAACACACAGGAATGATTAACTAGCAAAGAAGTGCAGGGCAACCAAGACTTGAGTGTGGATTGGAATTGCTACAGTCCTATTGGTGGGTCTGGAAAGCTGTGGCCCAATCTCCTCACAGAGCTGCAGGATCTCATGGCAGGGTAGGTGGTGGTTGTCACTGACATCTAGACTCTAGAGGATCAAACCGATCTCTGGAGACCCTTTCCAAGTGCAGCCTGTTGTGTTCCATTGCCCACAAAACTTCCATGATAGCTGAAAAAAGTTATTATTTTTAATAGGTATGGTTTGATATGGCAGGTTTTAGTTAGATGCACGAACAGTTCATAAGAAAAAAGCCCAAGGTTATGGAAATTTAAAAAGCTTGCATGCGAATTATTAAACCTGAATATTAAATATCCTACATTACAAATTATCACTCACCTATCCCTATACTATTACTCACTTCCCTATCTAAGATGTCTCCCACATTGCTTATTTAACCTAAATAGTTAAAAGTAATTTATATGGTAAGAATATTCACTACCTATATATTTTATTTTAGTGTGGGTTTTGCGTATTATACTACTATGTAAAGTTAGGTAGGTTGCGTATGAATACTAATACGGCTATAGTTAATTGTTACTGGTGGGCGAGACATTCATTCTTAAAACCGATAAATTCTCACCCACTCTTGCTCACCACCTATAATCAACAAACAATATAAGCATATGGACTGACCTACTTGATCTTATCTTATGTTTTGGTTTGAGATTAAACAAAATATTTATCCGGGTTGATTAGCTTTTCTTTCTCCACTTACGTACTTTATTAATTATTCTTTTAGATGATGAGAACCCATTATCTACCGTTATTTTCTATTATTAAGTGAAAAAAAGGGGTAGTTTATGGTCCCCTAAAAGCCCGTTCACATCTCCACGACACAACTTGCTCCAGTCAATCCAGTCGGTGCCGACTGCAGCCGATTTTGCGGGGGCTGAAGCTCCAAAATTGGGGTGGTTGGCTCGGGTTTACCCGAGCCAACCACGTAACCCGTAACTTTGTGTTGCCAGAACTTTCCTATGGAGAAGTTTATACCTGGTGCCTTTGTTATTTGAATGATATTAATTGATTATGATTTTTCATTGATTACCACCTGAATTGAGAATTGAAAACTAGTCTTATGACTTCACTACGTGATTATAGTATGAACACTTCTCGCTGCGGAGAGTACTGAAATGGGGATGAATTTAAGGGAAAGGGGTAGGAGTTTAGGTTAAGGGGAAAGGGTATGAGTTAAGGGGTAAGGGGAGTGCTGCCAACAGCTCAGACAAGTAGTTCTATGGTTTTACTTTCTGGGCATGTTTGAATAGATATATATATTAGATTTATCTTGGTAGTCGTGATTGATACGTTGAATTATACCGAGTAAGGCTGACTCTTTTGGAAGTGTGGGGAATTACTGTCCTAACGCAGAATAATCACCTGGGGTTTTTATAATAAACACAAGAACTATATTTGAAACATCATCCTATTTATTCATGCTGAAGTATTATGTCTCTTGTTTGAGATCACAGACAAACATATAAGTTCTAATCCAACATAAGAAAGCTCTCCATCCCAACACAGGAAAGCTCTAATCTGATATAAGTAAACCTTTACACTCTGATACAGGAAGCTCTTCCCATGTGATGAAGGTAAGCTCTTGTGAGCATAAACCTACCTCACTGAATCTTACTGATGAATTATCCTTCACTTAGGTAACATACCGCTGAATACTTATAATTATACATGGAAAATATAAGGGGGGAATATAAGAGTAAGAATGTTGTGTGTGTTTCACTAAAAAAACCATGTGACGGGCTTTTTGGCTCGACGGAGATGTCCGCCTGTCGGGGAGTGGGAGAGAGACTCTTTTAATAACACCTATAAGGATGGGGCAGGCCTCCTTTACGTTAGTGAAAACTAAACAACGGTACCCATATTTGGAAATATAGATAAAAATATTATAACAAGGAAAGGGGGGGGGGGGAATAGGAGCGAAACGTCGTACGTCTTACCTGTCGGGGAGTGGGAGAGAGACTGCCTTCTTGAGGATGACTAAGACCCGCGGGAAAAGAGGGGATGTTTGGATACCCTGAACTTGGCCTCTCCTGAAGAGCTTATAGACCCGAAATGACTAATTAAATAATGAAACAAGTGTACCTAAGAAAGGGCTGCCTATAATACAGTCCTGTTACTTTGATATAGAAGAATTTAATATGTTTAATCTAATATCCGAGGAAAGTGTTATTGAGGTTCGTTTCCAGCATACGAACGCGTCTTTTGGAGGGACGGGGTATGGAAGTTGGTATAGAAATTTGGTAGACTTTCAATTTAGCGAATAACTTTACTAACACATCCATGTATGACCGTAATCTTTCACTATGGTGACTATTTTGAAGGACATTAAGAATCTAGGAGTGTTCCTTGATCTGATAGGAGGGTGAGGGGAGGATGAAAAGTTTTGAACCTCTTAGTTATCGATGATCGCGAAATAAGTGTCCCACGAATGTTGACTCGTAACCGGAATGTCGGGGGGGGGGGGTGAAAGGCAGGAAGGAAGGAAGATAGAAGTGAGAATGAGGGAAGGAAGATAAATTACACGAGAAAACTAAAAGATTGAATTGCTTACGGGACATAACCCGGGAATTGTATGATAATAATTCCCATCCTATCTCTTCCGAATAACGGGCATTACAACTTTACCATATCTAACCTAACCATACCTATACCTAACTTAACCTTTACCTAAGTAAAAGAAAAAAAGTATTTTGCGACAGAAACTGTTAGCAAAATAATCCAAAACATAAAAACTCACCAGAAAAAAATTGTTTCGTACACCAAAGTGAATTCGGTGTTCATCTGGAATAATACCGGAGGAACTTACCTAACTCTAATATACATTGAAATGAACTTGAGAAAGGTTACCCCCCCCCCCCCCAAAAAAAAAACAGCTGATGTTACACAATAATAATCCATAAACAAGAGTTACACATACCCTTAATAATGTTGGTGTTTTTACTGAAAAAATTTAAAGTTTTATCTATCCATAACCATCACTATTTCCACTTGTAATAAATATTGGTAAATATGCAGTTTCAACCAAGACTCCCTATTGTACTCTCCTGACATAAATGCCAGACCCCCATTCCCAGACCCCGGTAATAATGGACGAGGACTTCGCTTTCGTTTTCAGAGACACCGACTCATTTTTACTGGCCTACAATAGGTGCTTTTTCTAAAGGAGATAGTTTTGTTTTCCGGAAACCCATACGGTATCTAAAAAAAAATAATAATTCATCACAGAATTTTATGGTCGCAGTATCCATTAAAAACACTATCTCCATCAGATAAAGCACTAAAACTTGCCCGTCAGTCAGGGTCTCAGATAACAGGGAAGTAATTGAATAGAACATACCAAACCTAACCTTATAGTTTTAATGAAACCTAACCTAACCTTAACCACTACGTATACCTAACCTAACCTAACCTTATAGGTTTTAATGAAACTTAACCTAACCTTAACCTCTAAGTATACCTAACCTAACATTATAGGTGAAACCTAACCTAACCTTAACCTTGCATAAAATTCGGTGATGAATTTTTTTTTATAATGGGTTTCCGGAAAATAAAACTACGTATCTCCATTAGAAAAAGCACCTATTGTAGGCCAGGAAAAATTAGTCGGTGTCTCTGAAAACGACCGCGAAGTTCTCGTCCATTATAACCCTACTCATGCAAAAACATAAATGATCACAAATTAGTATTCACCTTCAGAACTTACCTATTACCTTTTTCTAATAGCTGTAACTAATCCTTCCCCTCACACTTCTTACAAATCCCTTCAGTTCCCTGCCTTTTAAAACTATTTATAGTGTCACAGGCTTCCCTTTCTCTGACCAGTGCCCATTCCTCGGCTGCCGGTTTATACTCTCGCCGACGTGGTTAATCTAACCTAACCTGGACATTGGCACCTATCTTAACCTAAATGATCAAGCTATTGCTGGTATTTCATGCCTGACACATGTTGCCAGCCCCACCAGCCACCACACCTCAGGCCTGACCCATGTTGTCAGCCCCACCACACCACACACCACGTACACCTGCCTGCCACATGTTGCCAGCCCCACCACACACCATCATATGAACTGTGGCAGTGTGGAACATCAAGACAGTGCTTAAAATGACGACACAATATCGCCGCCAAGGACACAATCACAGGGTAACTTAGTGTCCATTGCACGGCCTATTGCACTTATTTCGGTTATTAGTATACATCCCAGCAAACACAAAGACGGAGGGCCTCCGGAGGCCCACCGTATGTCTTACCGGCGGCCCGACAGAAGTGTACGACGTAGGGCCGCTGGGAATTTGTTCAGAGGTTCACCGGCGGGCCGAGGGCATATGCCCCTTTGCCGCTGTTATATTAACTGATTGAGGAATATTTATGGTTATACTTTCTAAGTATATTGCAGATATAGTAATGTTTTAAGGGGTGTTGCACAACCCATTAGCCGATTAATACACTAATGGACTGTTCAACACTTATTAAAACATTACTACATCTGCAATATACTTAGAAAGTATAACCATAAATATTCCAGTCGTTATCCAGTAATACGATGAAAAGGAGATCAAAATTGCTACGGACATTGTTTATTTCATATGTACAAAAACATTTTCGTTATTGGGTTTACATGCTGGTGCACGTGGAACACTGAACAGCCATGTAGAAGGATATTGGTTGCGACGAACCGCATAACAACGTCCACCCACTTGTGCGTTTTCTCACTAACTGATTTTTTCACTCACTGACAACGCTGCCGAGGAATTCCTAAAAAAAATGTGTCGTACTGCAATTATTTATATTATTCAGTCTATTTCGATATAATGAAGGTGCGAAAACATGTCATAACTAAGTTGTTATTATGTTATCGACTGGTTAAGGGTGACAATTTAGTCCTTTTGTGGGTTTTTAACCCTTTATAATGGCTATCGTACGTCTGGCAGTTTAGTGCATTGGTAGCTGGGAAATGAGTTCAAATAATATTGTTTCTTTTGTTCGTTATAATAATATTCTATTCAAAATCATGATATTATCCATGTTAATTATCCATCATCTACATATTCCTTATTAGGTGTACCGTTGAGTATTGATATGTGTTGATAATATGTTGGAAATTATTGAAATAAGGGAAAAAATGACCTTGTGTTATCCCGTAATAATCTTTGCCGCGATTAATCGAATGTTATTTTTATATGATACTACTAGCTACACACATAGACTAACTGATAACCTTTTTCCATGTAAACTCCTTCCTATGTACGTATCTCATCTTTATTTCTATGTACCTCTGGGTGTTCCTGATTAAGCTGGAAATATTTGAAATAAACTGATATATGATAATTTCTATAAACTATCATAAAAACTTTTATAACCATTTTTAATAGCTTGAACAGGCCTGATAATAGTGATGGTACCGATATTGAGATACGTGGTATATTACTGAGTTAATATTATATAATATGAAATGAATATTTCCCACTAACAAATAGGTACCAGGCGGGGCCCCCGGAAGATTTACGTCAAGTTGCCGTGCTTTTCACTACTGATGTAATACTACATCAAGATAATCATATAACTGTTGTTTCAAAATGTTTACACATAGAAATATTAAATTCTTCAAATTCTGTACATTAATTTTCAACATAGTAAATTATCCCGTCTGAAAATACACCAGCGGCCCTTCGGAGGGCTGACGGAGGTAAATTTGCCGCCGGCGGCCGCCGTTCGCCGCTCTACAGCCTACGTAGGCCCGCCGGTGATGGTTAGCTGGGATGTCCCTACTCTTGCACCAATATAAATGATCACAAATTAGTATTCACTATCAGAACTTACCTATATAAGTAGCTAGATGATGAAATCAGCTACAGGAGACGGTGTTCCTTCCCGCTAATATGTCTGGTAAATCTTCTGGTAAGCCGCTACTAGACACAAGGACCACTCGTAGGTTACGAGGATACTTGCAATATCGTAAGTGTTTGCTGAATAGGGTCGTGCCATGTGCAGGGAGGTACGAGGAAATTTACCAGAGTTTTACCTCGTAAATGGTTTGCTGAATCCATCCCCTGGCCCGGCCTCACCACAACCATAGCATAAATGGCAGTTTTTGCCTAAGTTCAATCTAAAATCAATCTCCCCAAATTTCCCCCCTTCCCCCCAAACGCAAAATTCTCCCCCATATGGGAAGAAAACCCCCCAAATTTAGGGGGAAACCCCCAAGTCTGGGAACCCTGTATAATAATAATAATAATAATAATAATTTTCCCAGACAAACTGACACAACCGTCGGGGATTCCAAAAAAAAAACTGCTGTACCATTTTTTTTATTTTTTCCTTTCTATTTCGATAAAATAAGGAGCAAAAAAACTTGTTATAACAAGTTTATTATGTTATCGACGGGTTAAAGGGTGAAAATTTGGGCCTTTTGGGGGTTTTTAAACCCCTTTTGTAAGGCTTATCCCCGTCTGCATTAGTGCATTGATACTGGAAATATTTCAAATAAATTCTATTTCAAAACAGATTTTAAACCCCTTTTAACAATCATCTACTATTCCGTTTTTAGGTTTTACCATTAGCATTGATATTGTTGAAATATTTTGGAAGTTTTAAAATATGGGAAAATTGGCCCTTTGTGTTATCCCGTAATTTTTGCCGCGGTTATAAAATTTTATTTTTATATGAACATAGACTAACTGATAACCTTTTGCCAGAAAAAACTCCTTTCCTAGGGGCTAGCTACGTTCTCATCTTTATTTATAGTACTCTGGTGTTCCTTTTAAAGCGGGAAATTTTTTGAAAAAACTGATATATGATAATTTCTATAAACTATTATATAGGGCTGGGGGGCGTGGAAAAAAACAGGAAGGAGAGGAGAAGATAATAAATAAGGGAAAAGGGGGAAAAAGAATGAAGGAAGAAGAGATCTCTAAACGAGAGAGGTACAGAGTAGAGAGAGAGGGGGACATTTTTTGATGGAAGTTATCCTTATCTACCAGAGAGGGGACATATTGCTGACCCAACACTCTTCACTCCTCGCCGTCACCTCGCACCCCACATGATTGACTGTCGCACTGATATAACCTTTGGCCTGTACCTCCCAACACACGCCTCGCCTGCCTCCTTGAAGAGGATACAGAGGGGTGAGTCTTTCTGGCTTTGTGTGTGGGCAGACGTGCCTCGCTACGCGCAGTGGTAAGTGACTACGAGACTAGTATTGGCTAAGTGCAGCGAGCGAGCTACGTGGTATTCCTTCCAGGTACACGTGCTCAAGTATGTTGCTGAGACCCACACTGCCACGCCCTTCCTTACCCGACGCCCCCAACGCCCGCCACTCCGCTTGTCCCCCTGGGCAGGTGCTACTCAACTCTCTGCTGCTACCACGCCCTACTAGAGCACCTGCCCCGGCGGCCTTGCCCCTGTGGCCTTCCCCCTGGGCCCCTGAGATAACGGTGCCACAGCGGGGCGAAGGAGCGCTCCGCATTGTCTCTGGGGGCGGGTAAGTGCAACTATACGATGCCAAGACGTCCCTACAACACCACCCGCCCCTGTGGTCTTTCCGGGGCCCCTCAGGGATTGACGGGGCCGCAGTGGGGCTAGGAGGAGCGCTCCGCTTTGCCCCAGGGGGGCGAGTAAGTGCAACTATACGATGCCACGACGTCCTACAACGGTACCTGCCCCTGTGGCTTCCCTTCAGGACCCTCGGGGGACCATTGGGCATTGGGGCGAGACACTAGCGGCGGGCTAGGGGCGGAGGTGAAACTTTACGCTGCTACGACGCCCTACTAGACACGCTGCTACGACGCCCTGCTAGACATCTGCACCTGAGGCTTCCCCTGGGTTACCCCTGGGACCCCGGGGCATGGCGAGACTTGCCCAGCAAGGCTTAGGAATACTTGGACATACCAGATCTACAAGGAGCCCAGCAAACACAAAGACGGAGGGCCTCCGGAGGCCCTCCGTATGTCTTATCGGCGGCTCGACGGAAGTGTACGACGTACGGCCGCTGGGAATTTGCTCCCAGCGGCCCGCCGTAGGGCATATGACCATTTGCCGCTGTTATATTAACTGATTGAGGAATATTTATGGGTATACTTTCTAAGTATATTGCAGATATAGTAATGTTTTAAGGGGTGTTGCACAACCCATTAGCCGATTAATAGACTAATGGGCCGTTCAACACTTATAAAAACATTACTATATTATGCAATATGCTTAGAAAATTTAACCAGAAATATTCCTGTGTCGTTATCCAGTAATACGATGAAATGGAGATCATAATTGCTACGGACATTGTTTATTTCATAAGTACAAAAACATTTTCTTTATTGAGTTTACATGCTGGTGTACGTGGAACACTGAACGGCGTGAACAGCCATGTAGAAGGATATAGGTTGCGGCGAACAACATTACAACATCCACCCACTCGTGCGTTTTCCAACTAACTGATTATTTTCACTCGGACACAACGCCAGGCGCCGTCAAGGAATTCCTAAAAAAACGTGTCGTACTGCAATTATTTATATTATTCAGTCTATTTCGATATAATGAAGGAGCGAAAACATGTTATAACTAAGTTCTCATTATGTTATCGACTGGTTAAGGGTGACAGTTTGGGCCTTTTGTGGGTTTTTAACCCTTTGTAATGGCTATCGTACGTCTGGCAGTTTAGTGCATTGATAGCTGGGAAAAGATTTCAAATAATATTCTATTCTAAATCATGATATTATTCATATGTTAGCTCCATCATCTACATATTCCATATTAGGTGTACCGTTGAGTATTGATATGTGTTGATAATATGTTGGAAGTTATTGAAATAAGGGAAAATATGACCTTGTGTTATTCCGTAATAATCTTCGCCGCGGTTAATCAAGTGTTATTTTTATATGATACATATATATGGTAGCTACACACACAGACAAACTGATAACCTTTTTCCATGTAAACTCCTTCCTATGTACTAGTACGTATCTCATCTTTATTTCTATGTATCTCTCGGTGTTCCTGATTAAGCTGGAAATATTTGAAATAAACTGATATATGATAATTTCTATAAACTATTATAAAAACTTTTATAACAATTTTTAATAGCTTGAACAGGCCTAATAATAGTGATGGTACCAATATTGAGATACTATGTATATTACTGTGTTAATATATATAATATGAAATGAATATTTCCCACTTACAAATACGTACCAGCGCGCCTCCGGAGGATTGACTTCAAGTTGCCGCTGCTTGTCACTACTGATGTAATTCTACATCAAGATAATCATATAACTGTTGTTTAAAAATGTTTACACATAGAAATATTAAATTCTTCAAATTCTGTACATTAATTTTCAACATAGTAAATTATCCCGTCTGAAAATACACCAGTGGGCCTTCGGAGGGCTGACGGAGGTAAATTTGCCGCCGGCGGCCGCCGTTCGCCGCTCTGCGGCCTACGTCGGCCCGCCGGTGAGGGTTAGCTGGGAGGCTACGCAACAGCTGGTGACGTATTACTTATGATTCAGTGCATGACAGGGCAGGCGATTAAGGATGCCCCTGGGGGACCTGTAAGCAAGCCAGGGACCTCGGGGGGGACAGGGAGGGTCGCCCCCGGCTATGCCGTGGCTATTGCCAGCCAGGGGAGGTACGCTCCCCGTATCTCCGACGCGAGGGGGCACTGCCCCGTTTAAGGTGAAATGTAATCACCTGGAGATATGCCCAACCTGGCACCCTCCTGGTAGGGGTGCCGGGGATTAGTTATCATGCCACTTCAGCGGCCGATTGGATAGAACCGTAGCGGGTTGGGGGCCGCTAAACAGGAGCTATCAACTCGTTGAGCACCCGTCGCTCAATCAGAGAGCGGCGGGGCTTAACATATTATAAAAACTATTATAACAATTTTTAATAGCTTGAACAGGCCTAATAATAGTGATGGTACCGATATTGAGATACTATGTATATTACTAAGTTAATATATATAATACGAAATGAATATTTCCCATATACAAATACGTACCAGCGGGCCTCCGGAGGATTGACTTCAAGTTGCCGCTGCTTGTCACTATTGATGTAATACTACAGAAAAATAATTATAATCATATAACTGTTGTTTCAAAATGTTTACACATAGAAATATTCAATTCTTGAAATTCTGTACATTAATTTTCAACATAGTAAATTATCCCGTCTGAAAATACACCTGCGGGCCTTCGGAGGGCTGACGGAGGTAAATTTGCCGCCGGCGGCCGCCGTTCGCCGCTCTACGGCCTACGTCGGCCCGCCGGTGATGGTTAGCTGGGTAAGTGTCATGGTGACCGAGGTCGATCACCTCGGGAGAGAGGAGGCAGTGATATGCATGTTTGTATTGGTTATGGTAGTGGTGGTGAATGTGTAGTGGGTGGTAGTGGAGGTGGCGCGTAAGCAGTGGGGGCATTTGTTGTGTGCGTGTGTCAGTGTGTATGAACTGGAGTCGGCAGCGTGTGACTGAGGGGACCAATTGGAGCCCCCCGGGGAGCGCGGGTGGGCGGATTGTGGGGAAGGAGGCGGCAGGTGGGTGGAGAGGACGTCAGTCTCAGCAAGACCTGCGGGTAGTCCGTTCCCTCCTCCCCGTGCCTCCCCTTTAGGCCTTTACCATTTGTGCCCAAGTTCCAGGAACCAGTTCTTTCAGTTCAGGGTTGGGTTCAGTTCCTGGTTCTGGGTTCGCGTGTCACAAATGGAACGTAAAAACCCCGTTTTTTTGTTTACAAACAAACTCAGCTGGCAAGGCAAGAGGAAAAGAGAGAGAGAGAGAGAGAGAGAGAGAGAGAGAGAGAGAGAGAGAGAGAGAGAGAGAGAGAGAGAGAGAGAGAGAAGAGAGAGAGAGAGAGAGAGAGAGAGAGAGGGGAGAGAAGAGAGAGAGAGAGAGAGAGAGAGAGAGAGAGAGAGAGAGAGAGAGAGAGAGAGAGAGAGAGAGAGAGAGAGAGAGAGAGAAGAGAGAGAGAGAGAGAGAGAGAGAGAGAAGAGGAGAAGAGAGAGAGAGGAGGGAGAAGAGAGAGAGAGAGAGAGAGAGAGAGAGAGAGAGAGAGAGAGAGAGAGGGAGAGAGAGAGAGAGAGAGAAACATTAAAAGTGGTAACTCAGCTGTGATGTGAAGGGATCATATCAAGTTTAAGATCGCGGGAACGCATTCCTCCACCAGTGCCCCTAAATTGTAGGCCTGTCTGACATCCTCTCCGACTCGTGCATGCAGAAAACCCTTCACGATAAGAGAAAAAGGACCCAAGGCGGCTATTGTTTGTTATGAACTGAAAACTCTACCCAGGCTACCGACGTCACAATGTGGGTAGAGAAAGTTCAAGGGTTTTGCTGAGTCACTACGCGCGTCGCCTCGGACCCAGGTTTTCGTGCGCAAATGGAACGCCTGAATTCTTGGGTTCCGTGAACTGGTTCCTGAAATGTCACAAATGGAAGAGGCCTCTTGTTGACCCGCCTGCTAGTGGGACTACTTATCGCCTCTGCCTGTAGATAATGCCTGTGGATAATACGTGTGGATAATACGTGTGGATAAACCGTGTGGATAAACTAGTGTGTGGATGTATACAGGACTTGTAGTGAGTGCGGTGTCTGCCTGTCTCCTCTCTGCCTTGTACTCTGTTAATTGTATCAGAACCTTAGTAAGTAAACGCAAGAAAGGGCTGACAAGTGTTTCCTTCGCCTGTGAGTTAGGTGATAAAGACTCGTGGATTGTGTGATACAGCTCGCTCTCATTCACATACCGAACCCCCTTCGTGTGCTTAGTACGTCAAGCAACGGATTTTTGCGTCTTGTCAGCCTCCACAGTGTCACCTGGTGTATGTGGTGGTGCCGAGTGCGTAACAATATTCACCCAAACATTTTGACGTAACAGGGTGGGCATTTTCGAAGGGGCTCTAAACTACACCCTCTTAGCTTCCTATGAACGACTTAGTTATACCGGGCTAAGAAGACTACTAAGGAAGCATTTTAGAACGACATCTTAGCCTCGTGTAAGGCCAACCCTTCTTAGTCCCACCACCTCCGCTTCAACCAATCAGCGCGCGCGACACAAATCTGTATTTGGCGGGAAATACGTATAAACATCAACAACAGACCACAGCTGATGACACAAACACATCGGCGGTGTGTGTGTGTGTGGGTGTGTGAATGTGTTTTTGAGGGTAATAGAGTGTGTTTGGATGGGTTTAAGTATGTTAAAGTAATCGTCCAGACCATTTCATCATTCCTGATATGATGTAGTTAGAGTATAGCCATTATCGAGTGTATCAACAATATGTTGTCACTTTTTGCATCCAGTCAGCCGTTTTTTAATAATCCGCAATCAAAATCTGTAAACTCCCCGAGCTTCGCAAACGCTGCTGGCAACTGGCAGACGATGCGCCACGGCTCGGTGACGTAACAAAAGGAAGGTTCCTCTTCCCGCGCTGCTGTGTGTGTGTGTAGTAGTGTTTGTGTGTGTGTGTAATAGTGTTTGTGTGTGTGTGTAGTAGTGTTTGTGTGTGTGTGTGTGTAGTAGTAGTGTTTGTGTGTGTGTAGTAGTGTTTGTGTGTGTGTGTGTGTAGTAGTAGTGCGTGTGTGTGTGTGTGCGTAGTAGTGTTTGTGTGTGTGTGTGTGTGTGCGTAGTAGTGTTTGTGTGTGTATGTAGTAGTGTTTGTGTGTGTGTAGTAGTGTGTGTGTGTGTGTAGTAGTAGTGTTTGTGTGTGTGTGTAGTAGTGTTTGTGTGTGTGTGTAGAAGTGTTTGTGGTGTGTGTGTGTGTGTGTGTGTGTAGTAGTGTTTGTGTGTGTGTGTGTGTGTAGTAGTGTTTCTGTGTGTGTAGTAGTGTTTGTGGGTGTGTGTGTGTTGTGTGTGTGTTGTGTGTGTGTGGTGTGTGTGTGTGTGTAGTAGTAGTGTTTGTGTGTGTGTGTGTGGTGTAGTAGTGTGTGTGTGTGTGTGTGTGTGTGTGTGTGTGTGTGTGTGTGTGTGTGTGGTGTGTGTGTGTGTGTGTTTAGTGTTTGTGTGTGTGTGTGTGTGTTTTGGTGTGTGGTGTTGTGTGTGTGTGTGTGTGTGTGTGTGTGTGTGTGTGTATTAGTGTTTGTGTGTGTGTGTGGTGTAGTAGTTGTTTGTGTGTGTGTGTGTGTGTGTGTGTGGTGTGTGTGTGTGTTTGTGTGTAGTGTTGTGTGTGTGTGTGTGTGTAGGGGTGTGTTTGTGTGTGTGTGTGTAGTATGTTTTGTGTGTTGTGTGTGTGTGTGTGTGTGTGTGTGTGTAGTGTTTGTGTGTGTGTGTGTAGTAGT
>JACEEZ010018533.1:50000-64982 GCA_016584305.1 Chionoecetes opilio
CATTTCATATTATATATATTCTCAGTATATACTAGTATCTCAATATCGGTACCATCACTATTATTAGGCCTGTTCAACTATTAAAAATTTTCATAAAAGTTCTTATAATAGTTTATAAAAATTATAATATTTCAGTTTATTTCAAATATTTCCAGCTTAATCAGGAACACCCAGAGATACATAGGACATAAAGATGAGATACGTACATAGGAAGGAGTTTATATGGAAAAAGGTTTATCAGTTAATCTATGTGTGTAAGCTAGTATAATATAAAAATAACATTTGATTATCCCAGCAAAGATTACGGGATAACACAAGCTCATATTTTCCCTTATTTCAATAACTTCCAACATATTATCAACACATTATCAATACTCAACGGTACACCTAATAAGGAATATGTAGATGATGGAGAATTAACATGGGATAATATCATGATTTAGAATAGAATATTATTTGAAATAATTTCCCAGCTATCAATGGCACTAAACTGCCAGACGTACGATAGTCATTACAAAGGGTTAAAAACCCACAAAAGGCCTAAATTGTCACTCTTAACCAGTCGATAACATAATGAAAACTTAGTTATAACATGTTTTCGCTCCTTCATTATATCGAAATAGACTGAATAATATAAATAATTGCAGTACGACACGTTTTTTTTTAGGAATCCTCGGCAGCGTTTGTTGTCAGTGAGTGAAATCAGTTAGTTGGAAAACGCACGAGTGGGTGGATGTTGTTATGTGGTTCGCCGCAACCTATATCCTTCGACATGGCTGTACAGTGTTCCACGTACACCAGCATGTAAACTCAATAACGAAAATGTTTTTGTACTTATGAAATAAACAATGTCCGTAGCAATTATGATCTCCTTTACATCGTATTACTAGATAACGACATAGGAATATTTATGGTTATACTATCTAAGTATATTGCAGATATAGTAATGTTTTTATAAGTGTTGAACAGCCCATTAGTCTATTAATCGGCTAATGGGTTGTGCAACACCCCTTAAAACATTACTATATCTGCAATATACTTAGAAAGTATAACCGTAAATATTCCTCAATCAGTTAATATAACAGCGGCAAATGGTCATATGCCCTACGGCGGGCCGCTGGGAGCGGCCCGCCGGTGAGCCTCTGAGCAAATCCCCAGCGGCCCTACGTCGTACACTTCCGTCGGGCCGCCGGGAAGACATACGGAGGGCCTCCGGAGGCCCTCCGTCTTTGTGTTTGCTGGGCTAGTTCATCAGGGAGAAGGCTTCGCATTTGGCTCCGGAAAACCTGGTTAAGCCATGCACCATTCGGATGGTAGAACTAGTTCTTGGAACAGAGGCAGCCAAGAAGATAAAAGAAGTGCCTCTGTCCAACGATGTCATCACAGGGAGAGTTGCAGATATGAGTTGCCACATACTGGACCAGATTGTTCAGGAGATTATGGACAGTCCCATCTGCATCAGTCTCCAGTTAGATCAATCAACTGATGTTTCTAACATGAGTCAACTGATTTTATATACCTGGTACATCAAGGATGGTGAAATTAAAGATGAATTCCTCTTCTGCGAGGCATTGCAAATGCTACGCAGGCAGCGGATGTATTCCGACTCGTGGACGACTTCTTTAACCCTTTCACCCCCAGATATTTCCTTTGCTATAAAGAATTGTATGTTGTTGAGCCATAAAATTACGAAAAATAACTGAATATATCAAATTAGTTAGTTGACAAGGATACTAAACAGGTCATATCTATGAAATATTGTTTATATTCACTAAAAATCGTCTAATGGCGGCAAAATTACAATGGCAATTACGTTCTGGGTTTCAAGGGGTTATGAAGCATCATATCAAGTGGAAGAAGGTAGGGTCGGTCTGCACAGATGGTGTTGCAGTCATGATAGGGAATAGGTTTGGCTTTACTGCTTTGGTTAAGAAGAGGGTACCAGATATCATCATGAAGCACTGTGTTCTTAATCGCCATGCTTTGGCTGCCTACACGTTGCCGCCTCACCTCAAACAAGTTCTATCTGTTTGTGTTAAGTTGTGAATTTAATCCGGGGTCGTCCTTTAAACCACAGACACAGAGGGGTTCAAGTTACTTTGTGAGGAGATGGAAGTGATATACAAGCCCTTCTCTTCCACACTGGGAAATACGGTGGCTCTCACGTTGGAAAATATTGCAGAGTATCGCAGAGCTCAAGGATGAGATTTCAATATTCCTCCGAGAGTAGCGGCATATGTTCGCTGACAATTTTGAGGACGAAATGTTCATCCTCTCTCTCTCTCCTATCTGGCAGACATTTTCAGCCATTTGAATGAACTCAACTTGTCCATGCAAGGCATGTTTGCTGACAATCTTGTTTGTGCAGAGAAAGGTAGAAGCTTTCAAGAAGTTTTCACTGAATCGTCGTAGGAAATNAAAAAATTTTCTGTCTAGTGTAAAAATTACCAAATAAATTTATTTACAGGTGGACACCTATTTAACCCAGCTCACTTAATATATGAGGGTCAGAGCTCTGACAACTAAGTAAAACACCTCACCAAACAAACTAAATATGTAAAAAATAACACATTAAATTTCTATATGATATACACAGAAATAAATATTTTAGTGGCGGGAGCACAATGATATCATAATCACGTCTCACTAAAATTCTTATGAGGGTGAGAGGACTCTGATATAGCTCTATGTAAAGATGCCCATCACCAAAACACCAATGTATACTTTATATTGTGCAATAGGGTCCCTAAACCAATATATATTGGACGAAAAGGCAAATACACTCACCTCTGGGGGGTGGAGGTGTCTGTCCCTGTCAGCTGCGTTGGAACCTCGATGGTGTTTTGAAAATAATTTATACATGACTTATTTCCATGAAAGAACTTGCCATACACATATTTACCGTCGAAATAGGTTTCCTATCTCATGAAATGCTTAGTAGTATTGTAAAAAGTATAAACTGAATGCAAAAAGTTGATCGCCCGGTGAGAGGGACGTCTCACCAGAACTCAGGGTTCGCCAGGCTATTCCAATACTTCTCCTTCCCAGCCCTGGCGGAGCAGGCCTGGCGGAGCGCTCGTGGCGTTTAAAAGTAAGAAATCACTGAGCGCCTGGCGAACGCTTTCGCCAGCCCTGGCGAAAGATTTTAAAAGTACGGCCCTTAGCCTCGCGGTCCCGTAGCAAGTGAGAAAACGGTTTGAGCATCACCCGTAGAGGCGCTACGAGGTAAAAGTCTCCTAGGGTAATACTTACGAGCCCGTAACTCTTTCGAGCATATCCCCCCAGAGACTCTGAGGAGCTGCTGGTTCGCTAATGTGTTCCTTTTGAAGACAAGGCATTGGAGATTTTCTTAGATGAAAATTTTTCTGTCCAATGTATGTCAGCAACAATATTAACCTCTTTACAGTAGGTAGGTTTTCAAAATCTGTGCTAGATGGCCCTGTAGACTAATCCACATAATCGCAAGTCAATAGGGAGAACTTATAGCTTACTTGGACATTATCAATTCCCAATTATGCAGGATTAAGAAGACACCTGGAGGTTATTAATAAGAGGTGTGGGATGGAGGGGAAGAAATTTTTCCAAGTTAAGGACAGGGCGATGACAGCTGGAAAGGCCAATTATGAAGGAATAGGAAGGCACCTGGAGGTAATTAGAGCGGTTAGACATGGAAGTGAGGTCGGGGCTGAGGAGGAGTATACCTTATTTGTAAGGAATATAATTGACGGACAGAAAAGAAATATTCCTTATAGGGAAATAAGGTCCAGAAAGAGTGATCCTAAATGGATGACCACTAATTTAAAACACAACATAGGAGTAAAAAGAAACATTTATTTAAGGTTCAAGGCAGGATTGGTAAGCAAAGAACAGTATAACGTGATGGCAGGACAATGAAGACATTAACTCGAGTTGCTAAGAACAATTATGAGATTAAAGTAGCAGGACAGGCGAAAAGTGACCCAAAGGGGTTCTAACAGGTATATAAAACCAAGACAAGGGAATTAGTTGGGCCGTTAAGGTCAGGACAGAGTGAAGTCTTAAATACGGATGAGGATATGTGTAAAAGTCTAAATGATTATTTCTTAAGTGTTTTTACAGAGGAGGATACACAGACGATACCTGATAGTGAACAGATGTTCAAAGGAAGCGATGAGGAGAAACTCAAAGATATTGTGATAACTAGGGAAATGGTGGAAGAGGGTATAGATAAAATGAAGAATTTTTAATCGCCAGGACCAGATGAAGTGTATCCCAGGGTATTAAAGGAATGCAAGGAGGTTGTTAGTGAGTCGTTAACGCACATTTTTAGGAAATTGGCTAAGATAGGCGATGTGCCATTATTGTGGAGGAAAGGAAATGTTGTTCCCATATTTAAGAAGGGAGACAGAGGACTAAAGTCAAATTATCGACCCGTAAGTCTTACTCAGTGGTGCGTAAATTATTGGAATCTATTATTGCAAAAAACATTAGAGAGCACTTAGATAAACATAGTTTAATCAATGATTCACAACATGGATTCACCAAGGGTACGTCAGGGTGGCAAGGTTGGTAGAGACGTGAGCTCGCAATGTGCAGTGTCCCTGTGCATTCGGTCAGCGGTTCGAGTCCGCCTAGTTCGTGCTGACGTGGCGGCGCTTTGTATAGTCAATAACCTTGTAGTTGGTACTTGCAAAGTGTCTAGATAGGATGAAAATCTTATCTTATCACCAAGGGTAGGTCATGTCTCACCAATTTATTGAGTTTTTATAGGAAAGTTTGTGAGACGGCAGATAACGATAAGGATTATGATATAATATATCTGGACTTTAGTAAGGCATTTGACAAAGTACCACACGAGCCACTCTTAAATATGGTTAAGGCTCATGGTATAGATGGGAAGGTTCTTCATTGGATCAGAGCTTGGCTAAGTAATGGGCAACAAAGGGTTACAATTAATGGTTCTAAATCTGAATGGGGACTGGTGACAAGTGGATTCCACAAGGGTCTGTTTTGGGTCCATTACTATTTTTGATTTGCATCAACGACTTGGATAGTGAGATTAGCAGTGATATCACTAAGTTTGCTGATGATACTAAGGTAGGTAGGATTATTGGATCACAAGCTGATGTAAACATATTGCAGGGAGACTTGATAAACTTAAAGAGTGGGCAGTCAGATGAAAAGATGGAATTTAATATTGATAAGTGCAGCGTTATGAATGTTGGTAGAAAAAACCCTGGTAATAGATACACCATACGCAATGTATCGCTGAAAAGATCAGAAGGTGAAAAAAATCTTGGAGTGAGGGTGAGCCCAGACCTCCGACCTAGGAAACAATGTATTGAGGCCAGAAATAGAGCTAATAGAGTATTAGGGTTCATTTCCAGAAGTGTTAAAAGTAGAAGTGCGGAAGTTATTCTAAAGCTTTATCTGGCTCTAGTCAGACCCCAACTAACTATGCGGTTTTAGTTTTGGTCTCCATATTACAGGAGGATATAGCCTTGTTAGTAACAGTGCAGAGAAGGATGACCAAAATGATACAAGGGATGCGTAACTTTGTTATGAGAAGAGATTGAAAATTATTAAAATTACACTCACTCGAGAGACGCAGAGTAAGGGGCGATCTGATAGAAGTTTTTAGTGGATAAAGGGATTTAATAAAGGAGAGATAGAAAAGTTCTTACGGGGTTTTAACCAGGGTAGAACAAGAAGTAACGGATTCAAGCTGGAAAAGCGTAATTTTTGAAAGGAAATAGGAAAAAAATGGTTCACAAATAGGGTGGTGAATGAATGGAAATGGGCTCAGTAGACAATTAGCTAGGGCGGTGTCATTAGGGAGCTTTAAAGAGGGGCGGAATAGGTTCATGGATGGGGATGCAAGGTGGATGTAGGTAGTGTTAGGTGACAGGAACTACCACGTGTAGGCCTCGCGGCCTCTTGTAGCTTCCTTATTTTCTTTTGTTCTTATGTTATCAATAACTCCCTTATGAGAACGAGGAGAAACAATAGCTGGTCGAGTAAAATTCTACTTATTTACCTTGAGTCTTGACAGACGATTGGACCACCAGAGAAGAGGCGTATGTCTTGGTCCCGTCACCTCTAATCTGTCTAAATTAAAGTTCTCATGTTGCACATCCATGGCTAATAAACTGGGAGTTAGTCAAGTGAAGAAGGTCTTGTTCCAGTCGATACTTTGCACACTGTTGGGAGCTCAGTGAATATGCATCCGGCAGTGAAAACAGTAAGGGTCTATCTTGCACTCTGCAAAAGTGTGAAAATCCAAGGCAGAACAATGACCATAGCGAAGGGGATCATTGCAATTCGTCATAGCATGACGAAACCCGCAGCACCAATAACACAGCAAAGGGTGGTTAATAAAAGTCTTTACTTTAAGAGTGAAGAGACCTATCTTCACATGATATGGTATATTTGAGCGAAAAGAGTTGAATGTGAGGATGTTCTTACATTCTGGTATCTTGGACACTCTGTGTACTTCTTTGGGGCACAGAGTAAAAGTTTCATCCTCTAACAATGCATTTAAGTCATAAATATACACGATCCCTTGTGGTAGTTGAAAGTATTATGGAGCTTAATGGACTCAAATATGCCATCAGAGGGGCAAGGCAAATCGAGAAGCATCCGACCTTGAGTGATAATCCTAGTCACGGACAAAGAAACCCCTTCAATATTTTGTGTCAGGCGCCCCTCGAGAATTTTACTAATCTCTTTCTCTAGATACCGGGTGACATTGATAAAGTTACCTTCCCCATTTCCATAATAAGACAAGAACCACATTGAAGTAGGGGGCTGATAGGTTTGGAAACGGGCAGTCAATCACAAAAAAAAATAGGGCAGGATTCTTTTAAAATTTCCTCAAAGGGGCAAAGGGGAGAAACTGGTTAGTACGAACATCATTTTACCCAAATTGTGTTAAACTGCGCCTCATAAACTGAACTTGCGCACACTGGAAGCAAATTTCACAAAACCCTTATTAAATTAGTAAATTTCATTCTTTTGGGGGAATAAATTTCAAAACACTCCCAAAAGGCTTGAACCAGAGTAAAAAGCGGGTACGGATGGTGGGGAAAATTTACGAAGCAAAAACATTTCCTGTTTGATGAAAAGGAAACCCAACAGTATTCCCTTGATGAGGTGTTTTTTTGCAACAGTATAGAGGTGTCCATTTCCACCCTGCTTCCGCAAATATCATTTTTGGGCCACAGTATTCTTCCTGAGGGATGGTAAAACTCCTTTCGAGGCCCGGTACAGAGTAATTTTTCCAATTGAAAATTTTTAGTCTATCACATTCAGTACATCGATAGAAGCCACCCTGGTCTCATCGATCATCTCACCATTTCATCCACCGTAAACCCAAATCATCCAATCAGGCGACCCCGGGAAAGTCGTCCCACTGGCGGGCGGCCCCGTTGACCAGACTGGCTTTAACTTGGAAATCATTTAGTCTGGTCCCCGACTGGTGCCCTTTTCTAGACTAGGAAGCCTCCCCCCCCACGAGGGGGGAGCGGGTGCAAAAGCTCCTCTAGCCTAGCTCACCAGGTCATAGGGACTCGCAACCCCCCCCCTCCCATGAAAAGGCGGGTGCCCGGTACCCTGAGGTAGGTTAACCCGGGAAAAACCAACAAAATTTCAATGTGTCTTATATATTTAACCTGATTATTGACAATTGCGAACACACACACTATATGTAATAAATTTTATATAATATATATTATTATATAAAATTAATTATTATATATATATATATAATATTATATTATTTTATATATATATATATAATATATAATAATAATAAAATTATATAAAATATAATAATATATTATATATGAAATATTATATAATATATAATAATATGAAATTAATATATATATATATATATGTATAATTATTATAATATTTATGTATATATAATTTTAAAATTAATATTATATTAATTTAAAAATTATATAGTTATGAAATTACTGGGCAGCATGTAACGTTTCACCATGTCCTTTGGAATGTTGACGTTGTGGGTGTAGGGGGGCCCCTCACTCGCCCCACGTGACCTCAGCCCAGGAACACAGCCCGGAAACATCCTCCTGTCAGGAAAATAGGAAGAACGACGTTACCCCCGAGAAAAATTTCCCCTTTTAATTTTTTGCAAATTCTATACATATTGACTCAAATGTGTTCCTTTAAAAAAATATCCCAGCGGAAAATTTGAGACCTAGGGGCCTTTGGTGGCAAACATTACTATCACAAAATAGGCAAGATCAATACTGCTAAAAGATTATATTAAAAACATTTGTCTTAAACTCACACTGGTTTTAAAAAAGGGGATTGTAAAGGTGGCTTCCTGGGGGAAATTAAGGGAAAAAAAATTTTTATTCCCGGTCGATAGCCGCAGATTGCTCCCAATTTTTTTTCACAATGGGACTTTACAGGGAAGAAGCGGGCGGAAATAGGCGGCTGAAAATATAAAAAGATTTAACAAATAAGATGACTTTCTCCAGACTGATTAAAAAGCTGTGCTGCATTTTTTAGGGTTTTCCGGGGGGGCCCAAAAATGAAATAGAAACAGAAGAACCACTGAAACAGCAAAAGTTTCCCCATGAGACATTCAAACATAATTTTACTGCAGAGGGGCAAGTTGTACGGTGGGTAAAATGATGTATTGCACTGAGGATAGACCATTCAGCATTGGGTTTATCAGATTCGATTATTTTTTATGATCCTACAAAAAAAAATTTTTTAGCATTCAAAAGTGGTTTGATTAAATCACCAGTTTTCCCATAAAAGGATAGTACTTTTCAGGGATAATAGCCAGGAACTCTTCCAAAAGTATTTGATTACACCTAAACAGAGCCAGGAACTAGTTATTGGCATGTAAAAAAAATGCAATCTTTGTAGGTAAGGTTTTTTAGGGGGAAACAATCCCAAACTTTGGATTTTTAGGTCTTTTTGGGGAAAAATGAGCAGGGGGCCCCCAGCCAACACTCCCTTTCCATTGAACGGAGGGGCACAAAAATGATGGAAAAAATGTGTGTGTGTGTGTGTGTGTTTGTGGTGTGTGGCGGGTGGGGTGCGGGGGCTTCGCGCTTGCGCGCTTGAGGCAGGCGGGGGCTGGGGTGAGGCAGGCTGGGGGGGGGGGACAGGCAGGGGCTGGGGATATACAGGCTACGGTGGTGGGGGGGTGGGCTACCCCCCAGGCACTTTACCAGTGACCAAAGCAGAAACACGATTGGGGTTTGCACTCACATTGTTGTTTAAAAAATACTACTACTAAAAGCATCAAACATGGGTCCGAAGGACCCCAAAAACTTTTTAAAAACTATAGTGCTGCATGGTAGTAGTACTCTGCTATTCCTCTGCTATAAACTTATCTTGTGCGTGGTATGCGAGGGAAGGTCAGGGGACTTTACCTGCGACAAAAAAAAAGAAAATTCCGTAAAAAATCTTGAAACTTGAGGAACGTTGTTGAGGGTTCTGCGCCGGGCGGGGTGTGGCAGTAAATTGCATTCTGTAGCTCACGCTGCCCCAGTAGTTTAGGAGCCCGTGTTCCGAAGACTCGGATCCTGTGTGATATCATACTACTTATTACGGTCGATATTAAAATCATCGAATAACAAAATAAAATTTTCCCTTTTTAAAAAAGGTAAAATATGTTTCCTCAAAATTTCCACTGTATGACCCAAAAAAAGTATCTTTTCTTAAATTAAATAATACTTTGTTGGTTTGACAATTTGTAAAAAAAAAGAAAAAGAAAACGGAGTTTCTTTAAGGGTAAAGTGGAGAACAATATTTTTTTTCAACTTTTCCTCCATCGACGAGGGCCGAAGGGACCACATGCTCAGTGCGTATCCAGAAAAAATTTAAAAGGGGGGGCCCAAAATATATATAATATATATATTATATATAAATATATATATATTTTAATATATATATATTATATTTTATTATATTATATATTTATAATAATATAATTTTAAAATTAATTTAAAAATATATATAGATAGATATATATAGATTAAAATAATATAGATATTATAATTAGATATTATATTAATAATAATATATTTAAAATATAAAGATATAATATATATATATGTATTAATATAATTTGATATATTAAAATGTATATTTATATATATTAGATATATATAATAAGTGACCAGAGTCCCCCTTTTAGGGGGGAAGTCCCCCCTTTTTCAGCATTTTTTTAAGTAAAAGTCCAATAAAATTTTATTTTTTTATTTTTTCTTTGCTAAAGGGGGGGGGGGCCCTGGCCGCATGCCCCCCCCCCCGGTACCCAGCGTGACGGGGAATGAACCATCAACCCCCTTTCTACTGCAACGCAGTGCAGTGGATGGGGACCAGGGGGCGCATGAGCCTCAATTTAAAAAACACGGTTTTAACTATAAAAATCCACCTTGGCATCACATTATTTTGCTGGCGAGGGGCCCAATCTTACAGCCTTCCATAAAATGCAAAGGCCCAAACCCCCCAAAAATTAAGGAAAGAAAATAAAACTAAGGAAGGAAATAATAGCCTGTATGCACTATAGACCCCAACGTAAATACAAAAGTCTCTTTACAGGGCCCGTGGGAAAATTACCTTGCAATGTTTGTAACTTATTTCTAAATTATGATCACGCTTCTTCAACCCGTGTTTTTGGGGTATGAACATAAACTTGGGGATGAAACAATTTGGGGATGAACCAAGTGTTCCCTAATACAAGGGAAGCCGGGAGGAGTCCTGGCGTGGGCGCCGACCTGGACTCTTCACCACAGCACCTGTAACATTGGTAGCTGTCAGCACACAAGCAGGCAAGTGCTTCCTTGAAGGGTGCTTCCTGCTTCACCCTCCAGCTCCAGCCTCCAGAAAATTTAATGCGAGTAAAACTGATGGAGTTACAGCGAGTTGAAGCAAAAAAGCAAGATAAAATGTTTATACACTATTTTACTTACCTTAATATTGGTGTAGTCTTACTGTATTTTTTGTATGCTCATGATATGCAGCAATGTATCATGAACACTATGGTAGGCTTAGCTTAAATATATATCATCTGGTAGCTTGGTAATATCGGGTAGGAGTACAACATTTCAATGCACTGAAAACCTGAAAATCCGCCTACTCTTGTGAAACTCAGTCAGGACTTTATTTTTTACCCTATTGAGTTACGAATGGCGTGTTATTGTTGAACAATCACTGCCTGATGCACTGATACAAATAAAATAGGCCTATCTTGTGTAAGAGGTGAGTAAAGCAAAGAAATATGAATATTGTTCTGAGGCAACGCAAGGGTTTTGGATAGCGACGAGGCAAGACACCACCACCACCGCCTAGCTCGCGTGCTTCAGCCAATCAGCGACGTCCTTACAAACTCGGGTAGGCAGCGAGCACCTCCCAGCCCAGGAATCCTGGGGCCAGATGTTCAAACGTTCCTAACGGTCTCTAAGATCATCTTTGCACTTAGATTGATCTTGAAACGTTCGTAACGCGTTTAGAGGTACAGTAAACCCTCTCGTATTCGGACTTCCACATTATTCGGACCACCTCTCTCCTCCTTTTTTTTTTTTTTTATTATTATTATTATTATTATTATTATTATTATTATTATTATTATTATTATTATTATTATTTTTTTTATTTTTTTTTATTTTTTTTTAGGGGTAGGTAGGGTGTGTGATGATGTGAGTGAGTGAGGCTAGAGGCCCAGGAGGCAGCCAGGCAGAGCATTTATGATCCCTCACTAAGCATATACTTTGTATACTGTAATCGTGGTTTCTTTGTTGTGTCCAAATGTTGTATTGGCGAGTGATCTGAGGCCATTGAGCCTTGGACCCAGATCCAGCAACGGAGGTCGTATATCCAGCTACCACCCGCTCTCCCACCGCCTAGATAAAATACACAATAATTTAATCACAAAATACTTCCCTTACTATCGTATCCAGCAAGCCTCCCTCGTTAGGTAGTTAACAGGTAGGAAGGCCCTGACTGGCTTGGACGAGTAATGATGTCATCAAACTTGTCATCAGTCACCAGCCAATGACAAACTGTTTCTAAAACTTCTCGACCAATCACAAGTCAACAATACGTTTGACATGACCTTTAAAGGTCATGTCACATGGACACTTTTTCCATTAGTGTTACGAGGTGGCTGCGGCAAGAATATTTCCCCTTCACTGGCTACCCCGCCACCTCAACACCTTTAAATATCCCTTATTTAAGGTGACACGAGGTACTACACTGACTTAAATAATGACGCGTGTATATAACAGCTCACCATAATCACTACGATGTATAATAACTAGTAACGACGTAAAACCCTGCCCACCCTGCTGGCGAGCGACCTGCCCCGCCTGGCGCCCTGCCTACCTCTCAGGACAACACGCTGTCATCCGCCTCACCTGTGCCTTCCTGAAGAAGACAGGTCAGCTACCACGCCTGTGATAGCATCATAGGATATCACCAGGGATCGTAGGGCTCCTCAAGGGGTCCTCACACCCCTACAGACAACACCAAGAAGGAGGAGGAAATCTCTGCCATCCTGATACTGCTGCCGGCTGCCGCTGCCAGACCTAGGACTGATAGTACTGTACACTACTCCTGTACACTACTGTAGTGTGTATTTTTACTGTAGATTTATTTATTTACATGATTTATCTGATGTTTATTGATATTTGCATGACTTAGAAGTTTTCTATATTCACCTTGAATATTTTTATTTATTTTTTATTTTTATCCCTGCATTATTCGGATCCTTGCATTACTCGGACCACTCCTTGGCCCAATTAGTCCCAATACGAGAGGGTTTACTGTATTTTCAAACGATCTTTGCGAACATCCATTCGCCTTATTTGTTCGTTGTTCCACCGTATTTGTTCATAGCGCTAAGGTTGCTGAAGACCACTCGCACACTGTTCGTAGGGTCGCATCATGAAGGTTTTTCTAATACAGGAGAACCTCATTTAACCGGCATTCAAAACAACGGCAGCCTCAAAACAACGGCACTAATCGACCCAGGCTTTTTTTTTTTTTTTTCTCACTGATAAACTCTGGAACTCTCTTCCTGTTTCTATTTTTCCACTTTCCTATGACTTAAATCTTTTCAAAAGAAGAGTAACAAGACACCTCCCGAACTAAATTGGCTCACCCCTTTTTTATTTTATTCTCTTACTGTCTTCTTTATAGGGACTGGCAACTAAGCGGGCTTTGTATTACCCATTTTTGTTGTGCCCTTGGCCAGTTCCTTGTCATGGGGAAAAAAAAAAAAAAAAAAAAAAAAAAAAAAAAAAAAAAAAAAAAGGGATTTTGGGCGATTCCATAAGAGTAACTCTCAAAACAACGGCAAAATGAGTTATCCGGCATGCGCTCCCCCCCCGAGGGTGCCGGATAAACGAGGTTCTCCTGTATACAAGCCATATAAAGTTATGTTATTAGTTGTTTATTTCATGTTGAGTTGTTTATGGTTGGTCAGGACGCTGTAGGGGGAATGTGAAGGGTGCAATGAATGGTATGCTGCCGAATGCCTATAGGTGACTGGAATGAGTGAAGTGCAAATAAAAAAGAAATGTGTCTTGTGCTAGAAGTGTATAGATAAGATGATATGGGAGAGGAAGATGCGGGAAGTGAAGGAGGAGAATAGGAGACAAGGATGAGATGGAGAGAATGAGTCAAGTGAAGGCTAGGGATGGCGGTGGCATAAAGTGAGATTGGAACGAACAAAGGCTGGGCACGCAAGGTGTATGAAGAATGGATAGAGAAGCAGATGAAGTAAAATGAGTGCTGGAATGGCAGATAAACTAGGTAACCTTGATGTGTGTGTCTAGGGGAGGAAAGGACTAGTGCGTGGAATGCATGTACTGTAGGTGCAAAAGTGAAATACATAAAGGTATAAGTGCAGTTTAGACCAATACAATACAACACAACCAATCGGTGTTTTAAGTATCCTGAACGTTTCGTTCTTATTATAAGGACTATTTCTAACCCACAACAGCTGTTGGAAATGAAAAAATAACACATGGGGATCTGGGGGGGCGAACCCCCCCCCACTAAGGTTAATAGGTTACGTAATCAATGCCTGGGTTAGATTAGTTAACTAGCAGGGGGTCTTGGGGGGCGTAGCCCCCCCAATTATGTTAGAAGAGTATTGGTCAGAAGGGAGTATTGCTTGAAACTGCATATTTATCTAAAAGAGTATGTAGAGGATAAAGGAATGTGTGATTGGTGGGCAAGGATGTCTGAGAAGAGTAGGTACACTCTACTCCAACTCTAAGAGATGGTGTAGCGCCCCCCTTATTGCTTGATGTTAACTTGAAGGGCTCCACAAACCTGGCGATTACGCTGCCACCACCCACAATAAGTGGGGGGAAAAAATGAAAGATTTAGAGAATATGTGCGTATAACTGGGACTTAATGAGCGACTCGTTAACAGGGTTTCTGTATATTATCACATACACTAAACCCGTCATGCTCGCGGGGGTTAGGGAACAGAGACACCCGCGATTAGCGTAAATCCGCGAGCATGACATTAGTTACCCCTCCCACCTCGAAAATAGGTAATAGTCAATAGTTCATGTCTTCGATCCAATAGTTTAGGGCTTTTTCAGTCTTGAACAAGATTACATCTTTAATGTAATGCATACGTTTTTGCAGCATGGGGTATAGAGGAGGCTAGGGAAGCACTCATTTCTTTTTCTTCTTTATAAATGTACCCTCACCGTGGATTCATTTACCCCATAGTGGCGGCCACAGGCAGCTAGGACATGCCACCCTTTATTTTCTTGATTAATTCACCCTTCTCCTCTAAAGTCATCACTTTCATGTCTCTTTTGGTCTTCTTTGGTCCTCTCCCGTTGATTGAGGCTCACCAGATTTACGTTTGTTGGCCATGTTGATGAGATATACAAAATTAATAGCACTGCACTGTACCGACGAGAACGGGTAAACACAAGCGGTTTTGTTCTACTGGCGGGAACTGGCAGAGTGGCGGTAGTGGCGGCC
>JACEEZ010018533.1:65007-93849 GCA_016584305.1 Chionoecetes opilio
CTCACGCGCGCACACACAAACATTTTTGCGCGCGCCATTTCCCCCAAACTCCTTACTTTAGTATTTTAAAAAATTATATTTAATTACCTTGTACCGTATTTATGTTTAATGACAAGGTTTGAAAACCCGTGCGTAATCAAATCCACGAGCCTTAAGCCCGCGAACATGACGGGTTGTAGTGTATGATGTACAGTATTCACCATCCCACTAACCTAAGGTTCACCAAAAGAATCACTGAACAATAATAATCCTCCCCGACACGACGATTCTTCCTCGGGTTTAAACAAAATCCAAGAATTCCTTTACCCCACTGCTCATAGGTAATGTACTATCTACACACACACTGTCACTCTGTAATGTACCTATTACACACACAAGGCATAGGTAGTACCATCTACACAACACACTGTCATCTAGTAATGTACCTAATACACACACACTCGCGATGAATCATGGCCTTAGCTGTATACATGTGTGGTCGCGGGCCATCCAATCAGCTCAGCTCAGCTCAGCACACAGTGGGTCCCTCATGTGCTAAACCACCCCCTACTCAGCTCCAAAACCCCCTTTGAAAAGGGTTGTATAGGACACAACTCCTGCGTAGTGTTGTCCCGGCAAGGGTGTCGAGAGCGAAGAGTATGGACCTTATCCCTTCATGCTTCGTGCCGTGACGTCACAGCGACCGCGGGCCACAAAATATTGTCGGAACCTATATCTATGAGTAAGGTTTGAGGATGTGAAGGAAAATTGCGAGCATTTTAATTACTAGATATTTATATATTACTTACTCTCCACCACTACAATGTAAACTCGTGGTCAATCGTGAGTCAAGGATTAACCCATTTTATGGCATTACACTGTATGTGAGTAGAGCGGAAAGTATTGAAGGAATGGTTCAATTGAGGGAAGCTGGTAGTGAGATGTTTAGTGACGAGATGTTTATTTAGGCAAGTCTTCAGTTAACCACCACTGAAATCTGTGAGGGGTTAAAAGCACATAAAAATCCACTGAGAATGCAGGCTTCGTTCATTTAAAAACCATCCCATATACTGAATAGTCAATTGGGGTATATTTCGTGCTGAGCAGGGGGGGAGGGGAATCACCCCGCCATTCACTAAACCTAGCTAGACATATAGTCAACTGGCCAAACCTAACCTAACCTAACAGTTCAACTATGCTGGTTTTAATATCCTGAATCAGAAACACGGCTAAAATAGGAACACGAGAGCCACGAAAAAAAAATAATAAGCCGTCTGCGCGAATCTATCGTCGACAGTTCCAGTATTGTCTAGTTAACTGGAAATGTATCCCATTAATAATACCACCTAAAATGGGTGGGTATTAGTTTGGTTAGTGTGGCTTTCAGTCTTAGGATGTCTACCTACATCATGTGTAAATACAAAGTATCATTATTACCTTAAATGACATCTTATGGAAGGCCCAAAGTGAACAAACACTGGCAGCGTCGGGGTGGGAGGCAGGTGGAGAGGAGCGGGCATAGAGGTTAGCATGGCACTGAGAAGTGAGTGGCAAACCTACTATCAATGGTCTGCGGGCGGCGCGAACACACACACGCACATACACACCTGATCGGCTTAGGCCACCCCCCTGTAGCGGACCAGGATTAGAGGCCGAGATGTGACCTGACGTGACCTGACTTGTCCTCGCCGACACAACTGCAACACAGCAGGTAATCTCAGTTCAGCCACAGGACAACAGGAAAAACGTGGCCCCACCTTTGTCCCCACGTTGTACAATGACTCGCTGTCAAATTAAACAAACAAAGCCCCAAGACTCCTTTCTCATCATTGTTGTGTATAGACAGACTCCCCAAGATTACTACACCTCACCTCCACCGCTACACCCTTCAAATAAAACTTTAGCTACGCTCTTGTTTCACTATTCCATTTCTGACAATAATCATTCCAGCGAAGATTCCATCACCATTTCTGCATCCCTCATCATCTCCTCCAACTGTTGTGTCAACTGTGTGGCCCGAGGCGAATGAGTTTAAAACCGGCCCATGCGCTCCCCCCCCCCGAGGTGCCGGATAAACGAGGTTCTCCTGTATACAGCCATATAAGTTTATGTTATTAGTTGTTTATTTCATGTAGAGTTGTTATGGTTGGCCAGGACAGCTGTAGGGGGAAGTGAGGTGCAATGAATGGTATGCTGCCGAATGCCTGTAGGTGACTGGAATGAGTGAAGTGCAAATAAAAAAGAAATGTGTCTTGTGCTAGAAGTGTATAGATAAGATGATATGGGAGAGGAAGATGCGGGAAGTGAAGGAGGAGAATAGGAGACAAGGATGAGATGGAGAGAATGAGTCAAGTGAAGGCTAGGGATGGCGGTGGCATAAAGTGAGATTGGAACGAACAAAGGCTGGGCACGCAAGGTGTATGAAGAATGGATAGAGAAGCAGATGAAGTAAAATGAGTGCTGGAATGGCAGATCAACTAGGTAACCTTGATGTGTGTGTCTAGGGGAGGAAAGGACTAGTGCGTGGAATGCATGTACTGTAGGTACAAAAGTGAAATACATAAAGGTATAAGTGCAGTTTAGAGCAACACAATACAACACTACCAATCGCTGTTTTAAGTATCCTGAACGTTTCGTTCTTATTATAAGGACTATTTCTAACCCACAACAGCTGTTGGAAAGGAAAAAATAACACATGGGGATCTGGGGGGGCGAACCCCCCCCCCCCACTAAGGTTAATAGGTTACGTAATCAATGCCTGGGTTAGATTAGTTAACTAGCAGGGGGTCTTGGGGGGCGTAGCCCCCCCAATTATGTTAGAAGAGTATTGGTCAGAAGGGAGTATTGCTTGAAACTGCATATTTATCTAAAAGAGTATGTAGAGGATAAAGGAATGTGTGATTGGTGGGCAAGGATGTCTGAGAAGAGTAGGTACACTCTACTCCAACTCTAAGAGATGGTGTAGCGGCCCCCTTATTGCTTGATGTTAACTTGAAGGGCTCCACAAACCTGGCGATTACGCTGCCACCACCCACAATAAGTGGGGGGGAAAAATGAAAGATTTAGAGAATATGTGCGTATAACTGGGACTTAATGAACGACTCGTTAACAGGGTTTCTGTATATTATCACATACTGATGATACCAGTATTCACATCCCCACTTAACCTAGGGTTTCACCAAAAGAATCACTGAACAATAATCCTCCCCGACACGACGCGATTCTTCCTCGGGTTTAACAAAATCCCAAGAATTCCTTTACCCCACTGTCACTAGGTAATGTACCTATCTACACACACACTCGCGATGAATCATGGCCTTAGCTGTATACACTGGTGTGTCCGCGGGTCATCCACTCAGCTCAGCTCAGCTCAGCACACACGTGGGTCCCTCATGGGCTAAACCCCCCCCAGCTCACTCAGCTCAGCACACACGTGGGTCCCTCATGGGCTAAACCACCCCTCAGCTCAGCTCAGCTCAGCACACACGTGGTCCCCATGGGCTAAACCACCCCCCTCAGCTCAGCTCAGCTCAGCACACACGTGGGTCCCTCATGGGCTAAACCACCCCCTCAGCTCAGCTCAGCTCAGCACACACGTGGGTCCCTCATGGGCTAAACCACCCTCTCAGCTCAGCTCAGCTCAGCACACACGTGGGTCCCTCATGGGCTAAACCACCCTCTCAGCTCACTCAGCTCAGCAGCTCAGCACACACGTGGGTCCCTCATGGGCTAAACCACCCCCTCAGCTCAGCTCAGCTCAGCACACACGTGGGTCCCTCATGGGCTAAACCACCCCCTCAGCTCAGCTCAGCTCAGCACACACGTGGGTCCCTCATGGGCTAAACCACCCTCTCAGCTCAGCTCAGCTCAGCACACACGTGGGTCCCTCATGGGCTAAACCACCCTCTCAGCTCAGCTCAGCTCAGCACACACGTGGGTCCCTCATGGGCTAAACCACCCTCTCAGCTCAGCTCAGCTCAGCAGCGTCAGCACACACTGGGTCCCTCATGGGCTAAACACCCTCTCAGCTCAAGCTCAGCTCAGCACACACGTGGGTCCCTCATGGGCTAAACCACCCCCTCAGCTCAGCTCAGCTCAGCCACACACGTGGGTCCCTCATGGGCTAAACCACCCTCTCAGCTCAGCTCAGCTCAGCAGCTCAGCACACACGTGGGTCCCTCATGGGCTAAACACCCTCTCAGCTCAGCAGCTCAGCACACACGTGGGTCCTCATGGCTAAAACCACCCTCTCAGCTCAGCAGCTCAGCACACACGTGGGTCCCTCATGGGCTAAACCACCCCCTCAGCTCAGCTCAGCTCAGCACACACGTGGGTCCCTCATGGGCTAAACCACCCTCTCAGCTCACTCAGCTCAGCACACACGTGGGTCCCTCATGGGCTAAACCACCCTCTCAGCTCACTCAGCTCAGCACACACGTGGGTCCCTCATGGGCTAAACCACCCTCTTCAGCTCAGCTCAGCTCAGCACACACGTGGGTCCCTCATGGGCTAAACCACCCCCTCAGCTCAGCAGCTCAGCACACACGTGGGTCCCTCATGGGCTAAAACCACCCTCTCAGCTCAGCTCAGCTCAGCACACACGTGGGTCCCTCATGGGCTAAACACCCCTCCAGCTCAGCTCAGCTCAGCACACACGTGGGTCCCTCATGGGCTAAACCACCCTCTCAGCTCAGCTCAGCTCAGCACACACGTGGGTCCCTCATGGGCTAAACCACCCCCTCAGCTCAGCAGCTCAGCACACACGTGGGTCCCTCATGGGCTAAACCACCCCCTCAGCTCAGCAGCTCAGCACACACGTGGGTCCTCATGGGCTAAACCACCCCCTCAGCTCAGCTCAGCTCAGCACACACGTGGGTCCCTCATGGCTAAACCACCCCCTCAGCTCAGCTCAGCTCAGCACACACGTGGGTCCCTCATGGGCTAAACCACCCTCTCAGCTCCAGAGCTCAGCACACACGTGGGTCCCTCATGGCTAAACCACCCTCTCAGCTCAGCAGCTCAGCACACACGTGGGTCCCTCATGGGCTAAACCACCCCCTCAGCTCAGCAGCTCAGCACACACGTGGGTCCCTCATGGGCTAAACCACCCTCTCAGCTCACTCAGCTCAGCAGCTCAGCACAACACGTGGGTCCCTCATGGGCTAAACCACCCTCTCAGCTCACTCAGCTCAGCAGCTCAGCACACACGTGGTCCCTCATGGGCTAAACCACCCCCTCAGCTCAGCTCAGCTCAGCACACACGTGGGTCCCTCATGGGCTAAACCACCCCTCAGCTCAGCTCAGCACACACGTGGGTCCCTCATGGCTAAACCACCCCCTCAGCTCACTCAGCTCAGCAGCTCAGCACACACGTGGGTCCCTCATGGGCTAAACCACCCTCTCAGCTCAGCAGCTCAGCACACACGTGGGTCCCTCATGGGCTAAACCACCCCCTCAGCTCAGCTCAGCTCAGCACACACGTGGGTCCCTCATGGGCTAAACCACCCCCTCAGCTCACTCAGCTCAGCAGCTCAGCACACACGTGGGTCCCTCATGGGCTAAACACCCTCTCAGCTCAGCAGCTCAGCACACACGTGGGTCCCTCATGGGCTAAACCACCCCCTCAGCTCAGCTCAGCTCAGCACACACGTGGGTCCCTCATGGGCTAAACCACCCTCTCAGCTCAGCTCAGCTCAGCACACACGTGGGTCCCTCATGGGCTAAACCACCCCCTCAGCTCAGCAGCTCAGCACACACGTGGGTCCCTCATGGGCTAAACCACCCCCTCAGCTCAGCTCAGCTCAGCACACACGTGGGTCCCTCATGGGCTAAACCACCCCCTCAGCTCAGCTCAGTCTCAGCACACACGTGGGTCCCTCATGGGCTAAACCACCCTCTCAGCTCAGCTCAGCTCAGCACACACGTGGTCCCTCATGGGCTAAACCCCCCTCTCAGCTCACTCAGCTCAGCACACACGTGGGTCCCTCATGGGCTAAACCACCCTCTCAGCTCAGCTCAGCTCAGCACACCACGTGGGTCCCTCATGGGCTAAACCACCCCTCAGCTCAGCAGCTCAGCACACACGTGGGTCCCTCATGGGCTAAACCACCCCCTCAGCTCAGCTCAGCTCAGCACACACGTGGGTCCCTCATGGGCTAAACCACCCTCTCAGCTCAGCTCAGCTCAGCACACACGTGGGTCCCTCATGGGCTAAACCACCCCCTCAGCTCAGCAGCTCAGCACACACGTGGGTCCCTCATGGGCTAAACACCCCCTCAGCTCAGCTCAGCTCAGCACACACGTGGGTCCCTCATGGGCTAAACCACCCTCTCAGCTCAGCAGCTCAGCACACACGTGGGTCCCTCATGGCTAAACCACCCTCTCAGCTCAGCTCAGCTCAGCAGCTCAGCACACACGTGGGTCCCTCATGGGCTAAACCACCCCTCAGCTCAGCTCAGCACACACGTGGGTCCCTCATGGGCTAAACCACCCCCTCAGCTCAGCTCAGCTCAGCACACACGTGGGTCCCTCATGGGCTAAACCACCCTCTCAGCTCAGCTCAGCTCAGCACACACGTGGGTCCCTCATGGGCTAAACCACCTCTCAGCTCAGCTCAGCACACACGTGGGGTCCCTCATGGGCTAAACCACCCCCTCAGCTCAGCTCAGCTCAGCACACACGTGGGTCCCTCATGGGCTAAACCACCCTCTCAGCTCAGCAGCTCAGACACACACGTGGGTCCCTCATGGGCTAAACCACCCTCTCAGCTCAGCAGCTCAGCCACACGTGGGGTCCCTCATGGGCTAAACCACCCCCTCAGCTCAGCAGCTCAGCACACACGTGGGTCCCTCATGGGCTAAACCACCCTCTCAGCTCAGCTCAGCTCAGCACACACGTGGGTCCCTCATGGGCTAAACCACCCTCTCAGCTCAGCTCAGCTCAGCACACACGTGGGTCCCTCATGGGCTAAACCACCCTCTCAGCTCAGCTCAGCTCAGCAGCTCAGCACACACGTGGGTCCCTCATGGGCTAAACCACCCTCTCAGCTCAGCTCAGCTCAGCAGCTCAGCACACACGTGGGTCCCTCATGGCTAAACCACCCCCTCAGCTCAGCAGCTCAGCACACACGTGGGTCCCTCATGGGCTAAACCACCCCTCAGCTCAGCTCAGCTCAGCACACACGTGGGTCCCTCATGGGCTAAACCACCCTCTCAGCTCAGCTCAGCTCAGCACACACGTGGGTCCCTCATGGGCTAAACCCACCCCTCAGCTCAGCTCAGCTCAGCACACACGTGGGTCCCTCATGGGCTAAACCACCCTCTCAGCTCAGCTCAGCTCAGCACACACGTGGGTCCCTCATGGCTAAACCACCCTCTCAGCTCAGCTCCAAAACCCCCTTGAAGAGGGTTGTAAGAACACAACTCCCTGCGGTGTTGTCCCGGAAAGGGGTTGGGAGGAGAGGGTAGGCTACCCTCCTTCCTTGCCTTCTTGCCGTGACGTCATTTTAGGGGCCCCCCGGGGGGAAAAAAATATTGAAAGGAAAACCTAATCTTTTGGATTAAGGTCTGAGGAGGTAAAGGGAAAAAAATTGCGAGCTTTTAATTACAGATTTTTATATATTACTTTACTCTCCCCCTTCAAGTAAACTTTGGGTAAAACCCCGGAAGTCACAGGTTTTAACCCTTTTTCTGGCTTTAAAAAACCAAAAAAAAGGGGTTGTGATTTAAAGGGGAAAAAGTATTGAAGGGAATGGTTCAAGATGGAAAGGGGGGTAGTGGAGAGGTTATTTGGGGCAAGTTCACCACCACTGAAAATTTTTGGGGTTTTAAAAAGACAAAAAAAATCACTAGAATGCAGGCTTCATTTAAACCCTTTACCCAAATCTACTGTAATATGCCCAAGTCGGTTTTTATTTTGGGCTGAGCGGGGGGGGGAATCCCCCCAGCTCATTCACAAAAATTTACCCCTGGGAATATAGTAAACCCGGGCCCAAACCCAAAAACCAAACCCAAAACTGTTCAAACTATTGCTGGTATTTAATCCCTGAATCAGAAACACGGCTTAAAATAGGAAACACTCCCCCACAAAAAAAATAATAACGTCGGCGAGAAAATTTCCCATCGGGGGACCTTTTAAAAAGGTTTTTGTCTGTTACTTGAAATTTTTACCCCCATTAATAAAAAACCCAAACCCTAAAATGGGGGTTTTGTTTGGTAGTGGGTTTCAAGTCTTGGGAAACCCCTTACCTAAAACCATCGTTTAAATTAAAAAAGTACCCCATTAGTCCCCTTAAATGATTTTATCTTAGGGAAAGGGCCCAAAAAGTGAAAAAAAACACTGGCAGCGCGGGGGGGGAGGCGGGGCTGGGGTGGGGGGCCTAGGGGTAGCAGGACACCTGAGAAGTGGGGGGCCCAAACTCTTATATAAAAGGTCGCGGTAGCGGGGGCTAAAAACACACACGAACATACACACCTGAATGGGCTTGGGCCCACCCCCCTTTTTCGGGGCCCAAAGGAAATTAGGGGGCCCGAGGGTGCCCCTTTGACGCTGACCTGACTTTTTCCTCCCCGGACACAATTGCAACATCAGCCTGGAAAATTCAGTCAGCCAAGGCCCCAACAGCCCTTTCACGGCGCGCCCCTCTTGCCCCCCGTTGTACAAGACTCGCTGTCAAATAAACAAACAAAGCCACGACCCCCTTTTTCTCCATCCTTGTGTTTTATAACAGACCCCCCAAAGGGATACTACCCCTCCCTCCCCACCGCTCAAAAACCCCTTTTAAAAAATTAAAATTTTAAAACACACTCTTTGTTTCACTTTCCATTTAAAAAACAATACTCTTTCCAGCGAAGATTCCACCCATTTTCTGCCTCCCTTTTTTCTTTCCCCTTTCCCAAACTGTTGTGTCAACTTGTGGGGCCCCCGAGTCGAATGGGGTTTAAAATTTAAGGTGACTTTCTAATATGGGGGGAGGTTTGTCTTTTCCATGGGTGCGGGGAGGTCTGAGTTAGACTTAGAAATCTTTAAAGGGAATAAAAAAAGGGGAGTGGGTGATTAGGAAAAAACCCTGGGGAAAAAACCAAAAATTGTAGATTTAGGAGAAAAAAAAAATTTTCCGTTTCTACAGGGGGCTGCAATAGAACAGTTTAAAAAGGGAAATTTAAAGATGAAGGTACAGAGAGAAGGATGAAACTGAATGGGGGGTAGTTTGGAAATTAAAGATTTGTGCCAGATCTATAAAAAAGCTTTTGTTTAGGTAAAGGGGGCAACGCAAAAGTTTCACCGAAAACCCCAAAAGGAGGATGACCAAGATTCGGGTTGGGAAAGCTAGAAGATCGCCAGAAGATCGCCCTTTACGGAAAAAAGTTATAAAACGATAAGATAGAAGTTTGTGAGAAAAGGATGTTTAAAGATTTCCCTTATGGGGCGTTTTAAATCTGCCTGAATTATTCTCCTCTCTCTAAACTTTTTGATTTTTTATCTTTTAAAGCATAAAACAACATTTTTAAACTAACTTTTTTAGTGGCAAAAAATTTATAAACAATAATAATTTTTAACTAATGAGAAAAATTTTTTGTTAATTCTGTCATTACTAAAATTACCTTTTTGGAGGGAAAAGGAGGAAAGGAAAAAGGGCCCAAGGGGAAAAAGAGGAGGAGGGGGGGAGGAGGAAGAGTTTAAAAATGATAAAAATATTGTATTTCTCTTCTAGGTCTGGTTTTATTGGTGATTTCATGTTTAACCTATTATCCCCCTCTCTCTCTCTCTCTCCTCTCTCTCTCTCTCCTCCCCTCTCTCATTTTTTCCCCCTGTAATCTGTGAAATAAAACATTTAACCAAAAATAAATTTATGAAATGGGTTTTTGAATTCTTTAAAACCCCACAAGTGGGCGTTTTATATGCCTGGCAAGCCCCCCACCCCCCCAAACCCCAAGCACAACCCCCACAAGCCACCCCTCCCCACAGGGGTGTCGGATATTTCCCGGCAAGCCCCTCAACCCCCCACCACAAGGGACAACCCACACACAGCCACTCCCCCCTCACAGGTGTGTTGGATATGCCGGCAACACGAACCTTTGGGAGGGGAAAAACCCCCTTGCCGCAAATATCACACTTTAATTCCCTCCCAGTGTGGGTGGGGCATTTTGTGGTTTACGGAAATGCCCCTTTTGGGCAAAAATTTTTCCCCACTCCGGGCAAATCAAAGTTTTTTTCACCAGTGTGGGTGCCATTTGTGTGTGTTTAAAGAGTGCCTTATGGGTAAAAGTTTTTTTCCCCCACTCCTGACACTCAAAGTTTCTCTCACCCGTGGGGTGGAAACATGTGGGGTGTTAAGAGTGCTCTTGTGGGTAAATGTTTTCCCCCAAAACTCCTGACATCCCAAAATTTCTCTCACCAGTGGGGTGAGCCCCGTGTGTGTTAAGAGTGCTCTTCTGGGGGAAATGTTTTCCCACACTCCTGACCCCTAAAGTTTCTCTCACCAGTGTGGGTGAGTATGTGGCTGTTAAAAAATGCTCTTGGGGGTAAATGTTTTCCTTTCACTCCTGACATTCAAAATTTTCTTTACCAGTGTGGGTGAGATGTGTGTGTTAAGGCTGTCTTGTGGGTAATGTTTTTCCCACCACTCCTGACAATTTAAAGTTTCTCCCCACCGGTGGGTGAGCATTGTGTGTTAAGAGTGCTTTTTCGGGGAAATGTTTTCCCAAAACTCCCGGAAAACTCAAAGGGTTTCTCACCAGTGGGGTGACAATGTCTGTTAAGATGGGGCTTTGGGCAAAAGTTTTCCTAAAACCCTGGCATTCAAAAATTTCCCCTCACCAGGGGGTGGGCCGTGAGCATGTGGGGTTAAGACTGACCTTCTGGGTAAATTTTCCCACACTCCTGGCACTCAAAGTTTCTACACCAGTGTGGAGGGGGAGCATGGTTTGTTAAGATGCCCCCCTTTTGGGAAATGTTTTCCACAAATCCTGGCCCCTCCCAAAGGGTTTTTCCCAGTGGGGTGAGCATGTGCTGTTTAAAATGGTCTTTTTGGGCCCCAAAGTTTTCCCACACTCCTGGCCCTTCAAAAGTTTCTAAACCCGTGTGGGGGACAAAGTGGTGTTAAGATTGCTCTTTTGGGCAAATGGTTTTTCCCACCCCTCCTGACACTCAAAAATCTCTCAAGCCAGTGTGGGTGAGCATGTGGCTCCTAAGAGCACCCTTTAAAGAAGTGAAAAACTTTTCCCCCAGTGGTCACACCTCAGGGCCCCGGCTTGCGGTATGGGGAGGGGTGTGTGCATTTTAAAGCCAGCCTTTCTTGGGGCATATTGCCACGTTTTCAAAGTGTAGGTCCCACGCCCTCCAAATTTCCCGCACTACTTCTTTCCAGATCCCTTTTGGTGGGAGGTCAGCTGGTCGTGCAGGAAACCCCGGGGAGGGCCCCGGGGGGGATGAACCAAGCGTTTTTCCCCCAAAACAAGGGGAAACCGGGAGGAGTCTGGCGGGGGGGGGGCACCGACCCGGACCTTTACCTCAGCACCCGTAAAATTGGTGGGCCCCCCCCAGCCACAAGCAGGCAAGTGCTTCCTTGGGAAGGGGGGCTTTTTGCTTCAAAACCCCCCAGCTAACAAAATAGCCAGTGTTCGCAGCCAAGGAGGGAAGGCCCGCACAGGAGGCCCCACGCCACCACTTTTTGGTGGAGGGAGTTGAGTGGTGAGGGCTAGTGACCTTCCAATGCAGGCAAGTGTAGCTAAAACCCTTTCCCCATCAGGCCAACCAATAATGGGTAAATGGGGGAGAGAATCAGGGGGATGGGAAAATGAATTTTTCTTCTATTCAAATTTAAATTTGTCAGGAATGTGGGACATACAGTGCATAAGTAAAAAAAAAAAATAACCCGTTAAAAACTTTCCATTAAAAACAATACATAAACAAAAAAGAAAGAGAGAGAGAGGGGGGGGGGGGGGAAGGGTTTAATCCCTGCCATGGGTACAGACAATTTACCCCCTGGCCCCCCACCCACCTGGCCATAAGGGTTTATTTGCCCCCGACATCAAATTTTTTAAATTTAAGAAAAATAACTATTATAATTAATAGAAAAAATATTTCCTGAAACCATTTCCGTTGAATATGAAAAGCACTCGAGTGCAAAAGCGTCTGTGTAGTTTGTTTTAGATCAGGGGTGGTGTTTATAAAGAATCTTTGCTACTCTTAGCCACTCTGAGCACTTTGAGTTGCTCTGAGTGGCAAAGAATGTTTATGAGATACTCTCAAGTGGCCAAAATGTTATGGGTGGCGGGACCCGTCCCGAGCTACTCAGATGATGCTTTCGAGTTGCCATGAACAAGAACATAAGAACATAAGAAAATAAGGAAGCTACAAGAAGCCGTGAGACCTACACGCGTTAGTTCCTGTTAAGGAAAAACAAGTTTTTTTAATAGCTTGTTAGGCAAGGCTATAGCCCTGCAGAGTATATGAATAAAGGCATTTTCTGCGGGGGAGCAAGAGAAATTTCTCTTGCACGAGAAAAAAATGTGCTTGCTGTTCAATCATCCTGAGAAGATGCTTGCCCGACCGGCAAGAGATTTCTTGCTGGAGCAAAAGAAATATTGAAAAGATAGAAGGAAGGAAGGAAGGAAGGAAGGAAGGAAGGAAAGGAAGGAAGGAGGAAATGCAATAAAAAGGAAGAACCAGAAACAAAGAAAATAAATGAAAATAATCATGAGAAAAAAATATATACAGTAAAAGCCTTATAACTCGGCACGATAGGGGCTCTGGCCCTTGCCGAGTTATTCAATGTGCCGAGTTATTCAATGTCCTCCTCTGATATGGGTTATTAAAAAAAAAAAAAAAAAAAAAAAAAAAAAAAAAAAAAAAAAAAAAAAAAAAAAAAAAAAAAAAAGGAAATACAGTACTGTAAAAGCATAAAAACTACACTTACCAATGAACGGGTAGAATGTGCTGGATTTGATATCAAACTCAGCACAAATAGCACACATGGACGCACCTGCATCCATCCTTGCCAGCACTTTCACCTTTTCCTGCAGGCTCAGGCTCTTCAATTTCATTCCCTTCCTGCTGGAGACACTCTTGCGTGATGGAGCTGACATCTTGATATACAGTACTGTATGATGTAATCCCAAAACACGTAAAATAGGTGGCAAATTAAGCAAAGATCGGGAACCAGTGCGTAGGCTGAGCCGTGTTTTTGTTGTCCAAGCACCGTCTTGGATTACGAATCCCAATCCAATAACACTTGCTGCAATGTGTGTTATACTACTCTGTGATATTGTTTGCAATGTTTTGCATTGATTATTATTTCGGCTCCTACCAAGCTTGTTGTGTTTTTGAAGCAGAAACCAATCCTTTTCAATTTCGACAAAAAACGGAATTCGTATCCAAGACGGTGCTTTGACGACATAAACACGGCTCAGCAGCTGACAGCCTACACGCTGGTTCCCGACCTTTTGCTTTACTTTGCCACCTATTTTACGTGTTTTGGGATTACATCATACAGTACTGTATTTCAAGATGTCAGCTCCATCAGGCAAGGGTGTCTCCAGCAGGAAGGGAATGAAATTGAAGAGCTGAGCTTGCAGGAAAAGATCAAAAGGACAAAAAATAACGACTTTATGCGACTGACGATATGCAGAGTGTAAGCGAAGAGATGCAGTTATAACATCAATATGCCGAGATACATTATTTTTTGCCAACTTTCTGTTTACATGTTCACAGAAGAGGTTGTGAGGGCATGATATGCGAGTGAAAACCATGAGATGCAGTTTAGGTGGGCGGTAGCAGAGTGGTTAGCGTCACCGAGTGGCGTTCTCGAAGACCCGAGTTCGATCCCGAGTGAGACCCATAAATCCACTTGAAATCTTTTTGCACCGTCGAGTGGCCTAAGAACACCCACATGCCCTGTCCATTAACTCTACCTTCGACTGTGAGTGCCTGGGAGGACACGGGGCGGCATGAGCCTCTAATCACAGGCGTCACTATAACAATCCTGCCTGCGCCACCACGGGCGAGGGCCAACCATCACAGCCCTCGAGTGAGGCTCCAGGGCCTATCATTCCACCCCTGGAGCTCACTGCCTACATGTGCTATGGGCATAGGTGTGTGTGTGTGTGTGTGTGTGTGTGTGTGTGTGTGTGTGTGTGTGTGTGTGTGTGTGTGTGTGTAGTGTGTGTGTGTGTGAAAAAAAAAAAAAAAAAAAAAAAAAAAAAAAAAAAAAAAAACATTAGTCTTTGCCATGCCGAGTTATATCAAATTCCGAGTTATACAGTGCCGAGTTATAAGGGTTTTACTGTAATCAATGTAAAAAAAATATACTTATAAACAAATAATGTCATAAATCTCTCTCTCTCATATAACCATTCTATAAACTACTACTACTACTACTATTACTACTACTACTACTACTACTACTACTTACTACTACTTCAGTACTACCACCAGTCAGTTCGTACAAAGACGAGTGCCAGATTCATCCAAAACATATTAGAACTATGCAGGAAAACGCCACTCTGGTGATATTTTTGTAATGTGTTCATTTATAGCCCTACTATGACACAGATGAAGACACAAAACGACACAGACTCTCCAGATAGCCCCTTCTAACTGTCCTGAAATCATGGATGTAGAAATGTAAGTATTAACGCCACCACACGTCTGTACAGCGAAAAAAACGTTGTCCTGGCGACTGAAGTGTTGGAGTTGTGTGTGTTGGTGTTGGTTGGTGTGTGTGTGTGTGCATGTGTGTGTGTGTCTGTATGTGTGTGTGCGTCTTGAACGTCACAAAAAGTCAATTCGGACAATTTCCTTCCACCCCCATCACCAAAATCCCACAACAAAACCGATAATTCCCACAGAAACCCACCAAAACACCCTGAAATATGGAGCTACAGAATGCCGGACGTTTCGCCCCACTTTAACGGACGTTTCTCCCCCATTTGCGGACGTTTCGCCCCCATTTGCGGACGTTTCGCCCCACTCGCGGACGTTTCGCCCCCCGGAAATTACTATACTGTTTCAAAACTGTTCATCAAATGACTACAAAATAATCAGAAATACTGATAGATTTATACAGGGTCGAAATCCTGATGGGCTTGTCGTGCTTGATCCAAGGAAAGATAGTTTGAAATAGTGACGAGGATTTACCTGCCAGGGAATGTGTGAATTTGGCGGTAGGTAGGAAAAGCTGCCTTCACTCAAGAAAAGTCATGTCATTAAATAAGGTGTGTCCTAGCGTGACCCATAACGGCTCTAATTATTTGATCCACACTGATGAAAAGTGATTTGATGATTGAAACTTGACGAACCCGCAAACTTGGCCAGTGATTCTCACTTTTGAGATGATTGACTTAAAATCCTATTACATATGACTCCCCAAATATATATGCAAAACATGATCGTGATATTATATCTTTGCCGTTTAAAATTATTGAATCATAATTTATTTGTGTTTCCATGGTCAGCGGCGATATGGTGGCGATGCCGCCTAATGCCACTCCTTCTTGGTGTCCTTTAACTTTCATTGAGTGGCTTGTCCGATTGCAATGAAATAAAGGTCATTAAAGGGCCTAATACGTTACCTATCACCCCATCACCCCATGTAGTCATGCTAAAGGACAGGAAAAAAAATTTGTAAAGAAAAAGCCCTTTAGAACGATTTCAAACATGCCCTTAATNCCCCTCTTTTTTTTTTTTCAATAGCCCAAACTTCCTGAAAAAAAAAGGCCCCCCCATGTTTAATTTGAAATGTAAAAAGTAATTTTAAGCCACCACACGTCTGTACAGCGAAAAAAACTTTGGGTCCTGGCGACTAAGTGTTGGAGTTGTGTGTTTTTGGTGTTGGTTGGGTGTGGGTTGCATGTGTGTGTGGTCTGTATGTGTGTGTGCGTCTTGAAGTCACAAAAATAAATTGGGGGAAAAATTTCCTTCCCCCCCCCCCATCACCAAAAATCCCCAACAAAACCGAAAATTCCCACAGAAACCCCCCAAAACACCCTGAAATATGAGCTACAGAATCCCGGGACTTTTCCCCCCGCCCCCCCCCCCACTTTAACGGACTTTTCCCCCTTTGCGGACGTTTCGCCCCCATTTTGGGGAGTTTCCCCCCATCGGGGACTTTTTCCCCCCCCGGAAAATTTACTAACTGTTTCAAACGTTCATCAAATGACTACAAAATAATCAGAATACTGAAGTTTTAACAGGGTCGAAATCCTGAGGGGTTTGTCGTGTTTGATCCGGGAAAGATAGTTTAAAAATAGTGACGGGGTTTACCTGCCGGGGAAATGTGTGAATTTGGGCGGTAGGTAGGAAAAGCTCCTTTCCTCAAGAAAAGTCATGTCTTAATAAGGTGTGTCCTAGCGTGCCCCATAAGGGCTCTAATTATTTGACCACATATGAAAGTGTTTTTATGATTGAAACTTGACAAACCCCGAAAAATTGGCCAGTATTCCATTTGAGATGATTGACTTAAAACCCTATTACATATGACCCCCCAAATATATATGAAAAAACATGATCGTGTTTATTATATCTTTCCCGTTTAAAAAATTATTGAATCAAAATTTATTTGTGTTTCCTGGTCACGGCGATATGGTGGCGAGCGCAATCCCCACTCCTTCTTGTGTCTTTAACTTATTAGTGGGTTGTCCGATTGCAATGAAATAAAAGGGCATAAAGGGCTAATACGTTTCCTATCCCCCCCTCCACCCCAGTAGTCATGCTAAAAATTACAGTGAATTAAAAATTTTAAAAAAAAGCCCTTCAGAATCGATTTTAATACACTGTCCCTTAATTACCCAATAATGCATTTGAATTTTCAGAAAGCATTGTTTCCTAAAAAAATATAATAAAAAATTTTAAATACAACACGTTACACAATTCAAAACTAATAAGGGGTGCCCTTTAGGTTAAAATTAAAAATACGTATTCACCAATAAATTTCCATCAAGTGACCAGGTTTTTCAGAATGCCAAACAAAGGGACGTATTCATCATAATAATTGCAATAAGTGACGAAAGTTGTCAAAATAAATCACCCAAATATTGTTATCAAAAAAAAGCCAAATCCCAGTATTTTTATAAAAAAAAAGCCAAAAAACACCCAAAATATGTTAAAAAAAACGCCAAATCACCAAGTATTGTTATAAAAAAAACGCCAAATCACCAAGTAGTTATAAAAAACGCCAAATCACCAAAATATTGTTATAAAAAAACGCCAAATCACCAAATAGTTATCAAAAAACGGCAAATCAAAGTAAGTTTAAAAATTAATAAAAGTATCAAAAGCAAATTAAATAAGGTTTCAAACCCCAAAATAAAATGATAATCAAAACCAAGTTTCAAAAAAAGCCATCAATATTTTCAAAACAAAAATGGATCAAACCCCAAATCACCGATGGATCCAAAGGGAAATGTTTTAACGCCCCGTAGGATTCAAACGCCCAAAACCGGTCAAAAGCATTCCATATTTTTTGGCAAAACAAATGGATCAAAAAAGGGGCCAAAATTTCTGATGATTTTTAGCCAGATAACAATTTTGAAAAACCCCGGGGACGCTTTTTTAAACCTAAAAACTCTACAAAACCAACAAAAAAACCTATCCAAAAGCCTAACCTAAACCAAAAACCAGACCTAAACATAATTAAAATAAAATTTAAACCTAAACCAAAAAAACTATGTTTCCCGACTGGGGGGCATCTGATAGAATTTTATAAATGGTTAAGGGTATTATAAAGGCGATGTGGGAAATTTTGTTACGGCTAGAACCAGGGTAGAACACGCAGTAACGTACTCAAGTGGAAAAGCTAGACATAGAAAAAAATAGGAAAAAAAGGTTCAAAAGTAGGGGGGGAAAATGATTGGCATGGACTCAGTCGTCAGGTGGTCATGCGAGAAACAGGGGTTTTAAAAGGAGGCTAGACAATTAAGGATGGGATGAAAGGCAGATGTAGGCTAGGGTTTTAAGAACGGGAATACCAAGTGGATGGTTCACGGCCCCTTGTAGCTTTTTATGTTTTTTCCCCTAGATCGCCATAGTTTTTCTGGGTTTTTAATTTAAGTTATTTTTAATTATTTTTGGGTCGGGTTTTTAGGTTACGTTGGGTTTTAGGATAGGTTTGTGTTATTTTTGATTTATTTAGGTTAAATAAGTTTCCCCGCGGGACGTTTTACGACGCGGGCCGATTCCTGCACGACCCCGGCATTCTGTGTGTGTGCGTCTGAAGTCAAAAAAAGTCAATTCGGACAATTTCCCTTCCCCCCATCCCCAAAAATCCCCCAAATCCACCAAAATCCCACAACAAAACCGATAATTCCCACAGAAACCCCACCAAAACACCCGCAATAGGGAGTACAAACGTTTTTACAAAACCCCTTAATAGACCCTTAATTAAAGGTGATAAAAGGGTTTAACTACCGCTAAAAAGGGTGGGGTGATAATAACCAGCGTTAGGTTTTGTGGGTCTTAGATGATAACTAGTCGTCATCGCCGAATTGAAAATATTGTCGACGTCTATTTTTGGGGGGCGACACGGGGTGGTTTGGGGGAAGGCCGAGCACGAGCACGATTTGCGACTTTCTCTTTGCTGTTGTCTGTCTCTCCTGTCTGTCTGTCTCTTTTTCTGTCGTCGTCTGTCTGTCTGTCTGTCTCTCTCTCTCTGTCTGTCGTTATCTTGTCTGTCGTCGTCTCTCTCTCTGTCTGTCATTCTGTCCTCTTCGTCTGTCTGTCGTCTGTCTTCTTTTGTCGTCTGTCTGTCTGCTGTCTGTCTTTTTGTCTGTCTGTCTGTCGTCATCTCGTCTGTCTGTCTGTATCTCTCTCTGTCGTCATCTGTTCTTCTCTACTGTCGTCTGTCTTCACCCTTTTCTCTGTTTTTGTCTGTGTTTTTCTGCTGTTGTCGTCTTCGCGTGCGTGTTGTCTGTCTGTCCTGTCTGTCTGTTGTCTGTCTCCCCTGTTGCTGTCTCTGTCTGTCTGTCGTCTGTCGTCTGTTGTCTTCTGTGCTGTCTGTCCCTCCCTGTCTTGCTGTCGTCAAATTCTTTGTCTTCTGTCTGTCTGTCGTCTGTCTGTCTATTTCTTTCTGTCTGTCTGTCTGTGTCTGTCTGCTGTCTGTTGTCTGTCTGTCTGTGTCTGTCTGTCTGTCTATTTCTTTTGTCTGTTTGCGTCTGTCTGTCTGCTGTCTATTTTTTTTCGTTGTCGTGTTGCTGTCTGTCTGTCGTCTGTTGTCGTTGTCGTGTTTTTGGGTCGTTTCTGTCTGTGTCGTTGTTTTTCTTTCGTCTGTCGTCGTCGTCTGTCTGTCTTTTTTTTTTCTGTCTGTCTGTCTGTTGTCGTGTCGTCTGTCGTCATTTCTTTCTTTTGTTGTCTGCTGTCTGTCTGTCTGGTCTGTCTGTCTGTCTGTCTGTCTTCTATTTCCTTTCTGTCTGTCTGTCTGTCTGTCTGTCTGTCTGGTCTGTCGTCGTCTGTGTTGTCTGTCTGTCTATTTCTTTCTGTCTTTTTGTCTTCTGCTGTTCTGTCTGTCTGTCTATTTTTTTCTTTCTGTCGTCTGTCTGTCTGTCTGTCTTGTCTGTCTGCTGTCTTTTCTTCGTCTGTCTGTCGTCTGTCTGTCTGTTGTGTCTGTCTGTTGCTATTTTTTTCTGTCTGTCTGTCTTCTGTCGTCTGTCTGTGTCGTTGTCTGTCTTGTCTTTGTCTGTTGTGTCTTGTCTGCTATTTCTTTCTGTCTGTTTTCTGTCGTCTGTCTTTTTGTCTGTCTGTTTGTCTATTTTTTTCTGTCTGCCCTGTCTGTTGTCTGTTGTCTGTCTGTCTGTCTGTCTGTGTTCTGCTTTTTTCTGTTGTCTTTTGTCTGTCTGTCTTTGTCTGTCGTCTTTTGTCGTTTTTTCTTTCTGTCTGTATTCTGTCTGTCTGTTGTTGTCTGGGGTCTGTCTGTTGTTATTTCTTTCTGTCTGTTTTTGTTTTGGTCTGTCTGTCTGTCGTCTGTCTGTCTGTCTGTGTCGTTGTCTGTCTTCTGTTTCTGTCGGTCTGTCTGTCGTCTGCTGTCTGTGTCTGTCTGCCCTGTCTATTTCTTTCTGTTGTCTGCTGTCTTTTGCTGTCTGTGTCGTCTGTCTGTTGTTGTCTGTCTGTCTGTGTCTGTCTGCTGTCTGTCTGTCTGTTCTGTCGTCTGTCTATTTTCTTTCGTCTGTCTGTCTTTTGTCTGCTGTCTGTTCTGCTGTCTGTTATTTCTTCTGTCTGTGTCTGCCCTGTCTTTTCGTCTGTGCTGTCTGCTGTTGTCTGTCTGTGTCTGTCTGTCTGTCTATTTCTTTCTGTCTGTGCTGTTGTCTGTCTGTCTGTGTCGTCTGTCTGTCTTTTTTTCTGCGTTGTCTGTTTCTGTCTGTTTTCCTGTCTGTCTGTCTGCTGGTCTGCTGTCGTCTTTTCTTTCTGTCTGTCTGTCTGTCTGTTGTCGCTGTGTCTGTCTGTCTGCATTTTTTTGTCTGTGTCTGTCGTCTGTCTGTTTTTGGTCTGTTGTCTGTCTGTCTGTTGTGTCTGTCTGTCGTCTGTCTGTGTCTGTCTGTTGTTTTTTTCTTTCTGCTGCTGTTGTCTGTGTCTGTCTGTTGTCTGTCTGTCTGTCTGTCGTGTTGTTGTCTTCTTCTGTCTGTCGGGCTGTGTCGTCGTCTGTCGTCTGTCTGTGTCTGTCTGTCTGTTATTTCTTTCTGTCTGTCGTTGTCTGCTGTCTGTCTGTTCTGTCGTCGTCTGTCGTCGTGTCTGTTGTCTGTCATTTCTTTCGTCTGCTGTCTGTTGTCTGTCTTTTGTGTGTCTGTCTGTCTATTTCTTTCTTTTGTGTCTGTCTGTCTTCTGTCTGTGTCTGTCTTTGTCGTCTGTCTGTGTCTGTCTGTCGTCTTCGTGTCTGTCGTCTGTCTATTTTTCGTCTGTCTGTCGTCTGTTCTGTCTGTCTGTCTGTCTTCTGTCGTTGTGTCTGTCGTCTGTCTGTCTGTCTGTCTGTTTTGGTCTTCTGTCGTTGTCTGTCCCTGTGTTTTTTGTCTGTCTTTTCTTTTGTCTGTCTCCCCTGTCTGCTGTCTTCTGTGTCGTCTGTCGTCTTTGTCTGTCTGCGTGTCTGTCTGTCTGTCGTCTGTTTTTGGTCTGTCTGTCTGTCTATTTCTTTCTGTCTGTCTGTCTGTCTGTCTGTCGTCTGTGTCTGTCTGTCTGTCATTTTTTTTGCGTTCTGTCTGTCTGTCGTCTGTGTTGCTGTCTGCTTCTGTCTGTGTCTGTCTGTCTGTCTTTTTCTTTCTGTCTGTGTCTGTCTGTCTGTCTGTTGTTCTGCTTCTGTCTATTTCTTTCTGTTGCTGTCTGTCTGTCGTCTGTCTGTGTCTGTCTGTCTGTCGTCTGTTCTGTCGTCTGCTATTTTTTTCTGCTTTTTCCCTGTTCGTCTGTTGTCTGTTCTGTCTGTCTGTCTATTTCTTTCTGCTGGTCTGTTGTCGCTGTCTGTGTCGTCTGTCTTCTATTTTTTTCTTTTTTTTTTTCTCTCTCTCTCTCCTCTTGTATGTCTGTCAGATCTGTGCTCTCTCTGTCGTTTTGTCTTCCCCTCTTCTTCTCTCTCTTCTCTCTCTCTCTTCCTCTCTCTCTCTCTCTCTTCTCATCTCTCTCTCTCTCTCTCTGTTTTGTCGTCTGTTGTCTTTTTCTCTTTTTCTTTCGTCCTGTCTGTCTATTTTTTTTTTTTTTTTCTCTCTCCTCTCTTCCTCTCTCTCTCTTCTCTGTCTGTCTGTCGCCCTCTTGAATGTGTGGGGGTTTGGATCATATTTTGGGAAATTTATTTAAATACATATTTTTAATTTGAGGTCTTACCTATAAAAAACCATGTCTATCTCATCCCCCCCCACAATACCCCAATAGTCAACAAATAGGATTTTATGGGGGGTAGTGGTTAAAAATCGCTGTGGGCTTTTAATCAATACTGCCTGTCTGTGATCCGAATGGGCAGTCGTGTCGAGGCCGTCCCGGAAAGGGCGAAGGGGGAGTTATTTTTATGGGCGTGAGGAGGTTTTTACACCCAAATTATCCACGACGCGGCGAATATAATCATGTTATTTAACACTCCTTTTATTTAACACTTATAGTACAAAAGAACGTATGTACAAATCTCTTCATTATAATCAGAGAAGAGAGTTTAAACCGTGAGGGGTGGAAAATAAAATAAGATTTTTTTATCCATTAGACACTTTGCAAGTACACCAACTACAAGGTTATTGCTTACAAAGCGCCACCCTCTTTCCCCGAAAATAGGCGAACTCGAACCGCTGACCTGAGGATGGAAGGTATTTATATAAAAGTACGTATAATTTAAAAAGAGATGTTTTTCTTCGGGGCTCGCAGGTACTAAATCCGTGGGCTCAGCGGGGAGGGCCACCCAAATTACAGTGTCACCTTTGGTAGCAAGCAGGGGGACCGCCACAATTGGGAAATTTAAAGACGCGGCCCATGACCGTTTTAAAATTTAAGGGGCAAATGCTTTAAACCATGGGAATTTCATTTATATTATCAAGTAGTTATCATTTACTTAAAAAACCTTTAAAAAATACCCATTACCATTATAAATTTTTTAAATTTTACTCCCACGCACCCCCCAGATGAGGGACAATAACTCCCTCACGGGGGGGAACAAGAAAGGGCCCACCCTTACCAAGTATTGAGAGGGTGGTTGGTGGATAATTTCCACAACTGGGGGCCGGCGAAAACTGAAGTTCCGCTTCAGGTGACATCAACCCAGGCCACATAGCGCCGGAACATTTTAATAAAGGTTTCGGCACATTGGTCTTTGAAAATTTTGAAATTTATAGCCCTGATAGAGGTACACTCAAGCTGGATATTCCTGAACCCCGAACCTGTCCTTTTTGCACTCAACTTTCCCCTTCTTCTGATCCCAGCTGGATTAACGTAGCGGCATTTTGAGGGTGGTGGCGGGATTAGTAGAAGGAGATTAACTCAAATATTCATACTGCTATACACACTCTCTCACTCACTCACTCACTCTCTCTCTCTCTCTCTCTCTCTCTCTCTCTCTCTCTCTCTCTCTCTCTCTCTCTCTCTCTCTCTCTCTCTCTCTCTCTCTCTCTCTCCCACACGATGAAAATATTCACGAAAATATATACTGGCTATGTAATATACTGGCTAATATTGGCTATGTCATTACAGCTTTAAAAAGGGGGCTAAACTAAATAGGTTCATGGATGGGGATGAAAGGTGGATGTAGGTAGTGTTATGTAACAGGAACTACCACGTGTAGGTCTCACGGCCTCTTGTAGCTTCCTTATTTTCTTGTGTTCTAATGATGTGTGTGTGTGTGTGTGTGTGTGCGTGCGTGTGTTACCTGACTTGATCCCCTCATTAAAGGATCTCGAGGGGTCAGAAGAGGTGAGGGTGAGGTTATGGTTTAGCTCCTTCCTTCCCCCCCTTCCTTTCCACACTATGAAAGTATGGATGAGATTCATCACCCCCTTACTACTACCGCTACAACTACAGGCTTAATTCAATCAATGAGGTCACTTCCATGTCCACCAATAGGATGGGAAAGAGAATTCTCTCTCTCTCTCTCTCTCTCTCTCTCTCTCTCTTGTCTTCTTCCTTTCCCTCTTCCTCCCCCTTTTTTTCTCTCTTTTTATTCTATTTTCTTTTCTCCCTCCTCCTCCTCCTCTGCCTCCTCTTATATTCTTCCTTCTCCTTCCTATATTCCTATGTATTCCTCCCACTGATCTATATAACATGGATCGCGGATCTGGGCTAGCTGTGGCCGAGATATAGCGCATTTTCGTGACGTTCACCGCCCTGGTTCAGTCCAGTCCGGACCGGGTCAGGGTGGACTGATGGTCGCGAAAATACATCGAGACTGGCCCCGTCCCATTCGTCGTTCCTATTGGCTGGGGATCGAGTGGGCGGTACTGAACTGAACTGTGGAGGCGGCAGGCGTCCATCTTGTCAATATCCTTTTTGTCGTCCGCCTTTTAACCTGTGCTGAAGACTTTACAACTACCACGCTTGTGATACTATAGTCTTATGATCGACCATCATGGTGTTTCATGTCTTATCAGCAGCACGAGAAGCTCCTGGTCGCCTTCCCCGCTGACTGTAGTGCGCAAGCGCCAGTTCTCGCCACACTGTCCAACCTGGTCCTGGTCGCTGGCTCAGCCCGGCCCAGTCCGTTCCAGCCCGGTCTAAACTGCCTCGTAAAAACAGTGGCCGCCCGGGACTAGCCCAGTCCAGACCGGGCCAGAGCGGCGCGAAAATGCGCTTATACTGAAGTCACCAGCCGCCATCTTGAAATAACCAAAACAAATACATGGGCCGTGCCAGGCAGTGGCTGGGTGTTGGCTGCTGGCATGTGATAGCCTATATTACCACCTACTACTACATTACCACCTACAACTACTATTAACACCTACTACTACTAAACTTCCAACCTAGTGCATCGTCGAACCTTCCAAGTCATTATTTACGGTGATACACAGACAACAGGTGTGTTGCGAGGCGTACAGGTGTGTAGTGACAGGTGTGTTGCGAGGCCGTACAGGTGTGTAGTGACAGGTGTGTTGCGAGGCCGTACAGGTGTGTAGTGACAGGTGTGTTGCGAGGCCGTACAAGTGTGTAGTGACAGGTGTGGTGTATGTGGTAAAGTGAGAGGCTAAGAGTGCAGTGTACAGACCTAATGAGCGAACCACCGAGTGTGTGTGTGTCTGACCTAATGAGCGAACGCGCAGTTCTCGTCCACTATAACGGCGCTAGCCCCGTACCGCCGCCGCCACGGGTACGGCGCGAGCCACAGTGTCCATAGAAGCTACTCTCGGGGGATTACAGGAAGTTTAAATTAATCAAAAACCTTTGGCCTAATCAAAAAACCTTTCTTAATTAGGTATATTGAATTGAAAGTAGTTAGTTTCGTATACTGATTTTGGGTATTTTCGTACATACCTGGTGTCGTTTCGTAACTCTAGTAGTAAGTTCAACTCTGAGCTGAGTGTACGAAACGACTATGGTTTCATTTAGACTACGAAACAACTTTTGGTAATAATGGACGAGTTTCGCGGTCGTTTTAAGAGACATCAACTATTTTTTCTTGGCCTACAATAGGTGCTTGTTGCAATGGAGATAGTTTTATTTTGCGCAACCACCCCCCCAAAAAAAATAATATTAATGAAACCTAACCTAACCTTATAGGTTTTAATGAAACCTAACCTAACCTTAAAGGTTTTAATGAAACCTAACCTAACCTTATAGGTTGTAATGAAACCTAACCTAACTTTAACCACAAGGTATACTTGTTTTTCCTTTTTTTTTTCTTCGCAAAATAAAGCTATCTCCATTAGAACAAGCACCGCTTATTAGGAAGCGCGCGGAACGGAAACAGACCTGAGTGCGGTTATGATACCTAATTGTTAACAAGTATAAAAAAATATACTTATATCTATATCTACCTATATAAAAAAAAGTATACCATATCCACCTATATTTTTTTTTTAACTAGTAGGTGGATGACTGGAGTGGGTAGATGGATTAAGAGTGGATGGGCTGGGTGGGGAGTGGGTGTGGGTGTGTGTGTGGTGTGGGTGTGGGTGTCTGGGTGTGTGTGGGTGGGTGTGTGGTGGGTGCGTGCGTGTGTGTGTGGTGGGTGCGTGTGTGTGGTGGGTGGTGGGTGGGTGCGTGTGTGTGTGTGGTGGGTGGGTGGGTGTGTGTGTGTGTGGGTGTGTGTGTGTGTGTGTGTGGTGTGTGTGTGTGGTGTGTGGTGGGTGCGTGTGTGTGTGTGTGTGTGTGTGTGTGTGTGGTGTTACTCACAGGTGGAAAGATTTGCCACTTCCAGGTCCTGGTCTGTTTGTACAGGACATAGCAGCACAGCTTGGCATGACGAGGTGATAACACAGCCAGACAGCAAGCACAACTTGGCATGACGAGGCGATAACACCAGATAGACAGCAACGCGAGCCGCAGAAACAAGGCTTTGTTTTGGTTACGACAAGATGGCGGACAGTTGGAACCAGTGCTGAGCCAGGCTTCCGCGATCCATGTTATATAGATCAGTGATTCCTCCCCTTCCTTTCGAAAACTTTCAAAAAAACATACAATAATCTTTCTTTCACAAGCACACACACTCTGTCTGTGTGTGTGTGTGTGTGTGTGTGTCACCTGACTTCAAGCCTCAAGGAAAGGAGGGGTTTAGGTAAGGTAGCAGGTGGCGAGGGCACGAAGGGTCAGGTCAGCTGAGGGCGGCTGAGGGCTCATGCCTCACTTGGGAAAAAGATGCCTACTTGAATGAAAGATGCCTCACGAATGAAAGATGCCTCACTGAATGAAGAATGAAAGTAAGAGAGAGAGAAAAGGATGGTGGAGGAGGAACAATAAAAAAGAGAGAGAGATGGAAGAGAGACAAGGGTGGTGGAGGAGGGAAAGCAAGAATAGAGGAGAGAGAGAGAAGAGAGACAGGATGGTGGAGGAGAAAGCAAGAATAAGAGAGAGAGAGAGAGTGTATAGCAGGTATGAAATATTTGAGTTAATCTCCTTCCCCTAATCCCCCCACCACCCTCAAAAATGCCGCTACGTTAATCCAGCTGGGATCAGAAGAAGGTGGAAAGTTGAGTGCAAAAAGGACAGGTTCGGGGTTCAGGAATATCCAGCTTTAGTGTACAAGTGAATATGGCCCGACATATACTTGCTCGGGGGGAGGTTGATCGGAGGTTGCCGCCCCCCCACACACATACATATAAACAACATTGATTTTCCCCAAAAACGAGAGCCAGATTAATTCAACACACATCAAAAATATTCAGGAGACTTAAGTTTCGGGATCGAAATCGGGGGTTTCCAATAACAAAAATTCACGAAGATATTTAGGTAACACTGTAAGGTAACCATCTCTACCTTTTTATTGTTGTAATTGTTGAAGGGCCCGTTGTCGGGATCGATGATATTTGCCCTGGTTTACACCTAGAATCTATTACGTCGCGAGGGTTGATTAGTCTTCTTCAGGAAGGTACAGGTGAAGGGGGTTCCCCACTCAAAATCAGGGGAGCGTTCCGTCACCCGTGCCTTTATTCACACATTCGCCCGGTTCCGTCATTTAGGCAGTTCCGCTCACCCCTAAGCGACATGGGCCTCAGAGGTTATGGTTAAAATTTGCATTAATACACTTCGTTGGATAAAAAAGAGGGTGAACTTAACAGCACTGTTTTTGGGGACATAAAGCCTTTAGAAAAACGCAATTATCAGAGGGCACAGTCTCATTACGTTAAAAATTTTTTCCCCCAAAAAACCCTTTCATGACAGAAAAAGGTGATGTATTGGGGCCGGGCGGCGGCGCCCTTTGTGTAACAGTCTATTTTTTTGAAAGTAAGAAAAATTTTAACGGGGGTAAGACGGTGCGTGCACCATGTGGTATGGTGTATTCGGCCTTTAGACGGACGGGGTGGTGCCGTGTGGTCTTGGTTTGGTGTACCGGTGGAAGACTGTCCCAAAAGGTACAGTTTCACCTTTTACTCACTCTTTCATACAGTTCCTTATCCTAGAGGGGACAGGGTGAGGGTTGGGGGGCAAGGGTGGTACAAGGTCTATGATTCTCCTATCCCCCTTTGTTTTCCCAGTAGGGGATTTATTGATAGGTAAGAGTTTGGCCATGCTCCTACAAATCAGGTCTCGCGTGTTTGGGTCAGTTTGCCGTGACTCCAAGGTCCATTTTGCCTCTATAAAGCTGCTGCCTCTCGCTCTCCCCCCCCTGCCAAACCGTCGTAGAAAAGAGGGGCTTTGTCACTGCCCCGGGGGCCACTCCCCCTCAGTCGCTCCCCTTCCCTCCTCATGTAAAAAACACCCCTAGGCTGTTGTTCATCGATGTGTATTTGACTTATTATGGTGCTGTGGGGCAGGGGTTTTGGCACTACAACCGGGATGGGAAAAAATACTCCCAAAAGTTTTCCCAAAAACCCAGATAGACGACGACAGGGGGAAATTAAAGTCAGACGTGAGAAATGGGGACCGCACATAATGCCTACATATGCTCGGTAAGTACAAAATTTTTTTCTTGGTACCTGTACAGGGTGTCCCTAAAAATTTGGACACAAGGAAAACTATTAAATATAATTTATTTTTCCACCACCACTGATGGTGACCCCACCTCAGGTGGGGGTGGGGTTGAGGGGGGTGGGGTGTTGAGGTGGTGATTGTGGTGAGGGGGGGGGGGGTGGTGGGGGTGATTTGGGGGGGTAGGTGTTGGGGGTTGAGGGGTGGGGGGGTTTTGGGGGGGGTGGTGGTGTGGGTTTGAAGGTGGTGTTTTTGGCACCCTCCCCCCAAAAAAAAAAAAATATATATATTATATATATTTTATAAAATATATATATATATATATAATTTTTAGCCATGGCCCGTGGCATATGGAGTCTTGAATTGGTCGAAAATGCCCGTTGGTGGCGCAGGCTGGATTTTTATAGTGACACCTGTGATCTCAGGTGAAAATCCTTTTTTGATGTCTTTATCCCAGGTTAGGCGATGCACCCCTAGAGTCCAACCCTCACACTTGCAACGGGAGAAAGGTATACGCTCAGTGGGTTGCTTTGGTACCCACGATGGCTTTTACAGTTGCTCCCCGGGGGAGACTTTAACTCGGGAACTTTGCCCCTTACCAGGCTCTTGAAAGAGTTTTCCTCGGAGGATTCGAACTCGGGACATTGATTCAGCACTCCAAGACGCTAACCACTTGGCCACCGGGCCCCCCTCCATATATACCAATATACCTATATAAAATATTTATATATATAATATATATATAAAATATATTATATATATATTTTATATTGAAACATGTTTTTTATGCTCTATAGACCACTTTGAGGAGAGCATATGAAAACTAGAAGAGGCTGATGGCCTGAAAAAGACTAAGTA
>JACEEZ010018533.1:97010-115048 GCA_016584305.1 Chionoecetes opilio
TAGGGACACCCTGTGTAATGCAGTTAAATATTGTTGTACAGCTATTGATTGGTATGATTTCAAGTGGTTCATTGTGCATTGTCTTTCATTATACTATACATTATACACCATACGATTGATAACTAAACACATCATTAAAACAACTTTATCCACGGTGAGCTTCATGTCATCAGAATAAAAAAAACTAGGAATATTTTCCTGGGCACTTTTAATGCACAGTGATCCCACATAGATATGTTATCATAGTGATGCACAAAGATATTGCGGATGTATGTTTGTGCTGTAAGAACTGAATCTTGCGTATTCAGTGTTGCATAAAAGAAAACTATTATATATATATATATATATATATATATGAGGCGCCGCGTGTAGAAAGGGGGCTAAGCGCCATTTTCAAAAAGCTGAGAAAATCGCCTTCAAAGTTTGGCGATTTTCAAAACAGTGCCATTTCAAAACGGTTCGATAGATTTTCATGAAACTTTCACCAAAGCATATTCAAACAGTGGTATAACAGTGGGTAATACAGCAATAATTTTAAAAGTGCTCCTTTAAGTGTTAAGTGCACTTCAGCAAAAATATCCACTTCAAAAAGTTGCAAAAATGACCAAAAAGGTACCCAAACACCAAATAAACCAATAAAAATGTCAAAATTTTAGTGTTTCAAGTAATTCATACTATTTCCCAATATTCCAGAACCATTGGTCCTACTTCAGGTAAGTAAAAAAAAGTGTAACAGTAGAAAAGCATTTGTTAGCAGAGGATTTGTTTTTGTTATTCCACTAACCTATTTTCTACCATAAAAAAAAAACAATGGGAATGCACTGGTTTTTTACCATAATCAAATTTTTATAAAAATAACATGCATATTTTCTTGACGGTTAAAAACTTTTTATAAGACCATCAAAATGTTTTTTTACCGTACAAATATTAATTATATTTTTTATAACAACATTACAACGTTTTTTCACCGAAAAATGTTTTTAAAAATTACATGACCCTATTTTCTACCGTAAAAAAAAATCATACTGGCAATACACTGGTTTTTTAACATTAAAAAAATTGGTAAAAAGAGCATGCCTACTTTTTTTACAGTGTAAAACATTTTATAAGACCTTTCTCATCTTTCTCATCTCATCAGAATCTTTCTAAGATTTTCTCAAGAACTACTGGCCATATGAAAATTCTAATGGTAGCATTGGAATCCTCATAAAATTCCGCTCTTATTGGCATATAAGCCATACAAAGTTGACTCAGGAAATATCGAGCTACGAAGTGGTGAACGTAAATATTTCTTATTTCTCTTTACTCAATGTTTTTTCTAAGTCGTTAAACTCCGCTATTTACATGTATTTCTTGTTATTTTTGTCTTTCATAAGGCAGAATAATATCTTGCGAAACCAACGATATAATTTTATAATAATGCCAGGAAAAAAGAATAATCGTGGTTGAAATTGATAACATAACCAAAACATTCGCCGCAGAGTCGGCTATTACGCGCAGCCTCGTAGAGAGCCCCAGACTGATGTCGCAGTGGCCGAAAAAACTTATTAAACTTTTCGTGCGTGAAAGGGTTAACCTATTTTCTACCATAAAATGAATCACAGGGCCATCGCCGAAGGCATTTTACGCACACTTTACCACCCAGTAAACCACTTACCGTCTCATAAATGTTTCCAAAACGTCCCAGTACACTGTGTTTAATAATAAAATCATAGATTTCACCTCGGTAATAGACAGTAAAGCACAATTCTTGGACATTAATGAGGGTAACGCTTTTCCAAGATGAGCTTCAGCTACGCACCTACGCATTGATGAAACTTGCAAGCAGCACTCCTCGGGCCTCCCCCTACTCCACACAGGCCCCATGTCCCCTCTAGTATTGGTCATGTGTGGTATATTGTGGTCTATTGTGGTCTATTATGGTCATGCGCCTTAGCGTCAAACCGACACACCACCACTTTTCCCCATCAATATGCACTAATACCATATGAAAACTTATACCAAAACCTTCCTGCCGATGTCTATTATTATAAAAAGGATTTATGCAGATTTACTTACTTCTTTGGGAGAAATTAGGCGCAAGTATAGCAGGAGACGTCCGAACCTCGCACATCTGTTTACAAGCTGCCATATTGCGGCGCGTGGGTGGTGAGGGTGGCAGCGCGAGCCAATGAGAACGCCGCGGCGCACAACGCTGCATTCTCATTGGCTGGGGCCGCAGCTCGCAAGCTAGAAAGTGAATTCATGCAGACGCGGACATAACACCCTTGCAAGAGCTGGAAAAGAGTGCCATGCAATGAATGTCTGAAGATTCAATTCTCGCCTTACAGGCTTGGAGACTATGAGTGTGCTAAGGGAACAAATGGCATTTGAGCATTGACAGCGTGATTGGACCAAAAAAGCATTTCAAGAAAATGTCGATTAGCTCCATTTCTACACGCGGCGCTCTACAAAAAGAATTTAATATATATATTATATCATTATATAACTATATATATATATTATATATATTATATATATATATATATATATATTGAAACACTGTTTTTATGCTCTTATCAGGACCACTTTGAGGAGAGTCAGTATGAATCTAGAAGAGCTGATGGCCTGAAACGACTCAAGTCAACTGCTGTTCCAACAAAGTTTGTGTTCATTAAATCAAGACCTATGCCACGCAAGCCTCCCAAGATAAGACCACTAGCAGGCACAGAACCCATAGATCCTCCTGCCAAACGAATACACGCAGAACATTCGTACACAAGATTTACAGCTGATGACAATCAACAAACACTGCAATCATTGTCTGATGAAGGTAAGCCTACCTTAAATTTTTTTCTTATCCTTTTATTACTGTTCTATATATCAGTGTGGATATTAGTATTAGCACTTGCAGTGGACCTAAAAAGTATTACTGTAGCTACACAAACACACAGTACACCACAACACAACAAATTTTCTTTATCACATTTCAGGTGAAAAAGATCGGCAGAACTTAATCCCTGATGCTGATGGCGGCAGCTCTGATGAAAATAATGGTGCAGACAGTGCGACTGCATTGCACAGCAGGAGATATAATGTGACAGAAAAAACAGAGAGAACAGACAGAGAAACAGTTGTTGCTATAAACCCTATTGGAGAGTTACGGGAAGCAGCACTAATGAGGACGATAAAACATCTCGGAATAAAGGTTGTAAAGGAGCAAAATAAAAAATGTGAAGCCTTTAAGGAAAAGACAGCTTTAGAAAATAGTATGACAATGGTCTTTAACAAGGACCAGCTTGCTAGTCTCGGTCGTGGCAGTCGGGGTAGTAATAGCAGAGGAATGAAGTGGTCAAATGAGACCGTTAAGAAGGGCCTTCAGCTGAGGTTTGCTTGTGGGTCAACAGGTTATGATTTGCTTTTGCAACAAAAGCAGCCCCTACCTTCCCTTCGGTCACTGAGGAGAAGACTTGAGTTTGTTAGTATGGAACCCGGTATATTAGAAGTGTTTTCATTTTTACAAATAAAGGTTACTGCAATGAAACCAGAAGAGAGGGAGTGCTGCTTAATTTTAGATGAAATTTGCATTCAAGCGGGTCTCCAGTACGACCGATCGTCAAGCTGTTTGAACACTTCCTGAACACAGTGGTACAGCAACTCATGCACTTGTGTTCATGCTAGGGGGAATACTACAAGGTTGGAAACATAGTGGCATACTATTTTACTGGAAACAGTGTGTCAAGGGGGAAACTTTAAAACTATTGTTCTGGAAATAGTAACACGAGCAAAGGGTATTGGTTTACATGTTAGTGCTGTTACATCAGACATGGATAGTGCAAACGGGCCCTTCTGCATAGCTTTGGCATTATTTGTTCACAGAACTGGAGAGTAGAAAACAAAATTCCTATCCATCTAGCAATAATGAATTTCTTTCATCATGCATGATGTGCCTCATATTTTCAAGAACTTGTGGGCATCCGTAGTGAAAGGCAATATCCATTCATTTGAGCGATGCTGTTGTAGAAAAATTGGAACTGCCTTCGAAGGAAGTGACAGTTCAGCATTGTTATCAAATTGTTAACTATTCAGGGTAGACAAAGACTTGAAGCTTGCCCCAAAACTACAGACGTCATGTTTATCCATCTCATTTTGATAAAATGAAAGTGTGGTGCTTTAGTTTCTTTAGCCATTCAGTGTATTCAGGACTTCATTACTTGGTTGAGTGTGAAGGATACAGTAATAATTTACTTACAACAGCATGGTTCATTGAACTGATAAACAAGTGGTTTGACTTAATGTCAAGTAGACATCTAGGTATGTCACTAAGCAAACAACGAATCTTGTTATGAGCAAGCTATACTCACCTTGAAAAAATAATATGGGTGTCAATAACATAGCAATTGGGGTTAAGGCACAGTGGAAACCAGTTCAAACAGGCGTTGATATTATCCACTACTACAATCCTCGACCTTCAAAGTAACTATTTAGCCAAAGGTCATAAATACTTCCTCATATCCAGGTTCACTCAGGATTGCCTAGAGAACTTGTTCAGCTCCATAAGACTGAAAAACCCAGTACCAACTGCCTTAGAATTTCGACAAGCTGTCAAAGTGATTTCATTTGCTCAGTTTCTGAAATGTTCAAGTGCAAGCAGCTACACGGTAGACGACCGTGAATTTTTTGCTGAATTCCTTGACAAGTCAAGTGTGATAAGAAATGATTCTTTGGACTGTGAAACAGATACACTGTGTATTGAACAGATCTCAAGCGATAAGGCAATTTATCATGCAGAGATGAGCAGCCTGCATTACATTGTAGGTTACTGCATCAGGAAAGTAAAAAAGTCCGCTACTTACTGCCCGTCGTGTCTGCTAGCAGTCGAGACCAAGCAGTCATCAGTGCCAGATTCTGTGCAAAAACTTACCCAGCTAAAAGAGCATAAAGAAAACAGCTTAGTTTATTGTACTAATGACTGTTTGCATGTATTTGAGAAAGCAGAGAAAATATTTAGAGAAAGTGAAAACAGCTTAGCAAAGAAGAGCAATTTGGTAGGCCGCCTTGTGCATATGACAGAAACCCAGACAAATGCTATTATATTTCCGTCTTGCCATAACATTAAGAATAAACTCCTCAAGCACTTCTTCACTTTACGGTTGCACATATATGCAAAAAAGAAAGAAATAATCGGAAGAGAAAGATTCGTGAAGCAAAAGGGAGAAGTGAGTTAGGGAGCAAAAGTATGATGATGAGGGTTGCAGTTAAGAAATATAGGTAAGTAGTTATAGGTATGCTAATTATAATATATATTAAAATATATATATATATATAATATATATTAAAATTATATATATATAATTATAATATAATATATATATATATATATATAATTATATATATATATATATATATATATATATATATATATATATATCTATATATATATATTAATATATATATATATATATATTATATATATATATATATATATATATATATATATTACAACCTCGTTTTCCCGGACCTCCATTTCCCGGATATCAGATTTGCCGGACAAAATCCGAGGTCCGGGGATATGTCAGAGCCCCGGACAAATGCCTGGTCCAGTCCTTAAATCGACAAAATTGTCCGCAGTCGAGCATCTCCTGTCACCCTTGGTCAGTGTCCGCGCTGCGCCAGGTGCAGCATGGTCAGCGATCGTATTGTTTACATTTGGGTACAAGAAACACTCACGGTTCCCCTGCACCGCCTCCGTTACCCCCCGACCCCCACTGCCCCTGGTGCAGGAACGTCTCTGAGACTTTTGAACACTTTCTGTTGCCTCCCGCCAGGGGGCAGCATGGCCCATTGGGGTTTGGTCCACATTTACAGGGTAAAAAAAAAGTTTGTCGGATTCGTGGGCCGGGTCGGAATTCTTGTCGATACTATGGCACAAGGTTCGTGCAAAATTTCATTCCGATCGGATGATATTGTCCCGTCCCGCAGTGCGGCCAAATTTTTCACTATTTAACAAAATTTTGGGAAAAATAGGTGAACTGAGATAGGGATTAGGGAATAAAAATTTTAGTACCTTCTACTCATAATTGTGTTTGTGTTAATGCTTTTTCATCTTTACATTTGCAATTAAAAGTGATTTAAGAAAGGACTGCATTAGTCATACAGAGCTGGACTGACACTGCCCACCACAACTGGCCAGTGGCCCATTTACCCTTCAGCGCTTGTGGTGTGAGGGTGTGTGCCCGCTCCCCCTCCCAACTTGTGGCGCCGCGTTAGTCGTTGTTGTGCCTGCGTTCGGGATGGCCGTTTGCAACTGCAGCACGTTCACGCTCAGCCACCGAAGTGGGCTTCTTGGGCAGCCCGAACCGAACCCTGCTGGGGAAACAGCTTCCCAAGAACGGGGCAAGTGCTACGGCGCTTTTTTCCACTTCGTCCGTGTGCAGCGGAAGTCGGTGAAAGAAGCGGCTTCCCTCGTCACCGCGGAGGTGGCGGTGGTGTGGGAGAAAAGCACGGATCCCCCGCAGAAGAAGAGCCGCTGTGTGGAGAGGATCCTCCGGCTGTACGCATCATTGGCAGAATTGGATCGGTCCAAGAAGCGGAGCGCGGGAGGTAAGACAAATAAACCCAGTTGAACTAATTGAATTAGTTCGCAGAATCCCCAATATAATATATATTTTGCCCTAATTGCCATGACATTTAACCGTGACCTGTCTGCCATGCGGGGCGCTGGCTAGGCTGGATGTTGCCCAAACGATACTCTGGAATAGTATACCTGAAATTATCAGAAGCTGCGAGTCATTACTTCCTTCAAAAAACAACTGAAATTTCACCTCATAAACAATTACAATTTACCTATCCACAATGGAACTGGGGGACCGGCTAGTCCGTCCGTCCGACCTATACGAAACTTAAAACTTTAACTTCTATGTAGATACGACGGAGTTGGAATATAAGTATGTCTTCCAGTTATTAGTAATTTTTTTAAATTTTTTTTTTTTGCATTGCCAGAAATTTTAGATTCATCCGAATGTATATGGTGTGGTATTGGCGTTATATTAATTGTACTAAAAATTCTATATTAACATTGATGTAAATATTATTTCCAATAAGTCACTGTCAAAACCCTTTCACATACGTAACTTTATCGTCACCAATTATAATATATTTTTTTTTGTTTTTATGTACTCTAATAAATGAACTAAGTTAGGTTAGGAAAAACTTTATTTAGGTTGTGGTAATAAATTGTTTAAACGACACACCTACAGACGAGCTAATCTCTTTCAGTTGACGTCGAGAATGCCGGATTTTTCTCACTGGCGCTGATGAGCTTTTCGACATTGGGCACGCGGACGCCTTCGCCCTCATCACGGTGGACGAGGATCGGCAGTTCCTGCTGGGCCGCGCTGCCCGGGATGGACCCCGTGGCATCATGCAAGGAGTCGACCAATCCTTGGCCGACAGGGGAGCGAACGGCGTCTGGAGCGCGGCTTTGCTAGGTGAGCCGGTGGTGGGAATGGTGGTAGGTGGTGGTGGTGGTAGGAGCCGGTGGTAGGTGGTGGTGGTGGGTGGGAGGCCGGTGAGGGAATCGCGGAGCGATTGCCCATCCTGGTGTCCGGTGACGGCATCCAGAAGCTGTTGATGGTGCCGAAACTCGGGGCGGGGGACGGGCGTGCTGACCGGGCAGGCGTCTACGACGCTGCAAGGAGTGGGACCTCGTCGACAACATCATGGGCATGTGCTCGCACAACATCAGCAATACCGGACTCAAGGAGGGCGCGTGCGTCCACATAATGAAGCACGTAAAACGGAATCTGCTCCACTTCGCTTCCCGGGCACCCACGTGCTCGAGCTAGTGGTGGGCGCAGCATTCACCGTCTGCTTCGGCCCGTCTTCCGGCCCCCCGAGATCCAGCTGTTCAAGCGGTTTGTGAAGTGGTGGCCGCTCGCGAACCAGGCGTCGTCCAAACCGCTCGACGGCGCCGACAAGATCATCGCCACCTGCCACGCGTTGCTGAAGGAGAAGCAGCCGCGCGACGACTACCGCGAGAGGGTGCAGCTCACCATCATCGTGTTGGGCGGGGGAGGTTGGGGCGAACATCCGGAAGCCGGGCGCCTACCACCGGCTCGAGGGGTGGAAAAAGGTGATCTACACTCTCAAAGATAAACCCTCTTCCGCGGGAGTTTGCGCTCACCAAGCACGAGAAGAGGGAGCGATCCGGTTAAACGACGTTTATGGGTCACAACGTAGTGGAACCGTGGATGTCCCCCCCACTGCTCGACCTCGGCCCGGCAACGGACCTCGCCCTCCTCAAACCCCTCGCCGCCTATCGCGACAAGGAGATCGGGCGGGCATCGGCAAGGTGATGGCCCGGCACATGTGGTACGTCTCCGAGGAGCTCGTCGGCCTCTGCCCTCTTCGACGAGGCGACGGTGGTCGAGGAGAAGCGGGCCATCGTCAGCGCCAGGGCAGCAGCGGCGGGGGGAGAAAACCCCGCCTCGCCGCGCCAAACGTCGCCCTCGACGCAGTGGAGCAGCGCTCCCTGGCGTCGTTTGCGACGACCAACTCTGTCGGCCTCGTCCCCGCCCTCGGGCCGGTCACGTTTTTCCTCAACGTCGATCCGGCCGAGTGGTCGGGGAGGGACGACTACACAACGGCTCGTCGGCGCCCCGTCACCTACGGGTGGGGGAACTATTTTGCGGAGAGGGGCGTCGCCCTCATCAGCGCGTTCTGCGGCTCCATCACGCGCGACGAGGAACAGCGACAGCACCTTCTGCAGGTCGTGGAGCGCCACCGGGCGTTGTACCCGTGCGCGAAATAGGTATAGGATGGCGCGCACGGTGGGGTTTCGTTTTTTTTGATCATCGTCACCAGTGTAGACTCGTAGAGGTTTAAAAGTGGAAACTTCGGCCGCTCTGCGGGACGGTATAAGTTATCCGATCGGAATAAAATTTTGCACACATCCTTGTATCATTGTATCGACAAGAATTCCGACCCGGCCCAACGAATCCGAAAAAAAAATTCAAAGTGGACCACCCTAATGGTCAGCGATCGTATTGTTTACATTTGGGCACAAGAAACACTCACGGTTCACCTGCACCGCCTTCGTTAGTCTCCCGACCCCCACTGCCCCTGGTGCAGAAAGTCTCTGAGACTATTGAACACTTTCTGCTGCAGTGTCAGCGCTTCCACTCCCACCGTTTAGTGCTACGCTCGCAACTCCTCACCCTGAACGTTGGCGGCGGCTGGCGTCCCACCCCTCCCGGGGAAAACGCTGTCATCCGCCTCACCTGTGCCTTCCTGAGGAAGACAGGTCAACTACAGCGCCTGTGATAGCATCATGGGACATCACCAGGGCTCAAAGTGTTCCCGAAGGGATCCTCGCAGCCCTAAAAACAACAACAAAGTGACGTAAAAGTCCACGGCGGGGTAGTTGATATTGGCGGTTGCCGGACAGTAAATACTAGAGTAGGATAAACATCCGGGGGTGGGTAATGGCCTCGGACTTTTGCGATTCCTGGACGTTTGCGGTTCCTGGACCAGTGCTCCCCCCTATTAGTCCGGGAAAACGAGGTTTGTGTGTATATACAGTCAAACCTCGATATAACGGACTAAAGGGGGGGAGGAGTGGTCCGTTAAAGCTGATTGTCCGTTATAGTGAGGGTATTTTCCCAAGGGTGGAAAAATATAGATAAAACACAGGAAAAGTTGTGAAATAAATTAAAAATAATCACAAGCACAAGCAGACCGTGTAGCTATGTTGGGAGGTAAACAGTGACTGGGCTGACTGGCGCTAAATGCTGGATTTGGTATGCTCCTGCACGCTGTGTAATAAATGAGAATTAATCACAAACACAACCAGACTGTGTAGCTATGTTGGAAGGTAAACAGTGACTGGTGCTACATAGCAAGCTCGCCCACGACTGTTCGGGACTGGTATTAGGAGAGGTAGTAAGTATCCAGGCTCATTCATTACTGCTTGGTATGCTATGAAATACCATTATTCTAGGTGAATGTAGACATATAATCGCATTTTAATGGCTATTATTCATACATATGAGTAAATAGATAAAAATACAAGCAAGGTGCTCGTCCACGCCTGGTAGCGCGGCCACGGCAGCAGCAGTGTTGTCGTTAAGACATACTTATAAGACACAAGTTACCCATGTACACATGATGACATGATCCTTTCCTATCCTTACTTGCATCAGCATTGAATTTCACAGCATATTCTCTGAGTTTGTCCTTAGCCTTGCGAATATCACTCACTGTTTGTTTCTTTACACCATACTCGACACACACCCGGGCGACAGAAACACCAGACTCCACCTTCTTAATGAGTTCTAATTTCTCTGCAATACTTAGATTCACACGCTTCCTTTTGTCACTTCCCTTCTGTTTCGATGTCATAATGACTTCACTGCACTGAACAAGTCTAAATAAGCATATAAAACAACAAAAAACAGGCAAAAACAGCTTAAACTGAGCTTGTAAACAAGTGCTCCGACTGGCGGACACTTGTGTAAAGGCGCCGTCACATTAGCTCCTTTTCCGTCGATCTCAGACGACGAGTCTGACGAGTTCCGACGAGCCAACCATGAATGCATCCATGCACATTTTTAGCTAGTTATGCTTGTCAACGATTGACAATATACATAAGTAAGTGTATAGCAGCGATAGCCTGCCTGGGTGTCGGAGCCATGTTTGTTTACATTAGACGTGCAAATAGTGCAGACGTACAGCTGTGTGTGTGTGACGCTGTGCAGTCTCCCAGGGTAGAAGCTTCAGCTAACACTAGAGGAGAGGAGGAGGAGAAGGAAAGGCGTGGAGAGGACCTACGAAGCGAAACTTAAGAGAAAGAGGTCACAAGAAGAAGTCAAGAAATTGTAATACGTACTAATATTCAATATTTTAACCCACATACACACCTTCTACAACTAAATCACTAGCAACACAGGCTCCTACCTTATATATCTTAATATCCGATACATTAAAACTCCTTAAAACCCAAGCATCCCAAAATAGAAATAATAAAATTATGTCGAGTTGACGATTCCAGCGGCGATAAGCGGTCTGATATGCCATTCTTGCCCGTAAATTTGTCTCGTGAATGGAGTCCGTTAAATCCGAAGTCTGTTATATCGAGGTTTGACTGTATATATATATATATATATATATAAAATTATATATTATAATATAATATATATATATATATATATATATAGAACAGGAGTTATACAGGGTGTACGTTGCTGGGGCGGTAAATTGGGGTATATTCATAAGACTGATCAACAGCCCCCAATTATTTTCTGTATGATTCCAATTATGTATATTGTAATGAAGTCCTTACAAAAAATTACAAAGTATCATTAGTACCTTAAATGAATATCTTATGGAAGGCCAAAGTGAACAGACGATGTGGCAGCGCGGGATGGGAGGCAGGCTGGGAGCGCGGGCATATAGGCAACATGGCGCCTGAGAAGTGAGTGGCCAAACTCTTCCTATCTATGGCTCTGATATACACGTGTCATTATCTTGATCAGTGTAGAACCGTGTCACCTTAAATAAGGGTGATTTAAAGGTGTTTAGGTGACGGGGCGACGGGTAAACATTCTTACGTCCACCCTGTAATACTAATATTCACTTTAACCCACATACACAGTACACACCTAGCAACACAGGATTCTTCCTTATATATCTTAACCCGTGCAGCCCCGCTGACGGCTCTGAGCCGTCGCATATGTGTGTAACGTTCAGCCCCACTGACGGCTCTCAGCCGTCGCATATGTGTGTAACGTTCAGCCCCACTGACGGCTCTGAGCCGTCGCATATGTGTGTAACGTTCAGCCCCGCTGACGGCTCTGAGCCGTCGCATATGTGTGTAACGTTCAGCCCCACTGACGGCTCTCAGCCGTCAGCTGACAGGAGGGCTCAAAACTCTGGGTCTGGGCGTTACAAAATTATACATTTTTGGCGGGGCTCAACGGGTTAATATCTGATACATTAAAACTCCTTAAAGCCCAAGCATTCCAAAATAAAACTATAAAAATTATGTTGAGTTGACGATTCGAGCAGCGATAAGCGGTCTGGCATGTCATTCTTGCCCGCAAATTTGTCTCGCGAATGGAGTCCGTTATACCGAGGTCCTTTAAATCGAGGTTGACTGAATATGTTTTCATTGTGGTGTCGGTGAAGAAAGAAGCAAGGAATGGATAGTGGTGACCCGAACAGTATTTGACAGGGTTGTTTGATTTAAATCACTGATTTAAATCATGATTTAAATCAAATTATTATTATTTTTTAAATCACTGATTTAAATCATAACTTTATAATTATTTGAAAACGAGAGGGGAAAGAAGGATAATTAAGCAAATGGGCTTTATGAACACCAATTTTATCATTGTAGTATAATTATTGGTGCTCGTGGTTTGCAGTGATGAACCGGAGTGGTTGAGGGGAGGTTATCCAAAGGAGAAGCGAGCAATCTTCCGTAGGTGGTTTATTCTAAGAACAGAGATAGGCCAGATCACCAGCGTGAGGGGCTGGTGTTAGCGATCAGGCCACAGGGCAGGACTGACTATATAGCGGCGACGCAGCGCGCGCTGTTGTCATGTCTCATATACAGTGTTGCAACAACATGTATGTGTAGGAATTATTAAGGTATGAATATCACATATCACATATCCACACCTCCCTCCCCCTTCACGCTCGTAGCGCCAGTCTCGAGCGGACTCCTTTTCTTTGAGCCTCTGAGAACGGCGCGGGGTCACAGGGGGGTGAATGAAAGGGGACTTTATTTTCTCGTCCGAGCAAGGGGACACAGGGATGTGGGGGAGGGTGTCGTCACTAGGGGTTGGAACGGGTCGGAGGAAACTACGGTTTCGCCACCAGACGCGCCCACTAGGGAGACGCACCTTGAAGTCCCTGGTCATGCCGCAGCCCATAACAACCCCGACCTTGTCCCAGCGGTGTGATGTTGGGTCCTGGACACGGACGGTCTGGCCGACACACAGCCTGGGTAGGGGGCGGGCATGCTGGTCGTACTGAGCCTTGACCTGCTCAGCACGGGCGACAGCTCGGCGGTCACATTCCTCTGTGTGGGCCTGCCACTCCTCCGAGAAGGACTCAGGATGGGCAGGGACACAGGAGCGGAGCGGGTGGCCATAAAGTGTCATCGCAGGGGATCGTCCCGTTGAGTTAGGGGTGTTGCGAAGCTCCACAGGGATGTCAATTTTCCGTGGATTCGCGGATTTCCAAGTATTTTATTGCCAGCTGGGTAATTTCTGTGAATCGTGTAGATTCGGGTTAAAAATTTAAGGGGGGGGAGGGGTGTACATAGTTGACTAGCCCACAGCCGAACCTGACCCTGGCCACTGATCCAGCACAGACCATAATCTAGATAGATATGTGGCTCGCCACATAACCCCAGGGATATTCAGGTCCCCATATAATATGTACATACATATATACAATGGTGTGAAAGAGGGGAGTTTCTCTTCCTAGCCAAGAGGCTTCACTGAGCATCTGATAAAGGAAGCCTACCAGCTCCTTATGCATGGCATTATTTCATCATAGCAATGAATTAGTTAATTGGTAAAGTTTACAGTAGTAACTGGTTAGCAGTAAACAGCTCACTTACATTGATCACTTAAAGTCAAAGCAGTCATTGGAGTCTAACTAAGCAAATGTCTATTTTGCTTTAAGACAATGGTCCAGGAGTGTCTGACATGGCTCTCTTGACGCCAATACACAGACCTGACACACCCTGTGGCTGCTATGACAATGCCTGTATTATAGTACAAGGGCGATCTGTAATACCTTGACAGATAATTATGCTGCACATATTCAATCCAAAATTTAAGATTTATCTGCTGTGCAGACTTTTTAGTTCCTTGTGTACCTACACTGTTCACTACTAATGGTAGGTAATTAAAGAGAACTGTTATTTCAGCTGATAAGAGTGAGGCTGGCAACATGGCAGATTTTGATATCAAGGAGGAAGACATAGAGATCAAAGAAGAAGCTGTGGAGGTGAAGCAGGAGAACCCAGAAACTGAGGAATCAGGCAGTACTGCAAGACGGGGAGAGAAGAGAGTCCTGTCTCCTTCCCATTCACCAGAGACCAAGAAACAGTGCACTGAGATGGAGCAAGTGTGGATCAAAGATAACCGTAAGTATGACAAAATGTACACTTGTACAGTAAACTCTTTCTAATTCGAAACCATATAATTTGAACTTCAGATAATTCAACCTGTTTCAAGCCAGTTCAAAATTTTCAACAACTTAACTCGAACATAATTCGAACAGAAGTTCTAATTATCCGGGCCTTACTAGTGTGAGTCCGACCTCTCCCCATGCGGTGCGTGCCATGGCTGCCCAGCGTGATCAGATATACAATAATTATTGTATAAATATGATTGTTTTAGTGAGTACAAGCAGTGGCGGCTCGTGGCATAGGGCTGCAGAGCTGCAGCACCCCCAGACACTCACTGCCTGGCGTATGATGCCTTTCGAGACACAACAGAATTGATACACTACTACAAATACCGTATTTGCCGGCGCATAAGACGCACCTCCGCATAAGACGCACCCCTATTTTACAAAGAGGTTTTGAGAAGAAGAAAAAATATTGGTGTTTTTGAGAGAATTTTTTTTCTCTCGTAAAATTATCAAGTTATTAAAAAAAAAAAAAAATTGTAGGGGAAAGCAAATGATTATAATTATGAGCATGTACCTAAATACAATATTCACAGTGCAGTGAATGTGAATGAAAAATTATACTAGTTAAAATGTAAAGAGAATGACAGGGTAACCAAAATCGGTCATAAATCATAATATATTGCAGGATGCCCCCACGAATTGATATTCTAATATTATCTACCTATGACATATAGCTTAGATTTAAAGTTGTAGGTATGCCTTTGTTGCTTTTCTGCTATGTGTTTAGACTTTGTGGAAAATTTGCAGTATAGATATTGGTATTATTTTGGTAGTAGGCTTTCAAAATTCCTACCGTAGATAACAGTGAAGTCGCCACCTGCAGTGAAGTCGCCAGGCGCCAAATATTACGAATTATAGCATCACTACTGATTTTTATGTGCCACTGAAGATGTTTCACAGTAGTTTATATCATGACTGTATAATCTACCCTGTTTCAGCGTTGTTTTATGCTTTGTATCTGCAAATATAACTGTTGCGCATTTTGCTTCTCACGTTTTTCTTCGCGCGATGACAGACAGTAAACAATAGCTTTTCGGGCGACAGGACACAGACTTGCCAGATCTTTCAAACTTGAATAGAATTTATTTTCACGTTGGCAGAGGAATTTTTATATATCCAAGCATCTTCCGCAGCTAATATATATAGACTTGTTTTACTTTACCTCTAATTTCCCTGAATTCCCCAGAGTGGCGACTCAACTGTTGGGTTAAAATACTAGCTGGCGACTTTACTGTAGTAGGTATAGTGAGGTCGCCACTCGGTTTTATTTTTGTAATTTGTTCATTTATAGCCCTAATATGACAGATGAAGACACAAAATGACACAGACTTTCCAGATAGCCCCTTCTAACTTTCCTGAAATCATGGATGTACAAATGTAAGTATTAACGCCACCACACATCTGTACATAACAAAGAAACGTAGAACTGGCGACTTCACTGCTATCTACGGTAGGACTCTTACCGACACCATCGTGTAGCTTTCTTCATTCTGAGTATTTTGAACCCATTTCCCATGGCGCAATTGAATAATAATGGAATTACACGTAGTACCAAAAATCTACCGTTACTTCAGCCAGAAAGTTAAGTTAGGTTAAATCAGATTAGTTTAGGTTAGAGGTGAGGTTTGGTTCAGTAACAGATGATATAGAGAAAAACGAAAATGACCAATAATATGGCAGTGTGAAGCGTAGCAATGTTTGCCTCCCCCTGGACCTGGAGGGGCAGGTTGCCTCCCCCACATACACACATGTAAACAAACATTGATTTCCGACAAAATCGAGAGCCAGATTAATTCAAAACACATCAAAACTATTCAGGAGGACTTAAGTTTCGGCCTCGAAATCGGTGGGTGTCCAATAACAAAGATTCACGAAGATATTTAGATAACACTGTAAGGTAACCATCTGTACCTTGTTGTTATTGTTGTAATTGTTGAAGGGCACCGTTGTCGGGATCGACGATATTTGCACTGGTTTACACCTACGAATCTATCACAGTCGCGAGGGTTGATTAGTCTTCTTCAGGAAGGTACAGGTGAAGGCTGATTCACACTCTGAAATCACGGCAGCGTTCTGTCAGCCGTGGCTTGTATTCACACTATTCGTCATGGTTCCGTCATTTTCGGCAGTTCCTGCTCACCCTCTAAGCAGACATGGTGCCTCAGAGGCTATGGTTGAAGACATTTGCTTTAATAGCACTTCTGTCGGATGAAGAAGAGGAGTTGAACTCTAAAAGACACTGTTTTGGGTACATAAGGCCTTGAGAAAACGACAATTATCAGCACGGCACAGTCTCATTACGTTAAAATATTCTTCCCCAGAAACCGTTACGTGACAGCCGTTTAGTGTAACACGTCTATTTGTTTGAATATAAAAAGTTCTTAAGCCCACCCGGATCCCACCTTCCCGCTTGTACGGCCGCCATACAATAACAAAGACGTCACAATGACGTCACAACAAAGTCTACCGCACCGCCGTACCGCCGCCGTACAAAGTTAAATTCAAGTCATCTCTCCCGCTCGGCGGTGTCCGCTTGAGCGGAGTTGCCAACTGTGCCCAGTTACCACAAATACCACTCAAGCGGTGATGATGGTGATGTCATTGTTGAGCGGTGTTGTTGTAAGACGGCCGTACAAGCGGGCTGATGGGAACCGGCCTTAACGGGTATGATGAGACGGTGCCCTGTCACCAATTTCACCATGATGGTATTGTGTGATTCGGCCTTGAGGCGGACGGTGTGGCGCCGTGAGGGGTCTTGGTTTTGGTGTACCGTGTGGAAGACTTTTGTCCCGCCTACAGGTACCATTGCAGCCTTTTTACTAGCACTCTTTCATACAGTTTCCTTATCCGTAGAGGTACAGGGGTGAGGATTGAGGGGTCGAGGTGGTACAAATGCCTATGCTGTCTCCTTATCCCACCTTGCTTACCACTGTAGCGGCGCTAACACACACACGCACATACACACCTGCATCGGCTTAGGCCACCCCCATGTCTGGGACCAGGATTAGAGGCCCGAGGGTGACCTGACGCTGACCTGCCTTTTCCTCGCCGACACAACTGCAACACCAGCCATGTAATTCAAGCAGCCAAAGGACACACAGAGACACACACGCCGTGCACTTCTTGTCCCCACGTTATACAATGACTCGCTGTCAAATAAACAACAAGGCCACGATGCCCTTTCTCTATCCTTGTGTTCTATCACTATTCTATCTATATGTGTTCTTGTGTATCTATCTATACTTTTCCGCTTCCTGTGGTATGTAGCACGTACCAATAAGGAAAAGAGTAGGTGGTCAAAATGGCTAAGAAAGTTAAACTACTACTGCAAACTGGCACAGTGACGGGCGAGCATTGCTCCCTATATAGGAGAGACTGTTTTCGGGAGAGCTATCAGAGGCTCCACCCGTCACGGCACCAGTTTGAAACAGTTCAACTTTCTTAGCCATTTTGACCACCTACTCTTTTCCTTATTGGTACGTGCTACATACCACAGGAAGCGGAAAAGTATAAGAATTTTGAAACAGTTCTTGAAAATTGAATGTGACCAAAACTGATGGAGTTACAGCGAGTTGAAGCAAAATAAGCAAGAAAAAATGTTTATACACTCTTTTACTTTCCTTTAATTATCTTAATATTACTGTAATCTTACTGTAATTTTTTTATGCTCATGATATGCAGCAATGTATTATGAACACGATGGTAGGCTCAGCTTTCATAAATATCATCTGGTAGCTTGGTAATATCGGGTAGGAGTACAACATTTCAATGCACTGAAAACCTAAAAGTCCGCCTACTCTTGTGATAGTCAGTCGTGACTTTATTTTTTACCCTATTGAGTTATGAAT
>JACEEZ010018533.1:120005-305005 GCA_016584305.1 Chionoecetes opilio
TTGGCGATATTGCACAATATGTTCAGTCTTTTTTCTGCTATTTCTATTGAATTGCCTATATGTTAACAAAAAGGTAACTTGACTCGCATAATACTATAGGCAACTGCACTGACTATTAAGATCCCGTTCCAAATGTCCATAAATCTTGATTAGATAGGCAACTTGCTGACTACTGGGTGCTAGCGACTAATATTTGATGTTAATTTAACCAAAATAAGGCAATCTTAAGTGTTCTTATGTTGAAAATCTGGTTTTCACTAATAAAACAAATGGTTTTGATATACTCAAAAATATATACTCAAAAATTTCTTTACCTTGGACAGTTATAGTGATAACCCTAGGTTACCCTCTCTAGAGAGAGAGAGAGAGAGAGAGAGAGAGAGAGAGAGAAGCGAGAGGAAAAGCGAGAGAGAGAGAAAAAAGCGAGAGAGAGAGAAGGAGCGAGAAATAGAGAAGGAGCGAGAGAGAGAGAGAGACCAATTTCCCTCACATTCCATCACAAGTAGACACCTCAGTTCCTTGGCCTTGCCTCAGTTGGACGCACACGCACATGCACTCCTCTTTCTGAAAGCTTAACACTTTAACACTTTATTATGTTTGCCATTTTACAATATTTTATAATGATTATAACAGGATATGGGGTTGCAAACAGCCCTTTACAAGCAAAAGCTTTTTGGGCAAACATGACCTTGACCAAACTGTCGGCTTATCGAGAGAGAGAGAGAGAGAGAGAGAGAAGGAGCAAGAGATAGAGTAGGAGCGAGAAATAGAGAAGGAGCGAGAGAGAGAGTGTATCATCACTGACTGTGATGAGAGAGAGACTGTATCATCTTCAGTGGCACATACACATCAGTAGTGATGCTATAATTCGTAATATTTGGCGCCTGGCGACATTATTGCAGCTGGTGACTATACTGTTATCTACGGTAGGGTTATCACTATAACTGTCCAAGGTAAAGAAAATTTTCCTGTGGAAACACTGAGGCAAAGTGTCCGTAGGCAAAGTGTCCATAGGCAAATTGTCCGGTAGGCAAAATGTCCGGTAGGCAAACTGTCCATAGGCAAACTGTCCGGTAGGCAAATTGTCCGTAGGCAAACTGTCCGTAGGCAAACTGTCCGGTATGCAAATTGTCCGGTAGGCAAATTGTCCGTAGGCAAATTGTCCTTTAGGAAAATTGTCCGTAGGCAAACTGTCCGGTAGGCAAATTGTCCGTAGGCAAACTTGGCCACGCCAAAAAGTATAGGCTAAGTGCTTTCACACAGGCTGAGCTACCACCCCTAAAAATGGCTAAGCTACCACTCAAAAAAAGCTGGGCTGTCACCCACAAGAATGGTTAAAGCGGCCATTTCACCAAGGATTGTTTTGGTCCCGATAGTACGCAATCCTTTTTTTGGTCGATCGGCCGCATTTTTGCTAAAATAGTCGGGAACCTGCGAGCACTGTCGAGCACTACCTATAACTTCGGGGGAAGATCTGGCGCGATCGCCTCAGTCCTCCGAGGGTCGGGTACCGAAGAAGTGATCGGCTATGTTTTTAAACATGTTGAAAAACAGTAGCCGATCAAAAACCGTCGGCCCGTGGTCGTCTTGGTCCTCCGAGGGTCCCCTGAAGGTCCCCTTGTCTCGCCCGCCCTCTGAAGCTTTCGTATAGCCTCTGCCGCTCTCTACCGAGGGTCGTGCGTAGTGTCGGCGGAGTGTAAGCACCCGACCCTCACCAGATCCTCGGACGACCGACCCGCATGTGCCCCATAAGTGCCCGTAAGTGCCCGATCACCCCCGCAGGTAGCCGACTGTGCACCAAATAGCAGATTAAGGCGATCGCGCGAGAGTAAAAATAGTTCGGAAATAGCCGGTGCCGAGAGTGCCGTAGCCCCGAGATAACCGAGGGCGACTATATAAATAGGGCCAGGAGCGCGCATAACCCGTCGACACCGACACGAAACCTCTAAATTCATAGCTACGATCAACGCTTACAGACCCGTGATCCGCGGGCTGCCAGGGAAGAAGGCCAGTACCAGGCCTCACGATCCAACGCCGCTGTTCTAGGTCCTGCGAGTTCTGCGGTCGAGGTCTGCCTCCCCCGACGAAGAAAGACAGTCCCAGTAAGGGGAAGTGCACATGTCTGCCACGAAGAGGTGTGAGCTTCCAGAACCCCTGCCTCTACGAAAGTCCAAGAGGTTTGGCACAAGCTAGGGCTGTGGGACCAGGTGGAAGTGATAACGACCAGAGAAGAGTGAGGTACGAGTCCTCGACCCGATCCGTTGGGAACCAAGTAAGCGTCTATACAAACATATATATAATTTTTATAATTTAATACAATGGTTTGTCATGTTGTCTTTCATATGTTGCAGTAATGTTAACTGTTGAAATGTATCATAATTTATTTTAAAATGACTTTAAAAAAAGTTGAAAAGCGCCGCTAAAATTTGATTTAAAATGCCGCTGAGTGACCCGCGAGCAATGGAAAAGGTTTTAATTCTGTAGTATTCATACTAACCTATTAAAATATACTATAATACATGTTTATTATGTGTGGAAATATGTTTTTACTGTTTATATAATGTTTCTTTTAATTTGTGTCTTTTCAGATGGATCCTGGACAACTTCTCCTTTCTGATCCCCCACATGATATAGGTTCCCAGGAGGAACACTGTATCTCTGAAGGCGAAGGCGGCAGCTGCAGCTGCAGCGCCCCTGGCCGTGGCCTCTACCTCGACCTCCGTAGAGGTGATCCCTGATCCACATGATGACTGTATCCTGGACGTTCCGGAGATGCCTGACATCCCACCCTCTCAACCAACGTCGGAGTCTTTTGCGCTGCGACGCCTGTCTCACACCGAGACAACTACGACCGTCCGCAGGGGCAAGAAGAGGCCAGCTCCCGCCGCCGCCGACTCTACTAGTACTGACAAGCGCGCCATCGACGAGATGCAGTCCCAGAGTGAGTAGAGCAACGAGTTAGCCCAGCTCTCCAGGGACCTGCTGCAGACTCTACGGCCCACCACCAGCCTAGACAAGCATCACATGTGCGGCTACCTGTCCAGCCAGTTCAACGAGGTACGCCCAGAGATCTGGAAACGTTACAGGACCAGATTCTTCCTGCTCTGCGAGGAGATGGTAGCGGAGAATGATGCAGCCAACGCCGCCCAACGTTAGGGTCAGCAGCAGCAGCAGCAGCAGCATGTCCACAACGAGTGGCAGCCTCCCCCTAGCCAGTGGAGCACCCAGACGTATCCCGGAGTGTCTCCCTGGAATTCCATGGACAGCGAGTGGGTGCAGCGCACCCTTCATGCAAAGACCGTCACCAGATCATCACCCAGGTCACCTAGCTCCCCACCGTTTAGGACACCAACCTACGCCACTCTGAACATGCCGCAGCTGCCTTCCCAGGGAAGCCTTGACCGGATGAGCTTCAAGGCTTCATTCGGTTCCTTGCTCAACCAGAACCGAGACTCCCAGGGCAGCGTGGTAGACCAAGTTCTCGACGACCAACAGCCTGACCAACAGTCTGATGCCTCCTCTGACCAGCCGCCCTCTGATGACCAGTAGTGATATAAACATTCTGTCTGACATTTGGATTATTTTAACAAACATTGGATTTGGATACAAACAGTGGCCTTGGATTCTTATACAAACATTGCCTTTGGATTCCAAAAGAGACTATGTAAATATTGTAAATATTGTAAATATGTTATGAAATTGTTTTGTTGTTCATTATTAAACTTTTGAAAATGTATATCAAATGTCTTTGTTCAATTAAAAAATGTGTTTCAAATGAAAAAAAAAAAATGAAAAAAAAAGGGCAACTTCAATCATTATTTGAAGCAAAAATTTGCTTCAAATATTTAATAAAGTTGCCCTTTTTTTGGGGTTTCTTTTTTTTGGTGTTTGACAAAAAAGAAATGAAAAACACACAAGATAACTAACTAATTGAAGCCAAATTTATAGCTTCAATTTAGTTAGTGAACTTGTGTTTTTTTTATTTGATTTTGTCACTTTTCTTGGAAGTGTGTGGGCTTTATTTTTCAAAGTACAAAGTTATTTTAATTTACAAAGTTATTATTTACAAAGTCATTTACAAGGTCATTTTTACAAAGTCATTTACAAAGTTATTTATAAAGTTATTTACAATTTACAAAGTCAAAACAGTATACAAAAGTCTTTCAATAGACATTTAAGCAGAATGTCAATATCTTTAGTTGTCTGTGGGCTGAAGAGCTCTATCCTGCCAAGGAACCGACCCAGCTGGACTGTTGAAGTAGTGCTTGAGAAAGTCCCTCTGGTTCTTTCCTTCAACATTGTCCCTGTTGTGGCCAAGGTTTTGGGCAAGGTCATGCATCACAACAGGTCCATTTCTCCACTCCTGGGATGAGGTTGTGGTCTTCATCTTCCTTATCCAGTTCTGCATTCTGCATCTGTGGGTACCTCATCCTCATGATGTTGTGAAGAATCACACTTGCTTCCACATTCAGTCTGCCAACTTCAGGGGTCACTTGCATAGGCATAAGCATGCACCGCCACCGGCTAGCCATAATCCCGAAGGCGTTCTCCACAACACGTCTGCCCCTGGATATCCTGTAGTTGAAGATGGCCTCCTCTCTGCTCAAACCTCTTCTGGAGTAGGGCTTCATCATGTAGTCACGTAAAGCAAAGGCATCATCCCCCAGGAAGAAGTAGGGCACTTCAACGTCGTCGTTGGGCATAGGAGCTGGAGCAGGCAGATTCAGCATACCCTCTTCAATGCACTCCTTCAGCTCTGATGCATTGAAGATCTGCGCGTCAGACATATGTCCATACCCACCAACATCAATCCATAGAAATCTGTAGTTGGCGTCGACCAGAGCCATCAGCACCACAGAGCAGAACTTCTTGTAGTTGTAGTACAGCGACCCACTGTTAGGAGGTTTCCTGATTGCGCAATGCTTACCATCCAGAGCTCCAAGGGCGTGTGGCACATTCCATCTCTTCTGAAATTCATCAGCGATCTGTTTCCATTCTTCAGCAGTTACAGGACAGGGGATAACTCCATCTCTGTACTCTTCTACAATGGCCTCGGTCACAATAGGAAAGAAGGCAGCAACTGTATGGCGTGACACTCTGAAGGAATAGGACACGGTTGGGTAGCTCTCACCAGTCGCCAGGTATCGCAAGGTGGCGGCCAGCTTCACCCCAGGATCTATCGCCAGCCTGTAGTTGGTGTCCATCTTCTGTATACGTGGACCAATCCGAGCCAGCATCTCATCAAACATCTCTGGAGGCATGCGCAGAAAGTTTCGGAAAGCAGCAGAATCACTGACCCTCATCTCTTGCATCAGTGCATCGTAGTGGCCGTAGTGTAGCCTTCTGTCATCACCCAGCCAGGGAGCACACCAAAACCTGGAACATAGTAATAATAATTGTTATTAAATACAACAGCAAGGCATATATTTACTCAAAATTATTATAAATAATAATAAATTAACAAATTAATACCAATGCCAGAGAATTATAAACCAAATATAAAATAAAAGCTGCACACTTTTCTCAGAACAGGTTCTGAAACAAAACACAGGTGCAAAACCTTTAAAAATTCACAAAAACTTACTTCTTTTTGGCATATTTTCTCTTGGTCCTTGGCCGCCTCCTCAGCATATTTTCTAGTGTAATAAAATTTTGCTGTGCTATGGCAGAACGAAGTTGTAGAGCTACAACAAGCCCCAGCACTGCTTGTTGGTCCATGACCTTCCCTGGCTGGTCAGAAAGTGATGAAAGGCTTCGATCTGGCTCGATTTATATAGTCGGGCCCCAAAAACGCCTATCTCCGGCCGATCTAGGCAAATATGGCCGGCCGAAGAACGTCCGAAGATCGTTTAAATCGTCCGAAGACCGTTTACTTTCGGCTTCCTGCGGCTCCCTGCGTCAACATACGCCTACATTCGGCCACTCGCGCGAAGAACGGGGACATCGGCCGAAAGCGTCCTCTCTCGAGCCGGGGTCGCCCATTTTCGGCCTCTCTCTGCCTCTCTCGACCGAACAACGCGCGAAGATCGCTCACTTGCGCGCGAGAAGCGGGTCTCTACCGGGCCTTTGCCGTGTACCTGCGGGTACTTGCGCGTACTTTCGCATACTTGCGCCCCGGAAACGTGTCGATCGCGCGAGGAACGTCCGTGATTCGTCCCCCCGCCATGGTCCATTGGTCGGGACTCAATCGGGTCACAAAAAGGGGACGATTGGAGGCGATTCAGGACGACAATCGGGCCGATCAAAAAAAATTATTCATCGGGGACAATCTGGTCCAGATCGGGCCGATTGGAAAAAACAATCCTTGGTGAAATGCAGCCTTAAGCTACCAGGTGTTACTTGGAAAAGGATACTCCCTTCATATTCTCGCTTTAGTGACACAAGTGCTGATGAAAGGAAAGATGGAATGAAAATAGAGCTAAAGATCAAGAGTAATGTGAAACTGTTTGAACTCTATTTCAGTGAAGAATTACTACAAACCATTGTTGATCAGTCTATTTTGTATGCATCTCAAGACTCAACATAACAAGCATGATTTTCATCTAAGTACAAACTGCCTAAGAAATTTTTTGGGAATTCTTATGTATTCTGGATATCACAAGCTACCTAGTGAGCGGCAGTATTGGAGCTTAGATGAGGACTTTGATACCATTATTGTTAGAAATGCCATGCCAAGAAATAGGTTTCTGGAGATAAAGTGATATCTTCATCTTGTTGACAACAGTACAACTGCAAATAACAAGAATGACAGGGCTTTCAGAATTAGACCACTTACTGATTATCTAAATTAAGAATTTAGGGCTTTCAAAATATTTTCAAAGCAGCTGTCGATCAATGAACAAATTGTAAGATACCATGGAAGACATACTCAAAAAACAATTAATTCAAGGAAAACCAATTAGGTTTGGTTTCAAACAGTGGGTTATGTGCTGTGGAACAAGTGGTTATTGTTATCAGATGAATTTGTACCAAGGCAAAGAAAAAGAAAAAAGTTCTGTTAGTAAGGAATTTGCTGATACTCTTGGCTCTAAAGTTATTTTGGGTATGATTCAATATTTGAGTAATTATGGTGATCGTGAGATATATGTTGATCATTTCTTTACCAGTCACAAGCTGCTCACTCACACGGCAGGCTTAGGAATTAGAATAACGGGAACAACCCGTGCAAATCGCACTTCTCAGTGTCCCCTAATGGATGACAAGTCAATGAAGAAAGAGAGTCGAGGAACACATGATCACAGATTTGATGAAGAGAATGAAGTATTCTTTGTAAAATGGAATGACAACAGCATTGTTACCATAGGCAGCAACCATCAATCACTAACTCCAGTGGAATCTGCCAAAAGATGGTGCAACAGAGAAAACAAAGAGATAAATATACAACAGCCTCAGCTTGTAAAGCAGTACAACAAGTACATGGGAGGAGTTGATCACCTCGACTGGCTTATTCAGAAGTATCGCATAGGTGTAAGATAAAAAAATGGTATTTCAGTTTGCTTACAAATTGCATTGACACAGCAATAGTAAATGCATGGATCTTAAGCAATATCATCAATGGTCAACCAGCAACTCTCCTTGGTTTTAAGCGTTTTGTTGCTAGGTATTACCTTCAACTATGTTCTGACTCTCAGCCAAAATCATCAGGACGCCCACAACAAAAGCATGTAAAGATTCTTCCAGAAATCAGATATGGTACTACAGGGCACCATATTGAGAGGACTGATAGTGGAAAACAGAGAAAATGTGCATCCTGCAAGAAAAAAGTAAGAAAGCAGTGCATGAAATGCAATGTAGGGTTGCATATTGGAGAATGTGTTGTCAAATGGCACACTAAATAATGTGTCAGTAAATGTGACCTAACAATGTCTAGCACTATTTAGCATTGATTTATGCAGGGAATATAAAAGTTGATGACTTAAGAAATAAAGAGTTATAATTCACAAAGCAATTTTATTTACATTAATGGTTCTTCTGTATTTGTAACTACAAAAACATTTCTTATGGAAGTAAAAAATGGGGAGCAAAAATTTACGTGATATTTCTGAGCCAATTTTTTGGTTTATTTTAAAAATAATTAGGATTCTGCAGCTAAATACACCAAATTATCAAAGAAAATCTGCAAAAAAAAAAAGGTTTAATGCCCAATGTCTGCCTGCAGCAAACTATGGAAGAAACGGAAAACATCGGGAAACATTGAAGAAGATATGGAGGAAGAGGAGCACCGGCAGAGGGAAAGAAGTGAGGCAGATGATAATGACGAAGGTCTTGCTACAAGTGTCCGTAGTAAAGTTCCACAGACTGTCTACCGTCAGCGTGCCAAGGCTAACATCACGCCTTTCCAGAATGAGTTGTTGAAGAAACTGACCGAGAACTCCAAACAGGAAGAAGAGGATCCAGACAAATCATTTTTATTTTCCCTTCTTCCTGATTACAAGCAACTTAATGTTGACGAGAAAATAGATTTCAGAATACTGACTCTTCAATTCTTTCAAGGCATCCGACGAACAAAAAAAATACAGAACCTGCAACCACAATAGCCTATCTTTGATCTCAGCAGTCCGTAATGAATCCCTCTTATCATTTCCTAAGATATCCTCCTCCTATGGCAAACAATAACATGCAAGCACCATCTCATGTACAGGGACCAATGCATCTTGGCACCGTCTCATCGTATGCAGGCACCATCTCCTGCACAAACACCTCTTTTACAAACACCTCCTATACAAGCATCCTCTATGCAATCACCAACTCCTATGCTAAAGCAAATTCCTATCCATCCTGGCACCACCGATACACAAGCCATGTCTTCAGAGGACTTATCAACGATTGACGTAGTGCATCCTAAAACATTTTTGATGAATACTAAACATCTAGCTGTTTCAATGATGGAATGGTTTTTTTATTTTATTTTTCTGGATTCAAGGAATACTACAGAATATGCTCAGGTGCTTTAACCCCTTCACGGCCAGATCTTTCCTTTGCCAAAAAAAATTGTATGTTGTTAGCCATGAAATTACGAAAAGTATCTTGATATACCAAATTAGTTAGTCGATAAGGATACTAAACAGGTCATATCTATAAAATATCGCTTATATTTACTAAAAATAGGCTAATGGCAGCCAAATTACAATGGAAATTACGTTTTGGGTCTCAAGTGGTTAAGGCCGCCTTCACACGAGAGGTTTTTTCCCGCACGGTTTAGAAATCAATGAAGTTCAATGAGGCCCTTCACACACTGGCCACGCGGCTTAACTCCCGTGCGGCAATGATTTACCGGCCGCGTGCACTGCCAACCCACGCGGCGCCAGGCGGTTTAGAATACTCTAGAAGTCTATGGAGCCCTTCGGACGTTGGACGGGAAGTTTTTCCCCGAGCGGCAGTCATGGTTAATCTGTGGCAGAGGTTGGGTGCTGCTCTTCTGCTGTCATTTTTCAATTAGGTATGCATTTTTACATATTAATATGAATAGTTTTATTATCATTAATATTATTATTATTATTATTATTATTATTATTATTATTATTATTATTATTATTATTTATATTATTATTATTATTATTATTATTATATACACTGTAGTAGCAGAGGTACACTATGAATATAATTATGTTTTACAGAACATCAAGGCAAGTCATCTTGACACTGAACTTCTCATAGTGGAAGTGGAAAAGAGACCTGCATTATGGGATACTTCATCAGAAGATTATAAAGACAAAAACAAGAAAATACAGGCCTGGGAAGAGGTGTGCCAATCACTCGTTGAAAGTTATGAAGAAGTGTGCCAATCACTCATTGAAGGTTATGAAAAAAAGAGCATGCCAGAAAAGAACAGCTTAGGTAAGTTTTATTATATATGCTATATTCACGAACAGAAACATACAAATATACTTGAAATTTATCTTCCTTTTCAGTGTCTTGTAAATTTCAGCCAGAAATGTCTGAAGTTTACACAACCTACTCATCATTACACTACATCATATTGCCAAGCTGCTTTCCCGACATCACTGTTGAAATAATTACAATAAGCATCCCTGATTTTATTGGCATACCTTCCACCCTGTAATCCTCTTCCTATCCCAGAGTCTTGAAGTCCTGTTATCACCAAAGTATCATCATAATTGTACCCATCCCTTTGGCGAACATAGTTATGCAAGACACAACAGGCTTTGACAATGTCAACAGCAAAGTCAATGTTAACATTGAGGGGTCGATGAAATATTCTCCCCTTGTTTGACAATATACCAAATGCACACTCCACGTAGCTCCTTGCTCTTGTCAGTCTATAGTTGAAAACCCTTTTCTGAATTGTTATATTTCGTCCACCATAAGGACGAAACAGATTAGGTGAAAGTCCAAATGCCTCATCACCGACAAGAACATGTGACAATACGTCAGTGGTGCCAGGCAACCGTTTTGGTGGTATATCCATGCTATTCTCTTGAATTTTTTGCCATAAAAGGGAATCATGAAAAATGGTTGAGTCTGCATTCTTGCCATATGAGCCAATGTCTACAAATATAAAATTGTATAATTTGTATCAGTTACAGCCAAAAGGACAACAGAATAGTAATGTTTGTAATTAAAGTACATAGAACCACTGTCATTGGTTTTACAATTCTACAGTGCTTTCCATCGACAGCGCCAAGGCAGTTTGGGAAATTAGCATGTTTTTCAAATCCTGCAGCAATCTTGCCCCATTTCTCCTCGTCTAGCTCAGGAATACAGTCTCCTCTCACTATGTCCCAAATTTGAGTACATACTCTGTTTACAATCTCACTTGGCAGTTGAGAAACCGATTCTGTAGCTGTAATGAATGTCAGTCAAGGCCAGAGGCCTGATACGAGGCCCAGAAGCCAGAGGCCAGATACCTGAAATGTGTAAGGTATAGATACTTAGCTTTCAACTGCTGATAATTATATATACAGTCAAACCTCGATATAACGGACCTCGATGTAACGGACTTCGGATATAACGGACTCCATTTGCGTGACGTTTTTTTTTTTTTTTTTTTTTTTTTTTTTTTTTTTCATATTAGACCGCTTATCGCCGCTCGAATTGTCAACTCAACATAATTGTATTATTTTCTCATTTTACTTTGGAATGCTTGGGTTTTAAGGAGTTTTGATGTATCACATATTAAGATATATAAGGAAGGAGCCTGTGTTGCTAGTGATTTAGTGGTAGAAGGTGTGTATTGTTTAAAATAGTGACTATTAGTGTTATGGCGTGGCCGCTGCTACGTCTCCCTGTCCCCTCAACACCCTAAATCACCCTTATCTAAGGTGACACGCAGTGCTACACTGACCTAAATAGTGACACGTGTATAGAACTGCACTTCACAACCATATAATATATATAATAATGAGCATTAGTCATGATAATAAGCAATACCTTTGGAAGCCACAGCTGAAACTGGTTTGTTTGTTTACATTTTCACTAGAGCTTGAACTTGACTAGCCAGACGGTGAGAGAAAGCATCAACATTTTAGGGATAACCCATCACTTTACGGGAGACGTTTTCTTCCTTTTTATCTATTTCGGGGTGATTATAATGTCTCATGATGCTGATGCTGCGGCCGTGCTGCCAGGCGTGGATGAGCGCCTTGAAAGTATTTTCATATCTTTACTCATATGTATGAATAATAGCAATTCAAATGTGATTATATGTCTACATTCAACTAGAATAATGAAATTTCATAGCATACCAAGCAGTAATGAGCGAGCCTGGATACTCACTACCTCTCCTAATACCAGTCCCGAACAGTCGTGAGCGAGTGTGCCAAATCCCTGATGTAGCGCTAGTCACTGTTTACCTCCCAACATAGCTACATGGTCTGGTTGTGTTTGAGATTATTTCTCATTTATTTCACGTGTAGGAGCGGACCAAATTCAGCATGTAGTGCCAGTCACTGTTTACCTCGCAACATAGCTACACAGTCTGGTTGTGTGTGATTATTTCTCATTTATTTCACACTTTTTTTCATATATTTTTCCACCCTTGGGAAAATACCCTCGCTATAACGGACAATCGGCTTTAACGGACCACTCCTCCCCCCTTTAGTCTGTTATATCGAGGTTTGACTGTATATATAATATATATATATATATACCGTATTTGCCGGCACATAAGACGCAGTTTTTTCCCTTAAAAAGGAATGCAAAGTTCACCCTGCGTCTAATGCGGCCATATTAGCGAATGAGAGGTCGGGCAGAGAATGCAGAACAGCCAGTGGTGTATTACTAAAGGGGTCTGGAGTGATCTGTGTTGAGCAGTAGTTCACTGAGCACAAATTTGTAACTGTGTTATCAACAGTAATTCATAATACTAAGAAAAGGTTGGAGTTTAAGAGAAAATAAGAGCTGGGGCAACAAGATAGCGATTGTTGCTGCCAAGATGGCCGTGTCAGATGTAAACATCATCCACCCCCCTCTGCTGCTCTCCATTGTAAAACGTCTGATATCTCAGGTCTGCCGCTTCACCTGGGATACTTCACTCGGCGAGGCCCTCCGTGCACCCACCATGGGTCATTACCGCTCAGACTCCTCCCCGCACCCATGGAAAAGACAAACATCCCGCATATTAGATGTCGCCTTAATTAACCCGCATTCGACTCGGACCACACAAGTTGACACAACAATTGGAAGGAGATGATAGAAGGGAGGCAGAAAATGGTGATGGAATCTTCGCTGGAATGAGTATTGTTGATAAATGGAATAGTGAAACAAAGAGCGTGTTAAAGTTTTATTTGAAGGAGTGTGAGCGGTGAGAGGGAGGTGTGGTATCTTGGGGAGTCTGTCTATACACACAAGGATGGAGAAAGGGTGTCGTGGCTTTGTTGTTTATTTGACAGCGAGTCATTGTACAACGTGGGGACAAGAGGTGCGTGGCGTGTGTGTCTCTGTGTGTCCTGTGGCTGACTGAATTACTTGGCTGATGTTGCAGTTGTGTCGGCGAGGACAAGTCAGGTCAGCGTCAGGTCACCCTCGGGCCTCTAATCCTGGTTCCAGACAGGGAGGTGGCCTAAGCCTATGCAGGTGTGTATGTGCGTGTGTGTGTTAGCGCCGCTACAATGGTAAGCAAGGTGGGATAGGAGACATCATAGGCCTTTGTACCACCTTGACCCCTCAATCCTCACCCCTGTACCTCTACGGATAAGGAAACTGTATGAAAGAGTGCTAGTAAAAAGGCTGCAACGGTACCTGTAGGACAAGTCTTCCACACGGTACACCAAGACCAAGACCATCACGGCACTACACCGTCCGCCTCAAGGCCGAATCACACCATACCATCATGGTGACACGGCACCGTCTCATCACATCCGTTATAATTTTTTACATTCAAACAAATAGACGTGTTACACTAAACGGTGCGCCGCTGTCACGGCTCCAATACATCACCGTTCTGTCACGTAATGGTTTCTGGGGAAGAATATTTTAACGTAATGAGACTGTGCCGTTCTGATAATTGTCGTTTTCTCAAGACTTTATGTACCCAAAACAGTGTCTTTTAGAGTTCAATTCCTCTTCTTCATCCAACAGAAGTGCTATTAATGCAAATTTCTTCAACCATAGCCTCTGAGGCACCATGTCTGCTTAGAGGGTGAGCAGGAACTGCCAAAAATGACAGAACCGTGACGAATAGTGTGAATACAAGGCACGGCTGACGGAACACTGCCGTGATTTCAGAGTGTGAACCAGCCTTCACCTGTACCTTCCTGAAGAAGACTAATCAACCCTCGCGACTGTGATAGATTCATAGGTGTAAACCAGGGCAAATATCGTCGATCCCGACAACGATGCCCTTCAACAATTACAACAATAACAACAAGGTAGAGATGGTTACCTTACAGTGTTACTTAAATATCTTCGTGAGTTTTTGTTATTGGACAACCACCGATTTTGAGGCCGAAACTTAGTCCTCCTGAATAGTTTTGATGTGTTTTAAATTAATCTGGCTCTCGTTTTTGTCGGACCCGCAAACATTGCTACGCTTCACACTGCCATATTATGGGAAATTTTAGTTTTTTCTCTATATCATCTGTTACTAAACCAAACCCCACCTCTAACCTAACCTAACTCTAACCTAATCTGATTTAACCTAACTTAACTTTCTGGCTGAAATAACAGTAGATTTTCGGTACTACGTGTAATGCCATTATTATTCAATTGCGCCATGGGAAATGGGGTTCAAACTACTCAGAATCAAGAAAGCTACACGATGGTGTCGGTAAGAGTCTTAGGACTTTTGAAAGCCCTCTACCAAAATAATACCAATATCTATACTGCAAATTTCCACAAAGTCTAAACACATAGCAGAAAAGCAACAAAGGCATACCTACAACATTAAATCTAAGCTATATGTCATAGGTAGATAATATTAGAATATCAATTCGTGGGGGCATCCTGCAATATATTATGATTTATGACCGATTTTGGTTACCCTGTCATGCCCTTTACATTTTGACTAGTATGATTTTTCATTCACATTCACTGCACAGTGAATATTGTATTTAGGTACATGCTCATAATCATTTGCTTTCCCCTACAAATCCTTTTTATTAATAACATTTGCTAAATTTACAAAAAAAAAATTCCTTCAAAAACCCCAATATATTTTTTTTCTCAAAACCTCCTTGTAAAATAGGGGTGCGTCTTATGCGGAAGTGCGTCTTATGCGCCGGCAAATACGGTTATTATAATATATATATTATATATATAAATATATATATATATATATAATTATATAATTATAATAATATATCTTAATAATATATATGTGTGTTTGTGTGATATATTTATTATTCTATATCATATCTATCTATCTGTTATATAATATATATATATATATATATATATATATATATATATATATATATATATATATATATATATATGTATTGCAGGTAAAGATGTCCAGAGCAAGTGGAAAAAAATACGAGACTCGTACGCAAAGGACTACAAGAAACAAAAAAGACATTGAAAAGAAATCGGGATCGGGAGCGGTGCAATCTCGTGGTTACATCTTCAGTGAACAGTTGGGCTTCCTAAAGAAAGTAATTGTAAACAGAACCACTGCAGACAGTTTATCTTCAGGCCCCACTCCAGAAGTGACTCAAGAAACACCCCAAGATTTCGCTGCTGGACAATCAATCGGTGACGCATCCACGAACTAGTGAGAAAAGAAGGAGGGTGTCGCTAGAGGACAAGATGATTCAGTTCATGGAAGGTCATGAGCAACAGAAACCAGACGACGATAAAGATTTTCTCATGTCCCTTCTTCCATTAGTAGTCTTTAAACGCAGATGACAAACTGCTCTTCAGAATGCAAATTATGCAAGTACTAATGAACTTTAAAGGAAGGCAATATAGGCCTCCATTTGAGCCACAGAGGTATCCAGACCCATTCCCTACTCATTCTCTACATAATTCTCAGCCTATTCATACTCAAATGTTTGGATACCAGAATATTCCAACATACTCTCATTCTCAACATAACTCTGTACCTTCAACTTTACAGGCTACTCAGGACACATTTCAAGCTAGTCAGCAAAACCATTCAATAAGTTCACCTGCAGCACCTTCCCCAGCTTCTGACACCTCACATATGACAGATGATTCTGTATTATCATGCTTTGATTTAGTAGATGCATAGTTTTCAGGTGCTCAGAATGTTGAAATCAACCAAATATTAAAGAACACACACAATCTAGCATCTATTATTACCTGTCATAATCATATGGATATAGATTAATTCATTTACTTATTTTTTACTATTCATGCGGGTATATACTCGCATTGCTCCCACTTTCCATGTTCAAAGGAATTATTTTCTCATGCATAACAATTGCAAATCAGTTCCACTTCCCGTTTACCTCTATAAAGGCAAATAAAGTTACTGTGCTACATATTACTTTTTCATTTACCTTCACTTACACCTACCTCACAGTCAGTGCAGCAGCTTCTTCAGGAGAAATGGATGATCTCATAACTGTGTCTTGTCGTATAATCCCATCTTTCAGTTTGCTCACAAGTTCTTCAAATGTAGGAGATGACATGCGAAAATAATTGAAAAACTTTTCTTCATCAGCTTTCAGGTCAGAATATAATGTGTAGAATGCTCCTTGAAGGAGTCTAGAACTGTTTATTGGGTGGGTCCACCATTTACGTAGTCGCTTCTTTTTTAACACCCTGTTCATTATATACACAGAGATCACTCTCTTCTTTACTTCCTCCATCTCGAACAAACACTGACAAACTGACAAGTATTCTGTGCACTGCTGCAGACAAACCGCACGGGAAAAAACCGCTCGTGTGAAGACATGCCTCTTAGACACCCACCCGCGCGGCCGTACTACCGCGCAGGAGAAAACCTCTCGTGTGAAGGCGGCCTAAAGAATGATTTTTTTTTTACATTTTATTATCCTAGTTAGTCTAGTTAATCTGAATATTTTGATATACTTTAGTTACTGTACTACTATATAATTATTATTTGCAGCATTAATAAATCTTGTCTTAATAAAAAAAAAATCTCACCTTCGAGTAATTGTAAAAAAAAAAGGTTATTTTAAGTTATCCAGGCCACTGAATTCTTACACTAGAGTTTTCCTTGGAAATCACAGTTGAATACTGAACATGATAATTATTATTTATTCTCCCTTTACCACAAAGGGTGACATTTTTTATCTTTGAGAAGGAACTAATACTAGAGCATGTATTAAATTGTGATTCCCCAGGAAAACTCTAGTGTCAGAATTCAGTAATTAGCCTGGGTAACTTAACCCCTTGAGACCCAGAACGTAATTTCCATTGTCATTTGGGTACCATTAGACGATTTTTTTAGTGACTAAGCAATGTTTTATAGCTATGACCTGTATAGTATCCTTGTCCACTAACTACTGTGGTATATTCAGTGAGTTTTCGTAATTTTATGGCTAACAACAGACGATTTTATATAGCCCAGGAAAGATCTGGATGTGAAGGGGTTAAATATGACCATTTATTTTTAAGAAGCTCAAATTTTCATAATATGTAATAGGATAGTAGGGAAAGTTTTTGGTGTATAAGAATTAATTTTATGTTTGGTATGAAAGGAATGAGAAGTTATCGAAAAGTCCAATTAACAAAGAAAAAAACATTTTCTTGACATTTTTTTTCTCGCATTTAATGTAATATCCTCACCACATGTGAAATGGAACACAAACTTCATGTGTATATGCTGATAGAGCATTTTATTGCAAACAATTTGACATATAACACATGTATTTTTTGTCCAAAATAACTCTTGTACTTGTAAATAATGTGAAGTAATTATGCAACAATAATTTTCTCCTCCTTTAGATATAAAATGTCCTATAATTTTTAAGTGATACCACAATTTGGAACCACATGCTACCTGGGGGTGTTCCAGAGGGGATATTCTACCACCTGACAGGATATTCTACCACCTTTTCTGTAGGGCATGTTGAACAAACATGAACTTTCTTGATTTCTACAAAAATCTGAATATAGGTTTCAAAAAGAGTTTAACATAATTCATTACCCTGACAAAGGGTGGATTTTAACAATTTTTTTGCCAAACCTGTGGCTTTTTTTAACAATAGGCCTGATATGAGTGAAACTTCAGAGAAGTGTCAACCATAATACCTATCGTATATGCCGGCGTTTAAAACAATTATTGAGTCCACGACAGAGCTAGTGCACTGCTAGCGTGAGAGGATCGACAGTGGCCCCAGGGGAATCACTGGTTAATTCGGCAACCTTATCCCACATCTGGTTATAATAGAAACCAGGCTGCACTAGAAACTTTTGGAACCTAAACTAAGGAGAAAAAATACTTCTGGCAGACCCGCTCAGCCCCCGCACCTCCCGGCAACCACCAGCACAGCCATTCTTTCACTGCCCATCGTTGGATATACACGTGTTCTCTTACCAACTGCTCACACTACATAACGCTGGTCATCGTTTCTCTATGGTAAGCAACTGCTTGGTTATTTTCTTTCCTCGGGTGTTGGCGGGGGGAGTGTGGGGTTAGCAGTTTTTTCAAGGCAGTCCTTGAGCTCAGACTCGTTGAAGATCTGAGCATCAGACATACTTCCATATGCACTGATGTCCACCCACAAGAACTTATATTCTGCATCCACAAGGGTCATGAGGACCACAGAGAAGAATCCCTTGTAGTTGTGGTACAAGGAGCCACTCTTGGCAGGTTTCCTGATGGCCACATGCTTGCCATCTAGAGCTCCCACAGCATGAGGAATATTCCACCTGTTTCTGAAGACCTCAATAGGTGTCCATTCTTCTGGAGTGGTGGGGCAGGTGATGACCTCATCCTTGTACTCTTCCACAATGGCTTGGCAGACTTCAGGGATGATGAAGCTGACAGTGTTCCTTGCCACACGGAAGCTGTACATGAAGCTGGGGTACTTGTCACCTGAAACCAGGAACCTCACAGTGATGGCCAGCTTCAAGCCTGGAGGTAGCGCTTTCCTCATCTTGGTATCCTGCTTCTCTATCCTTGGCCCCACTCTCTGCACCAACTCATCAAACATGGCAAGCTCCATCCTGAGGTAGTTGAAGAAGGACTGTGGATCTTCTACTCTGAGCTCCTCCAACAGTCTGGTGTAATGTCCATACAGCCTCCTCCTCTCCTCTGACAGCCACGGTCGGGTCTGATATCTTCTGGGTCTTCTCCTCCTGATGTTTCTTCTCCTGGCCTGCTCCACATCTCTTTCAAGCAGGTCTTGCTGGAGGACAGCAATCTGGAGCAAAGCAACATGGTCTAGGGGGTCCATACTCTATGGTGGCTGGGCTGAGATTGATGAAAAATGCTAGATTCAGCAGCATTTTATAACCTATCGGGGACCATTCCGGTGGCATTCTTGGTGGTAACGTAACATTCTTGGAATTTTGAAAATTCTTCATTCCAGCTGGTTCTGCTTGATTCCTGCTGATTCCGAACAAGTGTGACGGGGATGCTATTGTCTGTGTTCACATGCTTCTGGCTTGCCGCGGGAGTGGGGAGATGCCTTCCGTGACATCATTGGGTCATAGTGCAACGTCTGCTAGTTGTCGGGAGCGTTTTTGAAGCTCGTGGAATTTACAGATTTTTATTGCGGATTATTTAAAAAACAGCTGACTGGATGCAAAAAGTGAAAACATATTGATTAATTATATACTCGATAATGGCTATATTTTGACTACATTAAATCAAGAATGATGAAATGGTCTGGACGGTTACTTTAAGGCCGCCGTAGACCAGAAGCTACGTGAGCTACGCTACATATGTATGCTACGTGTCTTTGAGTTGCTGGTTATTCAGTTAGGAACCACTGACCAGAAGCTATGATACGTAAGCCATGCGCTATGTGACGAGGCCACATAACTTCAAATTGCCTGGGGGGGCAATTTTTTCCAGCATAGCTTTGGTTGTGCATGCTCAGTCTGATGATTGATGTGGCGGGATGAGGAGAGTTGTGTCATCTGTCAAGGCTATCACACTGTCTCTCCCTTGATTTTGCACCTGTGGTGGAAACAGCTGAAGATGGAGGAACTTATTGAGGAAGTGAGGAACTACCCCTGCTTATATGATATGCGATTGGAGGAGTATAGAGATCTTCAAAGAAAAGACAACTGTTGGAAATGGATCGCACAAAACCTGCATCATGATTGTAAGTATTTTGTTGTTACAGTACACTGCATGCAGACCACTGTATCACCATTCAATACTGAGTATTATGTAGCTCCAGGTTTACCCAACTACTAAATTAATATATTTCAGCAGTAGACATATTTATGGATGTAACCAAAGTCAGATATTTACATCAGGCTACATAATCATTTATAGCCTCTCTCTCTCTTTGTCTCTCTCCCCTAAAGACGATTAGCTGTTAAAAGCTGCCATGGTACACTTCCTTTCACTTATGTGAAGTATTCCATGAAGGAATTCCCAACATAAAATGCCTCTCTGGCAGCATTTGTTCCAGTTCTCATTAACCTTGGTAAATACTCTTTCCTAACCTCATTTCGATCAGTAACATTAGAGGGTAAAGCCTCTTGACTGGATGGTCTTTCATAATTGTGAAGAACTGTTTATGCTTTTACAATTTTATCTACTAGCTCTAATTTACTTTGAAACGGTCTTTGAAATATCCTCCAGTGTGCAGTGTATATGCCAAAAGCATTTTCTGCTACTCTTCTACTTCTAGATTGTCTATAATTGAATATCGTTGTGACTGATTCAAATTACCTCTTGGAAATGGACGGCTCAACTAGCGTTTCAGTTGAAAGCTTCATCACCAACTATTACAAATGACAATGTGGTATTTAGTAGTGGTTTGTCTGGGGGAAAACCTAAAGAGTTACTCATCAGGCGTCTACCAAATGTGTTGTTGTGATACATGCTTCCATCACTATTCTTACCATAAGGACCTATGTCAATGACAGTGAATTTGTACTTTGCATCAACTAAGGCTAAAAGAACAACTGAATACTGTTTCTTATTGTTGAAAAATTATGAGCATGACTTTGGTGGTGCCCTTATACTAATGTTTTCCATCAAGACCACCGATGGTGGGGTGAACTCCATTCCACATTGAAATTCTGTTCAATACAACTCCACATGTCCAGATTGGGCTCAGGCATGAAAAGAGGTTGCAAGTTGTCCCGTACAGCATCACATACTTCACATACAACTTGTGAAACCGTTTTACCTCCCAGTCGGTAACGTAAGGCAATAGCTTGGACTGTGTCTCCCATTGCCAGATACCTGCAACAGACAAAGAGAAAGCCTACTATTAACTTGTTCTTTTAAGCCAAGTTGTTTCAATTTAATCTAGTACTTGTTAATTTTAGCAAATAGATCCTTTTAACTTCTTAAATGTTGCTGTTTATTTTGAGGTCAGTGGCTTCTTCTTTGTTGTTTTTGTAGGGCCGGATATCCCATATAGGCATGCTAGGCTTGTGTCTAGGGCGGCAGGATGATTTGGGCAGGAGTTTATGTTACATTTATGTCATGGTCTGTACTCTGGGACTGAGAGTGCTGTGAAGTGTTGGGGAGGGGTATCCAGCTTCTTTCCTGTGAATACAGGAGTGAGGCAAGGGTGCGTCCTTGCCCCATCACTTTTCAACACTTGTATGGACTGGGTATTGGGCAAAGTTGTAGATCAAAGTGATTGTGGAGCATCCGTCGGCATCACCAAAATCACTGATCTTGTTTTGGCCGATGATGCAGTAATCTTTGCTGAGTCGCTGGAGGTCCTGGTGATGGCTCTCGAAGCGCTGCACGAGGAGGCAAAGCCTTTGGGACTTGAGGTCTCCTGGCTCAAGACCAAGGTCCAGGTGTTTGGAGGCTTACTAGATGAAACAGTACAGTCTGTTCATGCGTGCGGTGAAGACATTGAGATTTTGGAAAGTTTTACATACCTTGGTAGCGCAGTCCATAATGACGGCGGGTCACGTCAAGAAGTCTTACGGCGGATTGGCATAGCCCACGGTGTTATGGACTCGCTCAGCAGGAGTATTGGGCGTTGTCGGTACCTGTGCAGGAGGACAAAAATCCGGATCTTCAAGTCGCTTGTAATCCCTGTCTTACTCTATGGTTGTGAGACATAGACACTAAATAGCGACTTGAAGAGGCGAATCGATGCCTTTGGTAATAAGTGTCTTCGAAGAATCATGGGGTATCGCTGGGATGATTACGTGTCAAACCAGCGATTGCACCGTGAGACTGAATCGAGGCCTATTACCTGCATAGTCCGTCATCGCCAACTTCGGCTATATGGGCATGTGGCACACTACGCTGAAACCAATCCTTCCCATCGGGTTGTATCTGTAAGAGACAATCCGGCGTGGAGGAGGCCAAGGGGGCGCCCACAAGGCTCGTGGCTGGGGCAAATTGATGTTTCTTGTCGAGAGCTGCTTGGTATGGGAAAGGAGCCTGCATGGGAACTCGCGTTTGGTGACCCCCGGGAGTGGCGTCGTAGGGTGGCCGAGGCGACGCGCCCCCTGGTGTATGCCCCCAATGATTAATTGATGTCACAATATTTTTACATTATTGTCTGTTGCAATTATTTGATTTATAAATAAATTATGTAAATATAAGACCATGTTTTGTTGGGAACTAGATCATAAGTTATCACTGTTCACATTGTATAAACAAAGTGGGAAGGGTGAGGGGAGCTGGAGGAAGAGGCGGTTAAATATCTTTAGTTTATGGGAGGCAAGCACGATAAATCCACGGTAAATAAAAGTGAGGAGGCGGTGGCCGAGTGGTTAGCGCCTGGAAGTGGCAAGCTCGGTGTACCGAGTTCGAATCCCTGTAGGTGCCAAAAAATTTCGGCAATCATTGAGTGACCTTAGAATACCCACGTGCTGCTAATAAACTCTACCTTCGATTGCTAGTGCATCATAGGACACAGGGGGGCGGCATGAGCCTCTAATCATAAGCGCCACCATAAAAATCTTGCCTGTGCCACCACGGCGAGGGCCAACCATCACATCCCTCAAGTGAGCCTCCAGGGCCTACCATCCCACCCCTGGAGTCACTACCTACAGGCGCTATAGGCCGAAATGCAAAAATACAAAAAAACAAAAAATAATAATAATAATAAAATAAATAAAATAAAAATCCGGCCCTGCGTTATAGAACTGGTTATTGGCAGACTATGGTAATAGTTATGGTTAGTCGATGAAAATTCTTGGAAATTATAAGATTCTCTCTCTCCAGCCAGGACCGTCAAGCAAGACTGGAAGAAACTTCGGGATTGTTTTCGTCAAGCACTAACTCGAAGGAAGACGACAAGTGGTCAGGCAGCAAAGAACTGGAAGTCTTGGCGTTACGAGAAGAAAATGCAGTTTTTAATTCCATTTATGAATTCAAGAGAGTAAGTGATGTTTTTAATTTTTATATTAAAACATGTAGGAAGAAAGAACAAATTAATTGGTATGAAACAAGAAATACCGTCAATAACAGATTGACGGGTGCGCAGTATTACAATGATCTGATAAGACAGTTCTCAGCAATGCAAATATAACACACACAAAATGTGTTTAAGATAAAAGCATTCATTATTCAATTTACAGCTCTCAACAAAAGTTTGTGGCGCCCTGCACACGCCACCACATGAAAAATAAAAACATAGTAAGAATAATGTTAATTCATGTATAATGATATTTTTGCAATACTTGGGTGGCCTATTCTCTTCCTCATGATCTTGAGACATCAGGGTTGTGAAAGAGCTTGATTTCTGAGGATTTTAGGTGACATATTAATACCCAGGACTTGTGGATGGCTGTTGTAAGCTTGGGTATGGAGGTGATGTCTTTCCCTGCAGATCCTTGGTCAGGTGTCAAAGGTTATCCATTGGGTTCAGGTCCTGGCTGTTACCTGGCCTATCTATTTTTATGGATACCATGCAGTCCTTAAGCCACTGAAGGACAGATTAACCCTTTCACACCCAAATCTTTCCTTTGCTATAAAAAATTGTATATTGTCAAGCCATAGAATTTCGAAAAGTAACTGAATATACCAAATTAGTTAGTGGACAAGGATACTAAACAGGTCATATCTATAAAATATTGCTTATATTAACTAAAAATTGTCTAATGGTAGCCAAATTACAATGGAAATTACGTTCTGGGTCTCAAGGGGTTAAGTGGTATCAGCAGGCACACTGTCCTGTTGGAACACGGTGGCACTAGCAGGCTTAAAATATTCTAGCAGATAGTCACACAGCAGCTCCTGCCAAGCTTGGTTCACTTTAACATTTTTATGGACCATACAAGCTTGCCTAAGCCCCTGTCAGAAAAATGGTCCAACACCATAACCGAATCAGGGTGTTGACTGTTCCTTTCATGCAGTGAGGGTTGAGAGAATTAGTGCCATAGTGGCAATACACCTGAATTCCTGGGTTGTACGTCACACTAAATACTGCTTCATCCAGCCACAACACTGATAACCATTCATTCTCAGTCTAAGCAAGGTGTTTGTTGGTGAAAGCAACCCAGCAAGCTCACTGTAAATGTGTGGGAAGTGGTTCCTTCAGTGACTTGTAGCTTGTATGTATGACTGGTATAACTGTATCTCTCATTCACGCTTCGTAATACAGTGCGGACAGATACCACACCAAATACCATAGAATTGGATTCTCTCCGTTTCCTTGCAGTAAGTTAATGATTTATCTCCCAATGTTCACAAACCTAGGAGAAGTCTTCCTGGGACCCTCAGGCCAATGTTTATGTGAAGGCGTTTCATCACTGCCTTACTCTCTAAAACACAAAATATTTTTGTGCTATCAACTAGTCACATCAATCAACTCACTTATTCCCTTCGTTTGGTGACCTGCTGTCTTTAAAATAATGATCTGATGAAAATAATTAAACAATATATTGTTTGCCTAGTTCCTTGGTAGCAGGAGCATAAATCCACAACAACCACACATACTCCTACAAAATGGACGCAATCGTGGAGCAAGACGTGTAACACTTCAACTCCTTATGACAGCTCAGAGGCTACTGAGGCCCTGATGTGCTCATAGACTGACAGTGGTGACTTTGATGGCATGTGGGCGTTGCAAACTTTTGTCTAATGTTTATCACCACAAAAGGGTCATTCTTTTTTCGCCAAAAGTATGCAGTGCCAGCACTGCACTCTTTTGTTGAGTACTGTATACCTACTTTAAACCAAAAGAATAACATTATATATTTGATTTTTTAGGACTACCACAAACATCGAGGACATTCACAGCGATGGTGTTCAAGACGATGATGACATTGGTGCAACAAATGCCAATGACATACAGGAAGAAATGCCAGCTTTTGCATCCACATCACAGGATGGAAATATCTGTGGTCGTCAAAAGAGGAAGTCTGCCACTACAAGTGATGTCAATAAGCTTATTACATATTTACATGAAAAACATGCAATGTCTGAGCAGCAGGATGACTTGGACTACTTTTTTATGAGCGCATGTCACTCTACGAGGCGGCTTCCTCGCAGGCTTCAGATCCAAATCAAGAGAGAAGTATTGGACTGCATTGCAAGAGCGGAGGAGCAACATGAGTATGAAATGTCAGTTCATGCTTCTACTCCCTCCCGGCACCTCCCTGTTCTGGTGCAGCTGTATCTAATGACTGTTCTGGTGCAGCTGTATCTAATGACTGTTCTGGTGCAGCTGTATCTAATGACTGTTCTGGTGCAGCTGTATCTAATGACTGTTCTGGTGCAGCTGTATCTAATGACTGTTCTGGTGCAGCTGTATCTAATGACTGTTCTGGTGCAGCTGTATCTAATGACTGTTCTGGTGCAGCTGTATCTAATGACTGTTCTGGTGCAGCTGTATCTAATGACTGTTCTGGTGCAGCTATATCTAATGACTGTTCTGGTGCAGCTATATCTAATGACTGTTCTGGTGCAGCTGTATCTAATGACTGTTCTGGTGCAGCTGTATCTAATGACTCAGATTTATCCTTTAGCAGCGCGCAAGGATCCGGACATCCTGTGGTGCATGATATCTAAGAAACATAACATGTTTTACCACACTTGGTTAGATAATGCTGCCATTTTCTGAAATGGCAGCATTATCTAACCAAGTGTGCCTGGTCATATGTTTTAGTAATTAGTTCATGAATATAATTGTTTCCACTTTATAAGGCAGAAAGATTTCACATCATAATATGTTAGTTTTTGAAATATTTTGAAGGATTTCCAAAAAGAAAGTACAATTCATGGTATACAACACTTGTTGATTTTATGAAACAAATTACTTAACTACTTCCAGAATGAAGAATCATGTATCAATAAGAACTAATAAATTCGTACTCCCAGTGCATTTTTTATTATTACTTACCGTAGGCAAATGGCTAGCCTTTCCTGGGGTTTTCCTGGAGGGAAATGGCTAGCCTTTTCCTGAGGCCTGATTTCATGTAATTGGTATCAACTTTTCTTATATCCTTTTCAATTAGCTGCAAAACATACATGAACTGTGAAGGTGATAATCAAAAATATTGTTTGAATTTCTCTTCATCACAGCAAAGTTCCTGTACCAGATGATGGTACTTGCCAAAATTTTCTCTTTTCAGGTTTGTTTCTTGTACCCACTTCCTCCTCTGCTTGGACAATGCCAGAGTCAGCAACTGAATTTCTTCATCTGACGCATCACACCACAGAGCACAATTGGCCATCTTGAATAGTAGCATGTAACTGAGGGCACAGCTTGAGATATGTGTCTTCTGGTGTACGGACGAAATAGCGTGCATAGCTAGCACACATACGTAACGTAGCTCGCATAGTTTCTGGTGTGCGGGGGCCTTTATTCACTCACTTACTTAACTGCATGTTAAGTGGAAGTCAATCACTCACCTACCCTAGTGTTAGTCAATGGAGACATGGTAAAAAAGTCTTGCAGCACAATTTCTGGCTATTGGTGAAAAATGTTGTACCATTTGATGAGGTCAGATCTGATCAGTCGTCCCTGCACAGAGTGCTGCAAATTAAGATTTTTCAAATGATCTGCATAGGAAAATTCTGATAGGCAATTGATTTCCTTGGTCCATCTGTGCTGAACAAACTCAAGAAGTCTCGGATCACCCTGGTACCCAGTGTTGCAAACAGCAGTTTAACTCTAGCAAAGGTCTGATAGGGGTTTCAGATTTGAAAATACATGAAAGTCTATTACGATCAAGGGTGGATTTTAACAAATTATTTGACAAACCTTCAGCTTTTTTAACAATAGGCCTGATATGAGTGTGAAACTTTAGAGAAGTGTCAACCCAAATACTTATCGTATATGCCGGTGTATAAGTTAATATTTGAAGCCTAAAAATCTCTCCAACACTGGGGGTCAACTTGTATGTCCAGTATAAAATGTGAACCCTTACCAAAAAATGTTAAACAAGTGGAACATCCTGCTTAACATTCCCTGTGCTGCATGCACCACATTCAGTAATGTCCACAGCCCGTAACAACTAATTCCAACTGAAACTCGTGTTTGATAATATTTATTTACCATAAGAACAGTAAGTACTATTTCGTTGAATCCAAAATATATTCAATGAATTTGTTAACTTATACCTATACAGTGGTATTCAACGGAAGAAAAAAGGAAAACCCAATGCTAATGAGAGGACTAAAAATAAAGGGCAAAATTAGAATGAGAAAAAACATATTTATGCAAAGATTACTAGGGAGAGGGAGCCAGGGCAGGTGCAGCCCTGGCTTCTGCCCCACACACACCCAGGGCCCTGGAGGAGTGGCTGGCGGCCTTCGGAGCCCCACCACCAACCAACTCCGTGAAGGTGCGTCCACACTAGGCATTACGATGCGCATTATAATGCGCATCGTAATGCCTAGTGTGGACGCACCTTGAGGCAGGTGGTAAAAAAATATGGTATTATTTAAGTAAGTCAAAAGATTAGTCCTCTGCATTATATATTTTTATGAAAATTATTTACCTCCTTAGGAACAGTAACTATGAAGTAAGCATCACCAAGGTCATAACCAGCAATTTTAAGTGATGAGAACATGTATATATTGATTTAGGGGGTGGGGGAATAAAATTATTTTATTGTGTAAATGAAAATCATCAAAAAAGACAACCAGTATATTAACCCACACACACCTGGGTCTTCAGAGAAGCAGGTGGTTGATCCACAGGCCTCTGGCTCTGCAGGGTTCCCTCGTGATTTAGTTAATAGTTTTAATTCTGGTTAAAGATGTTGAATAATGCAAGGTGGAGTCATCAGCACGTGAGTGGAGAGAGTATTGAGTTAGATCATTCATTAATGAATAATAGAGAGTGGGTGATAAGACAGAGCCCTGTGGAACAGAACTGCCAAAAGACTTAGGATGAGAACAATGACCATCTATAACAGCAGCAATAGAGCGGTTAGAGAGGGAACTTGAGATGAAGGTGCAGAAAGAGGCCAAGGGGGCGCCCACAAAGGTCGTGGCTGGGGCAAGTTGATGTTTCCTGCCAAGAGTTGCTTAGTATGGGAAGGGAGCCTGCATGGGGAATCGCGCATGGTGACCCCTGGGAGTAGCATTGTACCATTGGCGTATGCCCCCAATGATTGATTGATTGATTTTAACCACCCAAGCAGTTATCGATCCCCTTTTGACTCCCAAGGCATTTATCGACCCCCAGGAAGGTCTCATCAACACCTGGGGATTGATATTGACCCCTTTGGGAACCCATGGTCTAAGGGAAAAAAGCACTAATAATGGTGGGAAAGAACTCTATAATTTTACCCCTCGCAGCCCTGAATAACAACAAAAACATATTGTGTGTTTGGGTACAGTGCTGCGCGGGAAACACTCGTATTTATTCGCAATATTAACCCGCCACAGTTGGCTGCGAAGGCTAAGTGTTGCACCATGAGTGACCTGATGGATCCCAGCAAGCTGAAGGTGGCAGAGCTTTGTGCTGAGCTGCAGGCGCGAGACCTGGACAGTAAAGGCAACAAGCCGGTGCTGGTGGAGCGGCTGCGGGTGGCGTTGGAGGAGGAAGCGGCAGGTGAGGCGGCGCTTATGCTTCACTCTTGTATTGCTTGTGGGTGTTAGGGATGTAGGGGCGGAAGTGAGGGTGTCGCAATATAGGGAGGGAGTGGGAAGTGATCACCGTCGCCAAGTAGCGAGTAATACTATAGCGCCCCTCCCCCCTTCCCTTTAAACAAAAAACTAAGCAAAAGCCTATTTTGCTTTAAGACAATGGTCCAGGAGTGTCTGACATGGCTCTCTTGACCCCAATACACAGACCTGACACACCCTGTGGCTGCTTTGACAATGCCTGTATTATAGTACAAGGGCGATCTGTAATACCATGACAGATAATTATGCTGCACATATTCAATCTAAAATTCATGATTTATCTGCTGTGCAGACTTTTTAGTTCCTTGTGTTCCTACACTGTTCACTACTAATGGTAGGTAATTAAAGAGAACTGTGTTATTTCAGCTGATAAGAGTGAGGCTGGCAACATGGCAGATTTTGATATCAAGGAGGAAGACATAGAGATCAAAGAAGAAGCTGTGGAGGTGAAGCAGGAGAACCCAGAAACTGAGGAATCAGGCAGTACTGCAAGACGGGGAGAGAAGAGAGTCCTGTCTCCTTCCCATTCACCAGAGACCAAGAAACAGCGCACTGAGGTGGAGCAAGTGTGGACCAAAGATAACCGTAAGTATGACAAAATGTAGTTGCCCTTGATTGGTTAACCCTAGATAGGAAACCTGTACCAGATTTGATGTAGTATCACAAAAACACTTTATAGGGGGTGGGGGTGTCTGTGTAGAAAGAGAGGGGTCCATTGGGTGGTATGATTTGCGCAACGTTACGAGATGTGCGATAATAATTATCGCAAAATGCAATAATTTTGTCATGTATGCGATAGTAAGCATACGATAATATTTCTAGAGGTGTGATATATCAGTTAATAATGCAATAATTTGCTTAATATCCATGTACTGATTTCCCCTCGGTGATATTCAATAAACATGTGTGCATACAGTAAATAGTATGATAGGAGAATCATATACAGTGGTCCACCAAGTTTGGCGCCTAATCAGGACCGTTGTAATCGACAAACAAAAACAAAAATCCATGAAACTCTGTGCATTGAACTTATGAGAAATAAGCTAATCAGGACCCAGAGCGGTGTAATTTTGGCATTGGGTACTAAAAAAACTAGCACATTTAACTCACATTATCCTGTAGATCTTTTCATCCTGCGTACTTTGAACCCCCATATCCCATGGCACAATTGAATAATAATGGTGATACATATATACAGTGGTGGCTCGTGGCTAGGGCTGTAGAGCTGCAGTCCCCCCAGACACTCACTGCCAGGGCAGGGATGCTCGAAAATCCCTCATAAGGGACAGCTTATGAGTGTATGGCTACAATAACCTTACGAGGGTGGGCTGAGGGAGATGCTCGTACTGAGCCGTCACTCCCGTACGGTTATTGGTGGCCTCTGGGTGGGGAATATAGGGATATTCTAGGGATGTGTGTGGGGAAATTCTGCTCACCAATCACAGAGCAGCGCCTCGCATGACGCGGCCTTATCTAACCAATCATCATGCTCTCAGCTGTCAGGGAGCCCGATAAATAAATTTAAAGACAATTCAAATGCCGCTGTTATGCTAAAATCGTCCCCTTTCGGAAATCGTCCCGCGGACGCTTATTTAACCTAAATAACTCTACAAAACTTAACACAAACCTATCATAAACCTTACCTAACCTAAACCAGACCTAAACATAACTTAACCTAAACCTAAGAACTATGTTTGCCGGTGTTGAGCTAAGATCGGCTGATTTCCGAAATAGGGCCGATTTTAGCTCACTATCGCCAGAATGTTACAATAATACATAGCTGCCATATTAGCCTTTCAGCGTAATATTCTCCCGCTGATTACTACAGAGATGTACCCAGGGTATACCTTGATGTGCTGATCATAAGTTCGAGTCCCGCGTGCCCGAAATTACAATCTATAGACCACTGCTGGCCCGCGCCATACGTATGCCGTATCCGTGGCCCTGGCGGTACTCTGTTATAGTGGACGAGAACTGCGCGTTCGCTCTTTAGGTCAGACAACACACTGGGGGGCTAACACCTCACTGTGACACACGTGACACTTGTGTGCAAGGATAGTATAACTTTATAATATCCTTGCTTGTGTGTACAGTATACGTGCGTGTGCACTAGTACGTCAGACATTTGATACCACCACCACCACCGGATCATTATAGTGGCCAAACTTGTATGATGAACTATACGTTTTGATTCAAGAAGTCGACCGATATATATATTTAATATATAGGTTTGCCCTGATATGAATTTATTACAATTATAGGTATTGTATGTTAAATATGATATATATGGAGTCAATGATGCAATAAACACATCACATTTCAAACAGGCAAGCATGAAATGGCTCTATAATACACAATAAACATAAAATATAGTGATACACCTTGTTTGTTTATGTCTTGTCGCTTCAAATTTCACTCCCTTAGGGAGTTAAGGGTGCTCCAGACCACCCTTAACCTCGCAGTCCCGTACCAAGTGAGAAAACGGTTTGAGCATCTCCCTTAGAGGCGCTACGAGGTAAAAGTCCCCTACGGTAATACTTGCGGGCCCGTAACTCTTTCGAGCATCTCCCCCCTGGTGTATGATTCCTTTAGAGACACAGCAGAATTGATACACTACTAACAATTACGTATATCACTAAAATAAGTCATTATCTTATTTAATTATTTTCAATACGTTACTAAGTGAATTTTCATTAAAACCAGACCAAAATTTAAGTTACTTGCATATTTGCTGTACGATTCATGTCTGCACTGCCGCCGCGCCACTTGTGAAAATGATGAACTGCAGTCGCGCAGCTCAGTGACTCTACTCTCGTGTTTACATTGTGTGTAGACGGTGTGGTTAAATCGTGCTTTCTTTAATTACCCTATGACGATGGAAAATTGAGTGAACTATTTGCAAAACATCAACTTTTCCCAGCTGACATTTAATGAAAAGACTGAAATCAAGCGGTACAGACTTTATTTTCAAGTAATACTGTAATACTACCATCACCACCTCAGCCATCCCTTCTACCACTAACACTACCACCACTACCACCATGCCCTGAAATACGTGAACATTCAACTACAACTCATACCTGAGGTAGGTCAAATTTGTGTATCCTACTCTTGTGTGAAGCTTGCAGTCCCTCCATTTTATTGTATCACGAGCCGCCACTGCATACAGTACTCGTCAAAAGTATGCGGCGCCCTGCTCCCGGCCCCGCACAACAAACAATACATAAGGAAATTTATAGAAAATAATGTATTATAATTACCTTTCAATACTTGGTTGGGTGGCCTTTTCTCTTCTTTGCAGCTTGGAGATGTCGGGTAGGGAAAGAGCTAGGTTTCTTAGGTGTTCAGGTGAGATGTTTGCCCAGGACTCACGGATGGCCTTTTCGAGCTTGAATATGGAGCTGATGTCTTTCCCTGCAGATCCTTCTTTACCATGTGCCAGAGGTTCTCAATTGGGTTGAGGTCCGGGCTATTACCTGGCCAATCCTTTATGAAGGGTAGCCCTACCATGCAGTCATCAAGCCACTGAGTGTCAGATTTGGCAGTGAGCAGGAGCACCGTCCTGTTGAAACACACTGGCACGTGTGAGCTCGAAAGAATCTGGCAAATGTTCACAAAGCAGCTCCAGGTAAACAGCTTGATTCACTTTAAGGTTTTTAGGAAGCACAACAAGCTTGCCTAAACCTCTGCCAGAGAAACAACCCCACACCATAAGTGAATCTGGGTGTTTTAAGGTGCTCTCCACATACCGTGAGTCGAGGGGGTCACTGCCTGGGCGACGGTACTCTCGAGCTCCGAGATAATATTTTAGACATGAATTTAAGACTAATTTTATATACACACAACCCTCGTTTTCCCGGACTAATGGGGGGAGCACTGGTCCGGGAACCGCAAGGTCTGGGGACTGATGACCTTAACAAGGTCAAGGTCTGGGGGTCTGGGGACTGACGGAGGCGGTGCAGGTGAACCGTGAGTGTCGTGTGCCCAAATGTAAACAATACGACCGCTGAGCATACTGCCACCTGGCGGGAGGCGCGGACACTGACCAGGGGTGACAGGAGACGCTAGGACCGCCGGACAACTTTGTCGATTTACAGACTAGATCAGGCATTTGTCCGGGACTCTGACATATCCCCGGACCTCGGATTTTGACCGGCAAATCCGATATCCGGGAAATGGAGGTCCGGGAAATGAGGGTTGTGTGTATATGCATTTTATTCTTTTAAATTTATGTCAAAATTCTAATGCAAGTAAATAAAATGACATTAAATATATCAAATATAATTGAATTAAATAAAAATGCTGTCCCTATAAGCTGCATCTGTTAGGCGTGTCGTCCTTTAGGCATCATGTCCGTTAGCAATAATGTCCGGTAGGTATGGTGCCCGTAGACATAATGTCCGATGTCCAGTAGGCCTAATGTCCGTTAGGCACATTGTCCGTAGGCAAACTGTCCGTAGGCAAAGTGTCTGTAGGCAAACTGTCCGTAGGCAAAGTGTCTGTAGGCAAAGTGTCCGTAGGCAAAGTGTCCGTAGGCAAAGTGTCCGGCCATGGAACATACAGTACGGAGAGAGCTACATCATGATAAATTATTAACTACTCCTTGGAGGACACTCCAGCCAGCACTTCCAAGGTTCGCCTCATGCCAGGGAGAGGGTCGTGGTCAAGGGCTAAGTTTGACTTGTCACGGGTAACTCTTCCCAGGAACTAAGTACCCCATGCTAGGCTGCTCACAAAGGAGAAGTGTCAGGACCTGAAAAGCCTTCTATGTTTCCTTCAAACAAACACACGTGTTTGGCTGTAAAGTGTTCTTGATGAGCAGCACAGACTACAGCACTCAGCAGCTGCTGATGTGGATGAACCTGAGGGTTCAGACGGCACAGACCCTGACTACTTCAGGGACTATGTGCCAATCGAGTAGTGTCACCCACCCTACTCCTGCCACCTCTACTGACGACTTGGACCTCTTTGTGGAACATGGATTAATGGAATAATCTTAGAATACCGATGTTTTCAAGACCTATAAGCAAAGTGTTTATCCTAATTATCACCACCTACCACCAACCATTAATCATCTACCTCCTGCCTTCAAGACTCTTCCTCCTCCTCTTGGGTTCAGTAAGTGTTACCTATAGCATTTTTATAGAATACAGAATGATTGTGTATTTTTTATGTAATTTTTTGTTTTTTAATTTTTATGCGTCAGTGTCCGTCATGAGTGTGTGGGCCACACACATTAGAAGGGACAAAGGCTGAGGCCTTGGGATCAATGCTTATGAACAAACTACCAATATTATGCCAGAAAACGCACTCAAAGTTTGGCAATATCCGATAAAAATTACTTGGAATAATTTGTATTACATTTATTTGTACTATAATACTAATACAGTATTCGGCCGCGGCTCTCACTCAGAGAACATCCGCTCCGAACTGTTCTTTGATTTTGACCATTTTTCTTGTGTTGTGCATTATTTCTTCCATTTTTTTTCATTCCATTAGCCACCATGGGACCTAAGAATGCTATTGAAAGCGTAAAGGCGAAAGGGAAAATAGTGAAAACAACAATAGAGGTGAAGAAAGAGATCATACGGAAGCATGAAAATGGTGTTCGCGTCTCGGATCTGGCTTTGCAGTTCAGCTTAGCAAAGTCATCGATCTGTACCATTCTCAAGAACAAGGAAGCAATAAAGGATGCTAATGTTGCCAAAGGAGTGACTGTGATCACCAAGCAAAGATCGCAGACCTTAGAAGAAGTAGAAAAGTTGCTATTGATTTGGATCAACGAAAAGCAGTTGGCCGGCGACAGTATTTCGAAGGCTCTCGTTTGTGAGAAAGCAAGGCTTTTGCACCAGGATTTGCTCAAGAAAACCCCAGGTTCAGGTTCTGAGACTGATGTGTTTAAGGCTAGTCGAGGCTGGTTTGAAAAGTTTAAGAAGCGAAGTGGCATACACAGTGTGGTTCGGCATGGACAGGCTTCAAGTGCGAACAAAAAAGATGCGGAAGAGTTTGTGAAAGAGTTTGGTGCGTCTGTGTCTGTTGAGGGTTTTATCCCCCAGCAAGTGTTTAATTGTGATGAAACCGGACTGTTTTGGAAGAAAATGCCAAACAGAACGTACATAACCCAGGAGGAAAAAGCTTTGCCTGGACACAAGCCTATGAAGGACAGGCTAACACTTTTGCTTTGTGGCAATGCTAGCGGCGATTGTAAGGTGAAACCATTGCTCGTGTATCATTCGGAGAACCCCCGTGTGTTTAAGAGTAACAACGTTATGAAAAGTAAGTTGTCCGTCATGTGGAGGGCTAACAGTAAGGCCTGGGTGACCAGACAATTTTTCCTGGAATGGGTGCATGAGGTTTTTGCTCCTAGTGTGAGGAAATACCTTAATGAAAATAACTTTCCACTGAAGTGCCTGCTTTTGATGGACAATGCTCCTGCACACCCACCAGCCATGGAGGCCGAGTTACCGGAAGAGCTTGACTTCATCACCGTGAAGTTTCTGCCTCCTAATACGACTCCACTGATTCAGCCGATGGACCAACAGGTCATTTCTAACTTTAAGAAGTATTACACGAAAGCACTTTTTCAAAGGTGCTTCGAGGTTACCTCCGACACGGAGTTAACTCTCCGTGACTTTTGGAAGAACCACTTCAATATCTTGCATTGCTTAGGTCTTATTGACAAGGCCTGGCAGCAAGTGACTCGCAGGACCTTGAACTCAGCCTGGAGGAACCTCTGGCCTGATTGTGTTGCAGAGAAAGACTTGGAGGGATTTGAGACAGGGCCTACTGGAGTTGTTGATGACATCGTGTCTCTGGGCAAAAGCATGGACCTGGAAGTCGACAATGCTGACGTCGAAGAGCTGGTGAAGGAACACAGTACCGAGTTGTCTACCAATGAACTCGAACTCCTTCAGAAGGAACAGCAGAAGAAGGTGCTTGAGGAGATGCCTTCGGAGGAAGAGGAGGGAAGGGAGGATGTGCCTAGTGCTCTTATTAATGAAATGTGTGCAAAATGGGGTGAAGTGCAAAGTTTTGTTGAAAGGTATCACCCTGATATGGCAGTAGCAAGCCGTGTCATTAACCTTTTCAATGACAATGCTATTTCTCATTTCCGTAACATTGTGAAACGTAGGCAAAAGCAAATTTCATTAGATAAGTTTTTAGCGAAAAAGTGGCCTAGTGAGTCCCAGGCAGAATCTGCTGGTAAGAAGCAGAAAATGCAGGAGGTAAGAGAAAAAACTCCTGAAGTGCAGTTACCTGATGTTATTATGGAGGGGAACTCCCCTTCCAAGAAATAACATCCCTTCCTTTCCACCTCCTCTCCACCCTCCACTTGCGCCATCAAGACTTCTCAGCACAGGTAAGAATAAATGAAATTGTCTTTCTTATTTATAAAGTTATTCTTTATTCAGATGGAATGTTATAATATAAAATTACATTGCATTTATAGGCATTTTTATGCATGAAATACAGCTAAAAAGGTAAAAAAAGGTCTTTATTTTGGGGTCAGGAACAGATTAATCCATTTTATATTGTTTCTTATGGAAAATTTTGTTTCGGGTTTAGAACAACTTTAGGGAACGAATTATGTTCGAAAACTGAGGGCGTGTCTGTGTAATTAATTTACAAAGCTAATTCGATAAAATCACTGAACCGTTTACATAAACAAAAAGTATGCACTTCAAGCTTCATTAAAAAAAAAAAAAGGTACCGCTACCTCAAAAGCTACATGAGTAACAGTAATTTTTACGTTGCCAAACTTTAACTGCGTTTTTTGGCAGTTTTTACAAGCGGAGCACTGGGCGTTTTCTACACGCGGCCAATCATTATGTGTTGGATACCAATGTAAGCAATGTTTACCAATTTACATGAAGATTTTGAGAAAAAAGTATTCGCGTGTTTGCTTGCCTGGTGTAGGCATATGACGTGGCTAGAATTTTTGTCTAACTATGCACTTTTCATGTTTTCCAGATATCGCCATGCATTCCAAGAAATGGTCGGTGGAGGAGGCTGGCCAGCACTGCACGATGAGTGACACTGATGCCAGTGATGCAGAGGATGAATATAGCAAGGTTGATGAGGTGCAGTCGGGCCAGGAAGAGGAGTCAGGCGACGAGAGTGGCGACACCCCGCCTGCCTCTGCCGCCGGCCACACCAGCCCCACGCGTCCCTCTCTCGGCCCCGCCACTTTCTACGCGTCTGCTACCACGAGGGTTAGCAGGGCACGCTGTAGCATCAGGGCAAAACTTGAGCACTTAGGGCATCCTGACGACGTCGACGAAGAGGCAGTGGACGAACCTTGTGTCCCTGCTGCCACCACTCCAACTGCCGCCAGACCCCCAAGTTTTGCTCCTGCTCCCTCCACTTCGTCAACGCCGTCGCTTGCTGAAGCAGACCTCAGCCCTACAGAACTGAAGAGCTGCAAGAGGAGAAGGGGACAGCTTCAGCCTGCTGTGGGTGACAGCATCATCCCCTTCGGCGCCCAAACTACGTGCGCCAGGGACAGCAGTGTGTGGCACCGCGACCCCAACCCAGCCCTACCCAGCATCAAGAGGACCCACAGGATTGAAGCCGGGGGCCCCACATTGTGTGCCCAGGGAGCCAATACACCTGCAGAAGTGTTCAGCCTGTTTCTGACCGACCCTACCATAGCAGAGATATGCTACCACACTAACAAGAAAATAGACGCCCTGAGGGATACCTATAAGAATAAAGATCACTGTACCACACAGCAGGTCGGCCCGTTGAAAATGAAGGCGCTGCTGGGGATCTTCATCATGACGGGGGTGAAGAAGGACAACCATGTGGCCACGTCGCAGATGTGGCATCCTCTCCGTGGGGTGCCCCTTTACTGTGCCACCATGTTTGAGCACCGCTTCTGCTTCCTGATGAGGGCCCTTCGATTTGATGACTCTGAAACACGGGCAGGGAGGGTCAAGAACGATCGTCTTGCCCCCATCAGGAGTGTGTGGGAAGCGACGATAGAAGCCTGCAGGAGGAACTACGAGCCAGGACCCAACCTCACCATCGACGAGCAGCTGCTGGGCTTCCGTGGGAACTGCCTCTTCAGAATGTATATCCCCAGCAAACCTGTAAAGTAAGTTATAAAATTTATAATTATAAATGTTATATTACCAATGACATAATAAGACAAATACCTACCTTTTCTGAAGTACTTAACTGATTTTTTCTGTATCTGCCCATGATATATTATGTTACCTTCCATAACTTGTGCTAATTTATGACTTACTTACCTGTTAAGGTGTTAGGGGGCATTCTGGTGTTACCTATTATGTACACATACCTTTTGTGATGATTTACTTACCTGTTGGTGTCGAGGGGAAACTAGGGGCTAACAATGATTTTTTTTTGCTTCAGATACGGCCTCAAGATCGTGATGGTGTGTGATGCGGACACACACTACATGTGTAACGCCATGCCTTACCTGGGGAAGGGCACGGTCCAGCAGGAGAGGAGCCAAACTCTTGGGGAGTTCTACACCAAAGAGCTCACCAAAATCTACAAATGCCAGGGCAGGACTGTAACATCTGACAACTGGTTTACTTCACTACCACTCGTCACTGCCATGATGAAGGATGGCTTCGACTATGTGGGTGCCATCAAACAGAACTCATACCTCCCCAAGGTCCTGTCGACGTGCCCTATGCCTCTGGGGGGCACCATGGCCCTCTACAATTATGAGAAGCAGGTCACCCTCCTCATCCACAGAACGAAGCCCACCAAGAGTGTCCTGTTGGTATCAACTCTCCACCACAACCCTACAATCGTCGAGAGGAACAAGATGGACATTCAGATGTTCTACAGTGCCACAAAGGGGGAAATTGACACCTTCGACCAGCTGTGTAGCAGCACCACCTGCAGCAGGAAGACCCGTCGGTGGCCCCTGTGCTTCTTCTATGGCATCGTGAATCTGGCCATCACAAATGCCCACATCATTCACACACACAAGAACAGTGCCTCTCCACTCAACCGGGTCGACTTTTGCTATGCCGTGGCTGAGGAGCTGTGCCGCCCTTTGGCTACCTACCGCCTCGCCCACCACACCTACCTATCACGGGAGCTCAGAATGTTCATCGGCCACGCCTTCAACATCCCCTACGAGAAACTCCCGTGCCTCAGCAAGGAAGAAAACTCCCACACCAAGAGTGACAAGAGGAAGAGATGCAGGATCTGCCCCAATTCGGAGACAGGGAGAACCCGGATCCTCTGCCACACCTGCCGTCGCTCCATCTGCCACCGCCACGCCACCACCACCTGCCCCTCTTGTACCACATAAAAGGTGAGACCCCAACATATTTTATGATGTTCTTGAGTTCAATTTTAGTCAATGGTTGTGACATTGAGTGACTTAGTAATTATTTTACTGTAAAATATCAGCAATTTAATAGAGTTCAGCCCAGATATCTTCCAATTATTGCAATCCAATTTCACTATTTATTCACTCAAATGATAATTTGATCATTTGGAGACTTCCTTGTCGAATTTGGTGACATTCTATGCATATTTGGGTGGTGAAGGTTTTCTTATAGAATGTGGTATGATTCAGGGGTCTGCGGCGACCGATCTGCCTTAATTGGTCCCGCACTTGTGTTAGGGGGGGTTCACACTGGGCAAATGTCGGCAAACATAGGCTGAGTTAACTCCCCGGGGAGTCAATCTCAGCCTTTGTTTGCCGAAAAAACCAACACCGCTCGATCGGTCTTTATCTGCTGAGTTGCCAAAAAAATTAGCTCGCCAAATTCAAACAAACGCAGAAGCCAGCACCACACTCTTCCCCACTCACCCCAATTATTGGTATTATTTCGGTATTGGGCACTAAAAACTAACAAATTTAACTTACATCATTGTGTAGATCTTTTCATCCTTACTTTGAATCCCAATTTCCCATGGCAATGGCGATATCATATAATACCGAAAATTTTCCGTTTTAGCTACGGCCAGAAACCGTTGTTAGGTTAAATCAGATTATTTTAGGTTAGACGTGGGATTTGATTTGGTAGATGATATCTCGCGGGACGCGGGAACAACAAACCAGCATTTGTTCCCCGGAACGAATTGCGTGTGTGAACGTAATCTCGACACTCGGCCGCTAAACACCGACTTTCCGGCGCTACAAAGTGCTGACATTTGGCCAGTGTGAACCCGCTTTAAAGGCCCCCAGGGCTGCCCTGGATATAGGTTTGAACCCTTTTTTGGCAATCCCAGCTTATTTATGAGACTCTAATGTATTAACCGGATGAATTTGAACCTCATTCATTGATAAATAATTGCTCCATGAATTTTTTTCATCTGAATTTCGAGTACATTTTTTTTATTTCCCCAAGTTAACCCTATGAAACAAATACTGCGAGGATTGACAATAATCCTATTGTATTTATTTTACTGTAGCCTTACTCTTAGATCATGTGGGACCTACCAGGTCAATTTTGTGGCCATTTGAAGGACATTTAGGTACCATTAAGAATTTTTGAAAATGGAGTATGTTTTTAGGGAATTTTTTTTTTTTTTTTTACCTATGCAGATTTTGCCAGCTGTGGGAGGTGCAGCGTTCCTGCCCCCACACAGAAGAGGACCATAGGAGGTGCAGCGTTCCTGCCCCCACACAGAAGAGGACCATAGGAGGTGCAGCGTTCCTGCCCCCACACAGAAGAGGACCATGGGAGGTGCAGCGTTCCTGCCCCCACACAGAAGAGGACCATAGGAGGTGCAGCGTTCCTGCCCCCACACAGAAGAGGACCATAGGAGGTGCAGCGTTCCTGCCCCCACACAGAAGAGGACCATAGGAGGTGCAGCGTTCCTGCCCCCACACAGAAGAGGACCATAGGAGGTGCAGCGTTCCTGCCCCCACACAGAAGAGGACCATGGGAGGTGCAGCGTTCCTGCCCCCACACAGAAGAGGACCATAGGAGGTGCAGCGTTCCTGCCCCACACAGAAGAGGACCATGGGAGGTGCAGCGTTCCTGCCCCCACACAGAAGAGGACCATGGGAGGTGCAGCGTTCCTGCCCCCACACAGAAGAGGACCATGGGAGGTGCAGCGTTCCTGCCCCCACACAGAAGAGGACCATGGGAGGTGCAGCGTTCCTGCCCCCACACAGAAGAGGACCATCCTTCCTCTCCAAGACCTCAGGACGCCGCCACCCTCAGGACAACTTTAGAATTTTATTTATATTTTTCTATCATAGCCCATAGGATGTAGAAAAACAGTTCAAAAACTAACTTATTTATTGAAAATACTCATAATAAATAGTATTTATTCTTCAATCTATTTGATAACCCAGTAGAATTAGTACTAATCCTTTAAGTTTTTATTGAAAATAAAATTATAAAATTTAGTTGTCATGGTGGGGAGCAGCTTGAGTCGTTGCTTGAGTTGGGGTTGCTTACTCACAACCGGAGTACTAGGAAAAGTCAAATAAAAAGCGATACCTATCCAGGGTTAAATGTGAATGAATTCCCATAGACACAGTATATGCATTTTCATGCATATGTACATGTCTTTCCGCCATGAGCTCAAGCACTGGAAAAATTCTACCAGCACCTCAGACCATGCAACAAAATAACCTTGAATTAAATGTTCTCATATATCACACTGCTCACACTATATCACACAAGGAGGTTATATAACCTCCTTGATATCACATATATCACAGGTTTGTTGTTCCCGCGTCCCCGCCTTCAACTGTGCTTACCGTAGATAACACTATAGTCGTCACCTGCACTAATGTCACCAGCCGCCATATATTACGAATTATAGCATCATTTTTTATTTGTATGTGCCACTGAAGATAATACACAGTAGTTTATATCATGACTGTATAATCTACCCTGTTTCAGCGTTGTTTTATGCTTTATATCTGCAAGTATAAACTGTTTCAAGTTTCACTACTTGTTTTTTTATCGAGCGACGACAGACAGCAGCTGACAGGAGGACATAACACTAGCTGGCGATCTTAGTGTAGCCCTTACCAACGTCGCCACTCAGTTGATATTTTGGTAATTTGCTCATTTATAGCTATAATATGACACAGATGAAGACACAAAATGACACAGACTCTCCAGATAGCCCCTTCTAACTTTCCTGAAATCATGGATGTAGAAATGTAAGTATTAACGCCACCACACGTCTGTAAACAGAAAAGAAACGTTGTCCTGGCGACTTGAGTGTTATCATGGTACTACAGAGTGCATTCAACCATGAATCGTCATTTTTACCTTGATATTATCTACTAGGTACCGTAGATAACAGTAAAGTCGCCAGGACAACTTTTTTTCCTGTTTACAGACGTGTGGTGGCGTTAATACTTACATTTCTACATCCATGATTTCAGGAAAGTTAGAAGGGGCTATCTGGAGAGTCTGTGTCATTTTGTGTCTTCATCTGTGTCATAGTATGGCTATAAATGAACAAATTACAAAAATATCTACAAAGTGGCTACCAACAGTAGAGTCGCCATCTAGTGTTTATTTACTGAGTGTCGTACCGCTGTCGTCGTCGCCCGAAAAAAAAATGCGTAGCGAAATTGTAAACCGTCTATACTTGCAGCTACAAAGCATAAAACAATGCTGAAACAGGGTAGATTATACAGTCATGATATAAACTACTGTGTATCATCTTCAGTGGCACAGACACAGCAGTATAGTCAATTCAAGAACGCTAGAGCCACATGCCCCTCCCCCGAGGTGGAGCTTGTCAAGCCCTGGTTCGCTCTTGATTGGTGATGCCGTTCTGTGGCGTGATGGTGGGTTGGCCGTCAAAATGTACACTAACCACTTCCCCACCCCTGTGGTTCCCTTCTCCACTCCCAGCTAACGGTCTGACCTCCCAGGCTCCCACATCCCTTTGTTAATCCCTTAATTGTCCTTGACCCGTCAGACTCACACACACACAGACACACACACACACACACACACAGACACACACACACAGACACAGACACACACACAGACACACACAGACACACACACACACACACACACACAGACACACGTACGCGCACAAAAAAATTGATATAATAAACAGAACAATAAATAACATTGAATCATTGTTGTATTTTTTTTTTTCTCTCTCTCTCTCTCTCTCTCTCTCTCTCTCTCTCACGTCTATTCCCCTGTGGTGACCTGCTATATCGCCTCAAGGCATGGCCGGGTAGGGAGCCTCAGGCGTGAGGTCATTAGCGCTGGGGGGACAGGTCAGGTTAAGGGTTTACTTGTTTCACCTCCAAAAGGTGACAGGCGCCCTCAGGTGACCCTTTTAACCTCCTCCCTCACTCAGAATTTAACGAATCTTTATATTTCCCTCTCAATATCTCGTCTTCATGAAGAGTATCTGGCTTACTTTTGTGTCCATGTGATAACACATTCACTAACGATGGTGAATCGAGGACTTTCATGCACTCAAAGCAAATATATAGTGTGTTTTTAAAGAAACAACGGAGGACTATAGGATGCCCGATTTCCACTGAATTTTTTTCAACCAATAAAAGAGACCATAGCGAAGCTGGCCTGACATGCTCCTCCTCGGGGGAGGAGAGTTTGGCTCTAACGTTCTTGAATTGACTTATAGTGAGGCTATCATTCGTAATATATGGCGGCTGGCGACATCACTGCAGGTGGCGACTTTACTGTTATCTACGGTACATCAAACCCCACGTCTAACCTAACCTAATTTTATTTAACCTAACAACCGTATTCTGGCTGTACTACCGCTAAAACGGAAAATTCAATTTGGAATTCAAAGCAAATCTGAAAAAATCTACATGATGATGTAAGTTAAATTCGTTGGGTAGTTTTTAGTGTCCAATACCGAAATTATAACAATAATTGGGGTGAGTGGGGAAAAGGGTGGCGCTGGCTTCTGTGTTTGTTTAAATTTGGCGCGCGAAAGTTTCCGGCAACCTGCACATAAAGACCAATCGAGCGGTGCATGTTATCTACTGTAGAGTGGACGTGTGAAAATCATTTAAAGTAAAAGTAAAAGAATAATGTATGGATGGAAAATATATGAACAAAGGTCGTGTTTGCTGAAGTTGGCGCCATGCTCTTTTTTTTTTTTTTTTTTTTTTTTTTTTTTTTTGCCTTCTTGAACTGTCATTCTTCTTATCACCTTGTAGGTCCTACTTCAGTTTCAGCTCCTTTTCCCTTTTTTCTTAGTTTTGTTTCTTATATTTCACGTAAACTGCATTTCCATTAGTAGCACTTAACTTAAACTGCGTACTCATTATTCTATTTCATACCTTTACCTTTTTTACCCACTGCGTCAGGATTAAATAATAACCAAAATTCCGTTTTTTTCTCTTTCTTTTGATTTATACAAAGAACAGTACTAATCCCCCAATACTCCTTCTGTAACCTCGCCTCTGCTTCTAATATTTAATTGATGTGACTGACGTGACATTTTTCTTCTTTGGCTATTCATATTTCCTCCATTTGCTAACCTGCAGGAGCTCTATTATTTATGTCTCCTTCACGAAAGTTGCAGTAGCCTTTCCCTTGTAGAGTCTTTTTTGCTTTCCCATTGATGTTCTCGTCCTGGCTTTCCCATTGATGCTAATTTCTCGTCCTGGCTTTCCCATTGATGTTCTCGTCCTGACTTTCCCATTGATGTTCTCGTCCTGACTTACCCATTAATGTTCTCGTCCTGGCTTTCCCATTGATGTTCTCGTCCTGACTTTCCCATTGATGTTCTCGTCCTGACTTTCCCATTGATGTTCTCGTCCTGACTTTCCCATTGATGTTCTCGTCCTGACTTTCCCATTGATGTTCTCGTCCTGGCTTTCCCATTGATGTTCTCGTCCTGACTTTCCCATTGATGTTCTCGTCCTGACTTTCCCATTGATGTTCTCGTCCTGACTTTCCCATTGATGTTCTCGTCCTGACTTTCCCATTGATGTTCTCGTCCTGACTTTCCCATTGATGTTCTCGTCCTGACTTTCCCATTGATGTTCTCGTCCTGGCTTTCCCATTGATGTTCTCGTCCTGGCTTTCCCATTGATGTTCTCGTCCTGACTTTCCCATTGATGTTCTCGTCCTGGCTTTCCCATTGATGTTCTCGTCCTGACTTTCCCATTCATGTTCTCGTCCTGACTTTCCCATTGATATTCTCGTCCTGGCTTTCCGTTTCCCTTGCTTTCCCATTGATATTCTCATCCTGGCTTAATTCCCAATGATGTTCTCGTCCTGGCTTTCCCATTGATGTTCTCGTCCTGGGCTTTCCTTTTCCCTTGCTTCCTATCCCTTTCCCATCCTTTGCGTCCTGTGGCCAGCCTTTCCCATCACCAGCCAAACAAAAGGGTCCAAACAAGACGCTTCCCCGCCAGCCAATCACGGGGCGGGGAGGGAGCGGCGTGGGAGGGTCCGCCATTCACGAGGCGCCTCTCATCCCTGCCCTTCCTCGCCTCGCCGCCGCCATATTGTGTGTTTGGGTACAGTGCTGCGCGGGAAACGCTCGTATTTATTCGCAATATTAACCCGCCACAGTTGGCTGCGAAGGCTAAGTGTTGCACCATGAGTGACCTGATGGATCCCAGCAAGCTAAAAGTGGCAGAGCTTCGTGCTGAGCTGCAGGCGCGAGACCTGGACAGTAAAGGCAACAAGCCGGTGCTGGTGGAGCGGCTGCGGGTGGCGTTGGAGGAGGAAGCGGCAGGTGAGGCGGCGCTTATGCTTCACTCTTGTATTGCTTGTGGGTGTTAGGGATGTAGGGGCGGAAGTGAGGGTGTCGCAATATAGGGAGGGAGTGGTAAGGGATCACCGCCGCCAAGTAGCGGGTAATACTATACCCCCCCCTTCCGTCAGGCCGCTACCTGCCACTTACTGTAGTACCTGGAACTGTCGCCGACGGCGGCGAGTGTTCCAATTTTTCACGGAGTGGGGAGTTATCATTTTCGGCGACCGTTCCAGTTCTTGATCTTGAATTTACTGTACCTAATATATGCCCCTAATAGGTAAATTTGGTATTATTCTAGTGTTTGCCCATACTCCTCCCTCTCCCCCAAAACAAGCTTGGGGACATGAGCGAAGCGGGTTATTTGGCTGGGGTACAAATTATGCGTCGCAACCACATAGTTTTTGAGTTAGGGGTGTTTAAAAATTCCATAGATCTAGGGAAGATGTATTTGATTTCTTCTAAGTCCGGAGACGTCGTCGTCTAATCCAGAGTGTCGAGCCCCCACTCAGCCCTCCCACTTAGAGGTAAGGTAAAATTTTGTTAGGTTACCGGGGGTCTAGGGGGACGTAGCCCCCGCGTTAGAAGCTTAGGTTAAATTAGGTAAGATTAGATTAGCGGGTGATTATTGGGTAAATCTTTACGATGGCACCAAACTTCCCTACACAATTGGGAGCATGGTTTTTGTTTACCTCATTGTATTCTAAGAGACATTTTCTCCTTGAGCTTTCCGTCGCAAATCAATAGTTTCGGAGATATAGAACATTTTAGGTGGGGGGAGGAATATGTCTCCTTGTTTACAAAATGCCTCTCTCTTCCTCTTCTTGTGACCTGTATCGCTTTTGTTTCGGAGGCGCACCCGTGGCTACCTTACCTAACCTAACCTAACCTTACCTTACCTTACCTAACCTAACCTGAACCTTACCTAACCTAACCCAACCTGAACCTTACCTTACCTTACCTTACGTAACCTAACCTAACCTAACCTACCTAACCTTACCTTACCTAACCTAACCTTTAACCTCCTAACTGGGTCCAACAATAAAAAAGTTTAATAAAATACCAAACAAATGCGATGCAGGTCACAAGAAGAGGAAGAGAGAGGCATTTTGTAAACAAGGAGACATTCCTCCCCCCACCTAAAATGTTCTATATCTCCGAAACTATTGATTTGCGACGGAAAGTTCAAAGAGAAAATGTCTCTTAGAATACAATAAGGTAAACAAAAACCATGCTCCCAATTGTGTAGGGAAGTTTGGTGCCATTGTAAAATAATACCGAATATTGCAATGAGGTTAGGTTGAATTTTGTTAGATTAAGAGGTTCGGTTAAGTTAGATTTTCGGGCGGGTCGAGGGGGGCAGAGCCAAGGCCGTCTCAATCTATAAAGGCCTGCGCCTGAGATTGATGACGTCACGGACGGCGTCTGTACGAGGCCACCGAGATGACAAGTTTACCTACCTAATTATATGTTTATCAGTATAAAAGATATATTGTTATCTTCGGAAATGTTTGTTCTATAATATTATCAAATAAAAACCCGTAAAACACATTAAAGAAATGCCATTATGAGACTCTCAAGAAATATGCATGAACTTAAACTCTTCGCCATTTAATATTTTTCTCGAAAACATTTTACATGGAGAATATCAATAGAAGCGGAATTTAATTCGCTTTCCATTGCTATATTTTGTTTTCTGATAAATGAATTAGCAGCATGCATAAATTAGCGTTAACTAAATACATAACATCATGAAATCGGGTAATTTCGTACCTAATATATGTTTATCAGTATAAAAGATATATTGTTATCTTCGGAAATGTTTGTTCTATAATATTATCAAATAAAAAACCGTAAAACAGACTAAAGAAAGGCCATTATGAGACTCACAAGAAATATGTATGAACTTTAACTCTTCGCCATTTAATATTTTGCTCAAAAACATTTTACATGGAGAATATCAATAGAAGCGGAATTTAATTAGCTTTCCATTGCTATATTTTGTTTTTTGATAAATGAATTAGAACCATACATAAATTAGCGTTAACTAACAAAAAAGGTCATGAAATCGGGTAATTTTTCCCGTTTGATGATGTTATTTATTTAGTTAACGCTAATGTATGTATGGTTCTAATTCATTTATCAGAAAACAAAATATAACAATGGAAAGCTAATTAAATTCCGCTTCTATTGGTATTCACCATGTAAAATGTTTGCGAGTAAAATATTAAATGGCGAAGAGTTTAAGTTCATGCATATTTCTTGAGAGTCTCATAATGGCATTTCTTTAGTGTGTTTTACGGTTTTTTATTTGATAATATTATAGAACAAACATTTCCAAAGATAACAGTATATCTTATACCGCCCGTACATCCTCACATGCTGAAAGCTCGGCTCCTACTGACTCGCGGAGCAGACTCAGCTCGTGACGTCACGTCCATCCCGCTCTCCCAGACTCAGGCTTTTACATAGAGAAGGCTTTGGCAGAGCCCACCCGCTAGGTTAGGTTAAATTTGCTTAGGTTCGGTTGGATAACCGGGAGGTCGAGGGGCACGGAGGCCCCCGCTAGGAGGTTACATTAAATTTTCTTAGATCTAGGAAAATTATCCTAGAACTAGGGTATTTTGGCTCCTACATAAATCCAAAAATACGTGTTTCCGACACATTATTTGCTCCCAACCCAAAACCCCCACATTCCCACAGGCCCCCAAGATTGTTTGGGGGAAGGTGGAGAGTATGGGCAAACACTTAGAAATTTACCCCGAAATTCCCTACACAATTGGGAGTGTGGTGGCTTCTGTTCACCTTATTGGATTCTAAGAAACATTCTCTGAGCTTCCGTCGCAAATCACTACTTTCGGAGACATAAAATGTTTTTAATAGGAAGGGGTGTATATGAGATATGAACATTAAACTAACCTAACCCCACCTTTTGACTCACAATATCCTAACCTAACCTAATCCCACGTTTTAACCTCCAAACTAAAGCCAAATCCCCATTAAAAAGTGTCCGCGGCAAGGGAAGAACAGAGGCGATGCAGGTCACAAGAGGAAGAAGAGTGAGGCGAACGTAAACACTTGTCTCTCTCCTCCCTATGAACAACATGTTATATCTCCAAAAGTAATAATTTGCGACGGAAACTCATGAGAGAATGTTTCGTAGAATCCATTAAGGTAAACAGAAACCACACCTCCAGTTATGTAGGGAATTTAGGTCCTATTGTAAAATAATACCACATAATATACTTGAACCTGGAAAAAAACGCGTTTGGGTATTATTCTACACAAGGACTAGAATTCCCTACGCAAATGGGAGTATGGTTTCTGTTTACCTTATTGAATTTTAAGAAACATTCTCTATGAGCTTCCGTCGCAAATCATTACTTTTGGATAAATGATATGTTGTTTATAGGGAGGAGAGAGACAAGTTTTTACGTGCGCCTCAGTCTTCTTCCTCTTGTGACCTGCATAGCCTTGATTTTTCCCATGCCGCGGACATGTTTTTTAATGCAAATTTGGCTTTTTAATGGTTAAAACGTGCAGTTAGATTAGGTTAGTGAGTCAAAAGCTGGGGTTAGGTTAGTTAATTTTCATATTTCCTATTCACTTCCCTTCCTATTAAAAGTATCTAATATCTCCGAAAGTATTGATTTGCAACGGAAGCTCAGAGAATATGTTTCAGAATACATTAAGGTAAACATAAATCATACTCCTAATTGTGTAGAGAATTCTGGTCCTAGTGTAAAAATTGACCAAAATTTGAAAATAGGCAAAAACTGCAGTTTAGTACAATAATTCGGTAATAATGGAACTAACCTAGCCTGGGCATTGATTACGGAACCTAACCTCATTGAGGGGTTTTCGCCCAGACCCCCCCTTGTGTTATTTTTAATTTTCACCGGGTGGTGTTGAGGTTATAAATGCTGCAAATTGTCTGATCTACATGTTGAGGACCGTTATAACTACGTGCCTTGTAATGCAATAGTCTGCAGTAGAACCTGAAAATGTATAGAAAATGGAGAAAAGAGAAGGAAGGCCAAGAAGTGCACAGCAATGACCAAGCTTCTGTAATACTATTTAGGTGCGGGACAAACAATTTGAAATTCAATGGCAGGAGGATTGGGGAGAAGAAACATGTGACCTGGTGTCTCTTAATACCGAAATACGATTTTGAGTCAATCCGGCCCAAAGTTTTTCCTGCCCTGGTCATTCCGGCCTCCCGCCCTGGTCATTCCGGCCTCCCGCCCTATTTATTCCGACCTACCGCCCTAGTCATTCCGGCCTCCACCCAAGTCAATCTGGCCCTTGCACCCAAATCATTCCCGCAAACATGGTTACCTATGTACTTTATGATCAGTAGGAAAATATTTTTCATTGCTTTAAAATACCACGTTGTAAATGCCCATGAATCTTTATCAGATTGATAATTTGAGGTCCAGAGAGTTCTCGCTACCAATAATTAGTATTATTCTTGCCCAAACAAGCTACATCTGAGTGTTGCTATGTTGAATATCAGGTTTTCACTAACAAAACAGTTTTGATATCCCCACGGGCCACGGCCTTGTTAGGAATGTAAAATAGTAAAAAATAAAGTGTATAAATGTATGTTTAACTCCTGTCCATCAGGTGATTGATTTCAAAGGAAGCATTAGAAAGGATTGGAGTGGAACTTACCTTCATGCATACCTAAAGACGATAAACTATTTGAATTGTGGTAAAGAGTTCTTTTTAAAAAAATACCGTGATGAAAGCTACGGACAATTACATACATTTGTACACTATTTCGTATACTATACCATCCTAACAAGGCCGTGAGTATTTCAAAACCTTTCATTTTGTTAGTGAAAACCTGATATTCAACATGGCAACACTCAGATTTAGTTTGTTTTGGCAAGAGTAATATTAATTATTGGTCGCGAGAACACTGGACCGCATATTATCTATGATCAAGATTCATGGGCATTTACAACGTGGTCTTCATGCTTAGTGCAGTGGTCTATTATTATTATGACTTGTGTATGGGATTTCTCATAAGTTGTTGATGTTTGTACATTTCAATTGCCTATAGTGAAGTGTTTATATATTTATCATTGCAGTTACGACAAAAATAGCAATGAATAGATAGTAGTTACCTGTACATGTACAGTATTTGATTCCTTTGTTCTTATTGTGTCATATTTGTGTTCCCACAGCACATGAAGAAGGCGATGAGGTAGCTGGTGGAGAGGGAGAGGAGGAGGAGCAGGAAGAGGAAGAGGAGGTACTACAGGAAGCAGAAAATGAGGAGGAGGAGGAGGAAGAGGAAGAGTTGCCTGTTGCTGCCGAGGAGCCAGAACCAACACAGAAGGAACCAGAGGCAGATAAGAAGCCCGAGTCTCCTGTTAAGAAAACAGGATCCCCTCAGAAAGAGGCAGAGCCATCTCCCAAGAAATCTGTGCCAGAGCCCTCTCCCAAGAAATCTGTGCCAGAGCCATCTCCCAAGAAATCTGTGCCAGAGCCCTCTCCCAAGAAATCTGTGCCAGAGCCCTCTCCCAAGAAATCTGTGCCAGAGCCCTCTCCCAAGAAATCTATGCCAGAGCCATCTCCCAAGAAATCTGTGCCAGAGCCATCTCCCAAGAAATCTGTGCCAGAGCCCTCTCCAAAGAAATCTGTGCCAGAGCCCTCTCCAAAGAAATCTGTGCCAGAGCCATCCAAGAAGGCACCAGAGGCAGTGCCATCAGTCAAGGTCGAGTCTGAAGACTCTGCAAAGTTAGGCTATGAAGATGCTCCAATGGAAGAATTAGGTAGGTCCTTTAACCATGTGTCTATTCATTGCATGATGTCTCAAATCTGTACTGTTACTATTTGCAGAAACTCTTCATTTAATCATCAAATGGTAAATGGTTTCATGTTGTGAAATATTGTGTTTTCTCAGCTGTTGTAATGAAATTTATCAAAATGCAGAGTGGTAGGTGTAGTGCTTTAAACATCCCCCAGTTTATACTGCTTCTAAATGTTGAGACAAAAGCAAAGCAAAATTGAAGGCTCCTTCCCACCCCCTACTTCCTACGGCCAAGGCTGATGGGAAGAAAATTGGAGAAAAAGACCATGCAGTATTGAATAACTGCCTCTATCAGATCCGCCAGACTAGGAACTCTTTGTTGCCACTGTATTCTTTCTATTTTCTATATATTTCTCCTGACATTGTAATCGCCATTTTGTTCCTGTTAGCCCTGTTGTTTGGCTCCTTGATCCATATTCTTCAGATGTTTCATTTGGAACAATTCTCGAATGACCTTGCCATTAGTCATCAAACTTTTATATTCTGCACTTAAACAAAGAACAGTTTTTGCCATTTAACTTACGCCAGCATATACCTCCTTCATCTTACTGAAATCTGGCACCACAATCTCTCTCATCACCAGACACATAAGCACCAGCATCTTTTGTCTTCCTACCTGGGCCATTGTAAGCACATTCAGATGAAAACCTGTCTCACTGACCACCTCTCACTTGCCACCTATCTTAGGGTTGATATTTTTTTTTTTCCTACTGCCAGAAGACCAAGACACTTAGATCAGGCCCTTGCTAAACATAGGTTTATAAAGTAGCTCCTTCGATGACAGCAGTTGAGATATGTCATTGCTCTCCTTGGTGGTCCTTGCCTTTGTCTACATCCTGTGTGTGTAGGTGTGCAGCAAGAGGCCAGATAATATGGTCCGTGTCTTAACCCAAATGGTGGTAAACAGGTGACATGAAAAATACTAACCAATTTCATAGTATTCAACCCCTTGAGACCCAGAACGTATTTTCCATTGTAATTTGGCTACCATAGACGATTTTTAGGGTATATAAGCAATATTTTATAGATATGACCTGTTTAGTACCCTTGTCCACTAGTTCATTTGGTTTATTTAGTTACTTTTCGTAATTTAATGGCTAACAACAGACAATTTTATATAGTAAAGGAGAGATCTGGGCGTGAAGGGGTTAATAATTTAATATACACGTATATTCATTGGTGTTGATTGTTTATTTACTTGTTTGGGTAGAGTTTTTTGGAGTAAAAAGGTGACATTGACATCTTCAATCTAAAATTCCAGAGTTAACTGCTGCATATAGTGCTTTCTGTTCCCGTGCCTACCTATATAGACTGTTAACCCCTTCACGCCCAAATCTTTCCTTTGCTATAAAAATTTGTCTGTTTTTAGCCATAAAATTACGAAAAGTAACTGAATATACCAAATTAGTTAGTGGACAAGGATACTAAACAGGTCATATCTATAAATATTGCTTATATTCACTAAAAAATCATCTAATGGTAGCCAAATCACAATGGAAATTACGTTCTGGGTCTCAAGGGGTTAAGAGTTCTGTTAGCATGTTGTTAACTTAAGTACTGTCTTTCTACAGCTGATAAGAGTGAAGCTGGTAATGGGATGGACACAACTGTCAAAGAGGAAGAGATGGAAATCAAAGAAGAAGATGTGGAGGTGAAACAGGAGGAAGAAGAAACAGAGGAATCCGGCAGCACTGCAAGGCGGGGAGCGAAGAGAGCCCTGTCTCGTTCCCGCTCGCCAGAGACTGCACCCGAGGCCAAAAAACAGCGTCCTGAGGTGGAGGAAGTGAGGATAGAAGATGAACCAGACTTTGACAAAACTGTAGTTGCTCTTGATTGGTGTAAGTGTTCTTAATCACCCCATATATTGTATAGTGTTTAGTATTGACAAGAAGGTGAGGAAAGTATTTTGGAAAAACTCTAGGAATCTATAATATACAAAGTTGATATTGGTATTCTCGTAATATATTATATATATACAAAGTTGAGGGATTCTCATAATATAATCTACAAAGTTGAGGGATTCTCATAATATATTCTACAGCATTGAGGGATTCTCATAATATATTCTACAAAGTTGAGAGATTCTCATAATATATTCTACAAAGTTGAGGGATTCTCATAATATATTCTACAAAGTTGAGGGATTCTCATATATTCTACAAAGTTGAGGGATTCTCATAATATATTGTATACAGCGTTGAGGGATTCTCATAATATATTATATACAGCGTTGAGGGTTGCCCGTAATACTATATATAGCGTTGAGGGTTGCCCGTAATACTATATATAGCGTTGAGGGTTGCCCGTAATATTATATACAGCGTTGAGGGTTGCCCGTAATACTATATATAGCGTTGAGGGTTGCCCGTAATATTATATACAGAGTTGAGGGTTGCCCGTAATATTATATACAGCGTTGAGGGTTGCCCGTAATACTATATATAGCGTTGAGGGTTGCCCGTAATACTATATACAGCGTTGAGGGTTGCCCGTAATATTATATACAGCGTTGAGGGTTGCCCGTAATATATATACAGCGTTGAGGGTTGCCCGTAATATTATATACAGCGTTGAGGGTTGCCCGTAATACTATATACAGCGTTGAGGGTTGCCCGTAATACTATATATAGCGTTGAGGGTTGCCCGTAATACTATATATAACGTTGAGGGTTGCCCGTAATACTATATATAGCGTTGAGGGTTGCCCGTAATATTATATACAGCGTTGAGGGTTGCCCGTAATACTATATATAGCGTTCAGGGTTGCCCGTAATACTATATACAGCGTTGAGGGTTGCCCGTAATACTATATATAGCGTTGAGGGTTGCCCGTAATATTATATACAGCGTTGAGGGTTGCCCGTAATATTATATACAGCGTTGAGGGTTGCCCGTAATACTTTTACTTTACGGTTTAACGCCATTATTGTAGATTTACTACCTTTGAGTGTGTGTATAATTCCATGTCTATCTTTTCAGATAACTCAGATCTGAGTTTAGTTATAAGTAAGGATGACTTCCTAAGTGCCCAGCCACTAACCATGCAGGGCTTTGGCTATGTGTGGCATGGTGTTCGAGCCACTTATGGATTCACTCGTGGACGTGTCTTCTTTGAGGTGAAGGGAGAAGACTACCTGCCAGTTCCTCAGTTGGAGGAGGATGAACAGCATCCCCATGTGCTGCGTGTGGGGTGGTCTGTGGATGATGCAGGCCTCACTCTGGGAGAAGACCCCTTCAGTTATGGGTACGGAGGCACTGGCAAGGCCTCCACCAACCTTAAGTTCAAGGTTAGTCATACACTCGTAAAAAAATTTCTTGTGATGATAAGCTGCATATGAATATATAATTTAACTCTAATTAATGTGTATATGCACCATAAACACTAAATGATAACTGCTTTGTGCAGGACTATGGTAAAACCTTTGGTAAAGGCGACGTGTTGGGCTGCTTCCTGGACCTGGAGTCTGAGCCCGTGGTGATGAGCTTCACCGTCAATGGCCAGAATCAAGGGATTGCCTATGAAGTGTCTCATTCTGACCTCGGTGACCAGGCACTCTTTCCTCACATCGTGACAAAGAACACTAGCTTCAAAGTAAGTATCTTGCATTCATTTGTATATTTTTATATATTAACTTTTTGTAATGAATAAATTAACAATAAGGTTTATTGTGCCCAGTATTGAGATATATTGTGTTAGAGCATCAGAAATGCATGTGTACAGAACAGATTAAATCTCCCGTTTTTTGGACATTAAGGGGTATTTTCAATGAATTGCTTAATTCTTAACCTATGAAGCTGCTGAACCAATTTGTAGTTTGTGAATCACACATTATTACTTTTTTTTTTTAAAGTAAAACCTCCAAAAGTTGGAATTCCTTAAAGCGGAATTACGGATAAGTCATAATGGCTTGCAAATATTGATACATAAGATCATATCAAATTTAGAAAAATATTCATAAAAACGGTTCTCTTTAGTAAAGTGTTTTTAGTTGTTTGTATGACTATATCCAGCTTCACTATGTCTGCTCCTGCGGACCTGCACCCTAGGCTTTGAAAAACAGAAGGGCATGAAACTAAACCTGAAGCTCCATACGGGTGGTTCGTGCTGAGTTTGATATCAAATCCAGTACAGTCGAGCTCTGGCTCAGGATTTTCCTAGATTTTTGCCCAGAATTTCACTAGCAATAATGATTCCACTGGCGAATTTTCAGAAAAGCTTTGGGGGGAGGGTTCACGGGCAAGTGGCCAGATGACCTGAAGTAACCGTTAATGCATATATAGGCTTGTCAATGTATATCATAACTATCATAACTATCAACATAAAAAAACACTGAAAATGTTATGTAACATGGCTGCACTCCCATTCCCCCCCACTGTCACACTCATAACACTTCACCATTCCCCCCCTCCCCCCCTTAGACGTTACGTAATTTTTGAACGGCCCCCAAGTGTACAAAACATTGGGAGAGGGACAGGCGGGCGGGATGATTTAGTTGCTTTCATTAGCCCTGAGCTTTTCCTTTTAACCTCTTGAGGCCCAGAACGTTATTTTCATTGCAATTTAGGTAGACCATTTGACCATTTTAATGAATATAAACAATATTTTATAGATATGACCTGTTTAGTATCCTTGTCCACTAGCTAATTTGGTATATTAAGTTACTTTTCGTAATGTTATGGCTAATAACAGGCGATTTTATATAGCAAAGAAAAAATCTGGGCGTGTGGGGGTTAAGGGTAAGGGTGCATGGCCCTGGTGCTATTACAAAAAGAAAATGAGGCTGAGGACATTTGAGAGTATACAAGGAAATTTGTTTTAAAGGAAAATGTTTGAATAACACATAGAGGTATAGTTTTCTGCCTAGAAGTAGAAATGCCTAGAACGGACTAAAGAGGTGATAGGAAAAAATGGACATCAATTTGATCCCTTCATGCCCAAAGAATTGTATGTTATTAGCCATGAAATTACGAAAAGTAACTGAGTATACCAAATTTGTTAGTCGACAAGGATACTCAACAGGTCTTATCTATTAAGTATTGCTTATATTCACTAAAAATTGTCTAATGATACTCAAATTACAATGAAAATTACTTTCTGGGCCTCAAGGGGTTAAGCAATAGATAATAAAGATCAATACGGAGACAGGACAACACAAGTATAGCTCAGACCCTCTATAGTACAACAAGGTAAATACAACTATGTCAATATACAGGAGCACAGGAGTGTCACTTTCCTTCTTACCATATTGTACATGATGTAATGTTAGTTTTTTTTTGTTTACAGTCAAATTTTGGAACCGAGGCAGCATGGATGGAACCCCTTAATGGTTACACCTTTACCGGCAAGATTCCTCTGGAGGATCGGGTACTTGGTTCTCAGGGACCAGAGAAAAGGGAGGATGCTGAAGTAGGTGGCTTTCTCTTTGTCTATTGTCATTTGCATTGTTGGTCTTGCCTAAAGGCCTTCCTGTTTTTATTTGTTTCCCAAGGTCTCCTGCTTCTAAACAAAGGATGGCAATACAAAAGTGGAGTTTGGCTTAAATCAAATGGATTGGAAGTTTCGTGCGCTTCTGTTTTTAGGTGACATTATGTTGCAGGGAGAGAGAGAGAGAATAGCAAAGTAGGAAATAGAACTTGCAAAGTGAGGTGTTTAGACTAGACAGTGCAAGTGGAGATTCTTTTGCTGTGTTCCCGCCCTTCAAGATCACAGGAATAGGCATCAGAGTAGACTATTGAGACTACTGTATTAGGAGATGGAAAAAGGGTATGGAATCCAGAGACTAAGTGAAAGATAAACAGGATATACTTTTGGATAATTTGATATGAAGTCCACATATCTTACTACTAACACTGAAGTTTTGCCACCTTACTCATCAAAGACATTGAAAAAAAAGATTATTATTTTACTAGAAAGGCTGTAATAGTTGTGTCAATGGATGATTAATTCATTGATGAATTTCTGGGATGCCCAGGAACAGGTTTGCTAGGTAGAACTTAATTTTTGGGGAAATTCTTTGCCTTGGAAATGAGTCTGTAAACGGTTGTCTTGCCTTTTCCCGTACGCTGACAAATTTCCTTGACAGTCATGATTGAGGCGCCTCCTTCAGGGCAAGAATCACAGCATTCTCTCGCTGGGTAAAGTTCTTAGGCTCCATTCTACGCTGTGGGTGGGCGGCAGCTCAACAATTAATGAGAGGGGGAAAACCAGACTGAATTTGCTATTCAGCAGCTTAACGAAACCATCCTTTATTGGCACTTCTCCTGCAGCACTGGTGGTAAGCTACCTTGGTAGTGTTGATATGTATCTCAGAGGTGCCAAGCATTACTATAGCGAGATATGATCAGGCAGTCGGATGGGAAACGTGAGAGTTCTACTGACACCTGAAACGGCCAAAGCTCTACATATTCCGCATACTTTTTGTGGACACTATATATATATATATATATATATATATATATATATATATATATATATATATATATATATATATATATATATATATATATATATATATATATATATATATATATATATATATATATATATATATATATATATATATATATATATATATATATATATATATATATATATATATATATATATATATATATATATATATATATATATATATATATATATATCTCTCTCTCAGGAAACCGTCCTGCAAACCCCTAGTCATAGATGGTGCTCTGTTGAGTGTTTTTTAGTCTTCAATAGTCACAACAACTTGTTGGTCATTTTCATTGCTGATTCTTTTTCACTCGGGAGAATTTTAGTTAGGTTTTAGGAGGTAGCCTCACTTGTCAGGCTTTGTCTGAATACACTGATGCAAGTTGCCCCTTCTCTTTCCTTTGTATAACTACTACAATCCACTGTTTGTATTGGTAAGCTCAGACCTCCGTCCTAGGAATCAATGTATTGAGGCTAGATGTCAAGCTAATAGGGTCTTAGGATTCTTTACCAGCAGTGTTAAAAGTAGAAGTGCTGAGGTTATTCCAAAGCTGTATTTGGCTCTAGTCAGACCTCACCTAGACTACGGTTCAGTTTTGGTCTCCGTATTACAGGATGGATATAGCCTTGTTAAAATCGGTGCAGAGATGGATGACCAAAATGATACAGGGGATGCGTAACTTAAGTTATGAAAAGAGATTGAAGCAGTTTCATATACACTCACTCGAGAGGCGATAAGTAAGGGGCGATCTGATAGAAGTTTTTAAGTGGTTAAAGGGATACAATAAAGGAGATTTAGGAAAAGTTCTAACAGCTAGTATAATCAGGGGAGAACAAGAAGTAACGGATTCAAGCTGGAAAAACGTAGATTTAAAAAGGAAATGGGGAAAAACTGTTTCACAAACGGTGGTAAATCATTGGAATGGACTCAGTTGACAGGTAGTTAGTGCGAAGTCAATAATCAATCATTGGGGGCATACGCCGAGGGGCGCGTCGCCTCGCCCACCCTACGACGCCACTCCCGGGGGTCACCACGCACGAGTTCCCATGCAGGCACCTTTCCCATACCAAGCAGCTCTCGACAAGAAACATCAACTTGCCCCAGCCACGAGCCTTGTGGGCGCCCCCTTGGCCTCCTCCACGCCGGATTGTCTCTTACAGATACAACCCGATGGGAAGGATCGGTTTCAGGGTAGCGTGCCACATGCCCATATAGCCGAAGTTGGCGCTGACGGACTATGCAGGTAATAGGCCTCGATTCAGTCTCACGGTGCAATCGCTGATTTGACACGTAATCATCCCAGCGATACCCCATGATTCTGCGAAGACACTTATTACCAAAGGCATTGATTCTTCTCTTCAAGTCACTATTTAGTGTCCATGTCTCACAACCATAGAGTAAGACAGGGATCACAAGCGACTTGAAGATCCGGATCTTTGTCCTCCTGCACAGGTACCGACAACGCCAAATACTCCGCTGAGCGAGTCCATAACACCGTGGGCTATGCCAATCCGTCGTAAGACTTCTTGACGTGACCCGCCGTCATTATGGACTGCGCTACCAAGGTATGTAAAACTTTCCAAGATCTCAATGTCCTCGCCACACTCATGAACAGACTGTACTGCTTCATCTAGTAAGTCTCCAAATACCTGGACCTTGGTCTTGAGCCAGGAGACCTCAAGTCCCAAAGGCTTTGCCTCCTCGTGCAGCGCCTCGAGAGCCATCACCAGGACCTCCAGCGACTCAGCAAAGATTACTGCATCATCGGCAAAAACAAGATCAGTGATCTTGGTGTTGCCGACGGATGCTCCACAATCACTTTGATCTACAACCTTGTCCAATACCCAGTCCATACAAGCGTTGAAAAGTGATGGGGCAAGGACGCACCCTTGCCTCACTCCTGTATTCACAGGAAAGAAGCTGGATACACCTGCCCCACACTTCACAACACTCAGTCCCAGAATACAGACCAGTTATCAAACCAATAGTCCTTGCAGGAATCCCTCGAAGTCGCAGAAGATCCCAGAGTGACTCACGATGCACTGAGTCAAACGCCTTCTTGAGATCAACATAGGCTGCAAGCATCCCCTGTCGAAACTCACGTCGGCGTTCCACCAGGACACGAAGCGCTAGGATATGGTCCGTTGTTGACTTACCAGGCGTGAACCCAGACTGCTGAGGTCTCTGATGCTTCACCAGATGACTGCGAATTCGTGTCAGCAATAGATGGGCAAGCACCTTGCCTGGTACGCTGAGCAGTGTAATACCGCGGTAATTGTTGCAGTCCTGACGGTCCCCTTTCCAGATAGGGACGACCAGCCCCCTTTTCCAGTCAGGAGGAATGGTACCTGATTGCCACACGGCAGTCAGGACAGCATGCAACCCGCGGATCATGGCCTCACCCCCAGCTTTGAGGAGCTCCGCACTGATATTACAAACACCAGCTGCCTTTCCACCCTTCAACTTTGCTACAGCCTCTCTGACTTCGTCAAGAGAGGGTGCGGTTTCGTCAATGGGAGGATCGGCATCCACTGCCTGTAACCCAGTGGTGTGGAAGTCAATAGGGAGCTTTAAAAGGAGGCTAGATCGTTTCATGGATGGGGATGAAAAGTGGAGGTAGGTAGTGTGTTAAGTAACAGGAACTACCGTATTTTACGGCTTATAAGACGCTGCATCTTGGAAGACGCACCCTGATTTTGGAAAGAAATTTCTAAGAAAAAACTCCCACTACCGGTAGGCAGTAGTAAAATCTACCGATTTTCTCGGTAGGCGGTGGTACGAAGTGTTTTTCTGGTGCTCTGTTCCCATGTTCTTTGGCGTATCGTACAACTTCTACCTTGTATGCGATAGTATAAGTAAATAGATTTGATGAATTCGCCATGGGTGATAAATTTGAGGACTGAAAAGAGCTTGTGATATGTGTGACAGCCTGGTGGTAAATGATACATCAACACTAGCGGACGATAGTTGGCGCTGTTGACGCCAATCTGCCAAGGCGGACAATCACAACGTTTATTTGAATGTCATATGATATTCAAAATACTTGAACAGGTAAGTACTGAGGTTACATCATATTAGAGGCTGAATTGAATAGCTACCTAAGCTAACCTATGACATTCGTCTTTGGAAGACGCACACGTAATTTTCAGGGTATTTTTTAGGGGGAAAAGTGCGTCTTATACGCCGTAAAATACGGTACCATGTGTAGGTCTCACGACCTCTTGTAGCTTCCTTATGTTCTTATGTATTGGCATAGTTGTGACATGGAGGAACTGCTTGGTGATGGAAGTGTAGACGGGACAGATCTTGTAGAACTTATCAGTGGACTCACTTGTTTGTTTATTGTTATTGAAGTGCGAAGTGAAAGTAGCCTGAAGTGCTGGGAAATATGAGATCAGCAACTAGTGGAACTCTTGTTTCTGTAGCCCAATAATCTTCAAGGCTTGGCAAGCTGCACGCGCACGCACTCATATCTCAATGCCAATGAAGACCAGAAGTTCATGTTTGTCGATAGTAAATGTAGTGTTGACATTTTTCTGCAGATTTATTTGATGCAATATTCTCTATCAGGTCCATTATAAGCATGTCTTGAAAGTATTCAAATGGCAACGAATACATTCAGGTGCTGAGTGGCTGTATTCTGGCATGCATGCAGAATGACGAGAGCAAAAGTGTCTTCGAAAGGCCTCAAGATTAACATACATAGTACAGGAAATTTGTGCGACTCAACTATTATGGTGCCAGAAAAAGAGTCAATTAACCCGTATAGTGTTGACCTAGGGGACAGAATCACCTTATGTCAGGTTGGACTTTTGGAATAATTTTTTATTGTCTCAAAAAAAAAAAAAAATATAACAAACTATGGTGTGTACGAGCGCCTTCTCAAAGTCTCCATTGGTATAGCACCATAGGATTGGTGCCGCACTCCCGTGCAAGTAAATGAAAGCATTATATAGCTTTTATAGCTGGCTTAGTGTTGAATTTTATTATACTGTATGTTATAAAAAAAAGGAGGTATAAGAACATAAGAATTTCAGCCGATATATGTAATATTTGACTCAACTTCTCGTTGTCATGTTTCTTCTATGCATAATACACAGTTCTAAGACAAATAAAATCATGAGAGCTGTAATAATAAAGCCTAGCCATAATATATGGACACTTTATTGTTTTCTACGTTAAATTACCGCAAAGTACAACAAAATCGGCTCCGTATATAATTATACGTACTAAACACTTCTCTTAGGAGTGAGTATAAATACATACTAAACACTATGGGTTAAAGGGGTTGGGTCAATAGTTTGCTGAATTTCACAGGAACACTGATTGTAATTATAGGATACATAAGTATACCACTACAAAAGTAACAACGATCAATAAATAAGTAAAATCTCCACATATTGCTGAGCAAAAGCAAAGCAAGGTGGCTGCTTGAGATGGTGGAGACACCGATAGTCTTTACCCCTGTGGGTGGGAAATTGATAATGATGGAGGCAATCTTGCGACCATTGCCGACAGTGGCGATTGGTGGAATGTCACCGACATGTCTAACCACCGTGAGCCTTATCGGTAACCCCCCCCCCCCACGATCCTTATACAGCTTATCCATTATGTAGAAGCATCTGTGGGCCGGTTAACCCAATGACTACATCTATGCCCTGTTTAACCCTCCGAACACGGGAATACTCACAGAAAAACTACTACACTACCCTCCCGAGTTTCACGCTCTGCGAGTTTCGCGCAGTCCTAAATTCTTACCATCCCAACTTGCATGCATTATCTTCCCGAGTTTTGCGCTGCTTCGTACACGTATGGGATACGTCTTCCTACTGCTGGCGTCACGCCCTGCTTCGTACACGTATGGGATACACTTTGTACACGTATGGGATACGTCTTCCTACTGCTGGTGTCACGCCCTGCATCGTACACGTATGGGATACGTCTTCCTACTGCTGGCGTTACGCCCTGCTTCGTACGTACACGTATATGGGATACGTCTTCCTACTGCTGGTGTCACGCCCTGCATCGTACACGTATGGGATACGTCTTCCTACTGCTGGTGTCACGCCCTGCATCGTACACGTATGGGATACGTCTTCCTACTGCTGGCGTTACGCCCTGCTTCGTACACGTATGGGATACGTCTTCCTACTGCTGGTGTCACGCCCTGCATCGTACACGTATGGGATACGTCTTCCTACTGCTGGTGTCACGCCCTGCATCGTACACGTATGGGATACGTCTTCCTACTGCTGGTGTCACGCCCTGCATCGTACACGTATGGGATACGTCTTCCTACTGCTGGTGTCACGCCCTGCATCGTACACGTATGGGATACGTCTTCCTACTGCTGGTGTCATGCCCTGCATCGTACACGTATGGGATACGTCTTCCTACTGCTGGCGTCACGCCCTGCATCGTACACGTATGGGATACACTTTGTACACGTATGGGATACGTCTTCCTACTGCTGGCGTCACGCGCTGCTTCGTACACGTATGGGATACACTTTGTACACGTATGGGATACGTCTTCCTACTGCTGGCGTCACGCCCTGCATCGTACACGTATGGGATACGTCTTCTACTGCTGGCGTCGCGCGCTGCTTCGTTCACGTATGGGATACGTCTTCCTACTGCTGGCATCACGCCCTGCTTTGTACATGTATGGGATACGTCTTTACTGCTGGCGTCACGCGCTGCTTCGTTCACGTATGGGATACTTCATACCGCTGGCGTCGCGCGCTGCCTTACCACACAGTACACACTACCACTCATCACCGTCGGTGCTAGCCGACACGCAGTGCTGTTGTCAGTGTTGTGTCCTGAACGAGATTGTAGATGTCAGGGTGATGAAGGGAAATCAAGGAAGTGGCTCGAAAAAAACTTAAGACAACAGCCCACCTATTTCCGCTCCGCCCGGGGATCGATAGCAGACGATAGATGGCGCTGATGGCGGCGGCAATCTGCCGAGCCTCAAACGTGAAACAAACATCACACCGTGAGGCCAGATAGTTTATTTGAATGTCTTACGGTACAGAGAGGTCCCGAAGATACGAGCAGTTAGGTTCCACCTGGCATACTCTTAAAGCGAAATCTCGTATAACGAAACACACAACTATGGTAAAATATAGGTTTGGTTCCAGGACCCCATCAATTAAAAAAAGAAAGAAAAAAAAGACATGTTTTTCAAGCTAAAATAAACTATAACAAACACAGCAAACTCTCAAAACTCAAATATAGGGCTCTATATACCACACCACCACACCACCACACAAAACACAGTGAATTAAGAGAGTGACAGCACAGTAGGACAGAGCACAAATAAGTCACAATAAGCACATTAAGTAAACCAGCAAATCACTAAAATCGACTGACAAGACAATACATACAAGCAACAAAGATGTTGTATGTACTCTTAGGGACGCCGCGTGATACACTAGACTTGAGAGGGTACGGTATATAAGGGACAAGGGAGGGGTGCGCAGACCTCTTCCACTGCCCAAAAACTCGTCTCTGCGCATCTGAATCAGTGTACATCGTCCAGCTGGGGGGAAGCCACGAAGCACTTTATCACCTTTTTTTGGTAGGAAGTCCGAAGTCGGTCGTAACAGGAACCCACAGCGCAGCAAAGTCGTAGGTTTGGTCGTAAACGTGCACAGTGGCCAATGACTGCTCGAGACTGGTATTAGCAGAGGTAGGGAGTCTCCAGGCTCGCTAATTATTGCTTGGTATGCTATGAAATATCATTTCTCTAAGTAAATGTAGACATATGATTGCATTTGGATGGATATTAGTCATATATATGAGTAAAGAGATGAAATACAAGCAAGGGTCTCATCCACGTCTGGCAGCGCGGCCTTCGGCAGCAGCAGGAGCATGAAGCCCGTGAGGTGGATATGAACACCAAGGGAGATATATGTCTTTGGTAATATTTAGTAGGGGTGCAAGAACCCCTTGAGGAATCCTATGATCCCCGGTGATATCCTATGGTGCTATCACAGGCATGGGAGCTGACCTGACTTCTTCAGGAAGGCACAGGTAGCTACAGCTGATAACGGTGTTTTGTGGGCAGCGGAAATCGGCCGTCGCCCGCAATTCCCCGCCAGCGGAGATCTCCTTGGTAATTATTTAGTAGGGGAGCGAGGACCCTTTGAGAAATCCTATGATCACTGGTGATATCCTATGGTGCTATCACATGCGTGGGAGCTGACTGTCTTCTTCAGGAAGGCACAGGTGAGGCGGATGACGGCGGGTTTTGACTCAAAACTTTTGAGAGGTGGCTGGCGCCACCTCCGCCACGGTAGGCTTGGGCAGGCTTAAACGTCTTATTACTCGTTATTATACAACTTAGTGATTATGGTGAATTGTTATATACACGTGCCATTATCCAAATCAATGTAGCACCGTGTGTCACCATAAATAAGGGTGATTTAAAGATGTTATGATAAGGTGACTGCTGGCGGGGCAGTGAGTGACAGAGAAATTCTTGCCGCGGGGCCGCCCCATAACAAATATTCACTATTTTAACCCACATACACACCTTCTACCACCAAAACACTAGCAACACAGGCTCCTTACTTATATATTTTACTATCTGATACATTAAAACTCCTTAAAATGCAAGCATTCCAAATAAAACTATAATTAGTTTTAGATGACTGGGACAGAAGGCGGAGAGAGGCAGTCTGGCATGCCATTCTTGCCCGGAAATATGTCTCGCTGGCTTATCATACAACCTTAGATAAATCATATAGTCAGTAAATGACTTTATAATTTTAGTAAATAACTTTAGTAAATAACTTTGTAATTTTACTCACCCCAGTTTGAATGTCGTAGTATTGGATTTTCGATCTCGTATATTGAAAATAGACCCCAATTTACACATCTCGTATCATCGGATTTTCGTATATCGAATGCTCGTATAACGGGACCTCCCTGTATTTGAAATACTTGTAACAGGTAAGTACTGAGGTACTGAGTACTGAGGAAGTACTAAAACATTTGTCTTGGAAGAGTATTAGTATTTTTCTAGTTTTTTGGGGGAAAACGCGAGTTTTATAAGCCTTAAAAAATGGTACGACGCCTCGCACCGGACTAAATAAGCATTTTTACAGGGTTTATAATACCCGAGTTTTGCGATCCGCGAGTTTCGCGCTATGCCTTCGGAATATAGCAATCGTGAAACTCGGGAGGGTAGTGTATACCCGTGGACCCGGGCGTCCCAGAATCCATATACTTGTTAGCATGCTTTGAAATAATGATAATAAACTGCGCCGTGGTGCTACGTCGACGGCGTCTATCTATGGGTGATGCTTTAACTAACTTTTTCTGCCAGTCTGGTATATGCGGGGCCTTACTGAATAAGTTAGGTAAATGCGGGGTTCGGTTCAGTGGTGGGCCAGCTGAACATGTACACGCAGGTCAGTCGGTGGCAGTGGAAACAAAGCCGATCGGTCTAGCTTTGTCCACCCAATTGTAAACACCTCCGCTTGCGTCCTGCCGTGCCTCATCGCGTTGCCTGCCAACCGTGCTAAAATTCATTATACACGGAAATGGTCAGAAAGTAAACCGTAACAGTAAACCCAAGAAAATTGTCAATACTATGGCAGTGCGAAGAGGACTTCGGGGCTTATGGGAGGGGCCAGGAAGGCGGATGAGGAACGTTTTGCCAAACTATTGGCATCATCAGGCCAAGTGATCACTGCTAGTTGATGCATGATGTGAGTCCTCCCATTTACCTGTAATCTGATTTCATTAGGAGTATACTTTTTTTTTTCTCTCTCTTTCTCTCTCTTTCTCTCTTTCTCTGTGTGTCTTGCCAACTGGTAATCTGCTATGCACATTCAAAGACGTTTTCTGTTGCCAACACCTTTGTGACCCTAAGGTGACCCGCGCTGGTAGTCAGTCACCTTCGGGTCACCATGGAGTACGGTGAGGCATCTTGCTCCCGCTTGCGCTCACCTTCCCAGCAGTTTACAGGGATGAACAACCACCAAAGAACTTCAAGTGAATCCGAAGATTTACTTTACTCGAGTGGTGAAGAAAATGACTACATTCTTCAAGAAAACAGTGATGATGAAGGGGACGAAACTGAAGACAGTTCAGGACATTCTACTGATGAGGACTTGCCCCAAGTGTCAGCCGCAACAAGTGCCCAACAGAGTGAAGTGCAGTGGTCTAATGGCTGGGGTTTCGTGCCAACAGTGTACAGTTTTGTTGGGACAGACGCAGGGATCACCAGTGGTTGTGGAATAAGTGAGGAGAGCCCGTACGTTGACTACTTTGAGCTGTTTATGGACAATGCTGTGATGGACACAATTGTCACTCACACTAAGTTATTTTGTGTACAAGGGTGGCTATGCTTGTGATACTCCTTTTGCAAGGCAACTGCAGTGGAGAGACACAAACATTGCAGAAATGTATGTTTTCTTTGCCCTCTTCATGTTCATGGCTCAAGTGAAGAGGCATACCATGCATGATTACTGGGCAATGGACCCACTCGGCCACCTTCCAATATTTGGAAAATACTTGAGTCGGGATAGATTTCTGTTGCTGATGAAGTTTCTGCACTTGTCAAATAGGCGCACGGAAGATCATGAGGACCCATTGCGCAAACTGCGGCCAGTGTTGACAAGGTTGCAGAGGAATTTCAAGCAACTATTCCAGCCATTCCAAAACCTGGTCATCGATGAATCCCTCATTCTCTTCAAAGGACGTTTGGCATTCAAGCGATACATCCCGACCAAAAGGCACCGATTTGGTATGAAAGTGTTTGTGGTCTGTGACTGTGAGAGTGGCATGGTTTTTAATTTTATTATAGATACGGGAAAGACTACTGAATTACCTCTAAATGATCCCTTGAGTGTATCAGGAGCTGTAGTCAAGCAACTCATGCAGCCCTACCTCGGACAAGGCCATGTGCTGTATACAGGCAATCGGTATACAAGCCCAAATCTTTGCCAGTACTTACATCAACATAACACTGGCTTGGTTGGCACTGTGAGACCAAGATGCAAGAACAGGCCACAATTGGAAAAAGGCCTGAAACGACACGACATTTGTCTCCAGCAGTGCCAAGGTATGCTTGTTGTGCAATGGCGTGACAAGAGAGAGATAAATTTGTTGACCACCGTCCACACTGGAGAAATGAAATACTCTGGCAAAAATGACTACAGAACAAAAGAAGGAACAATGAAGCCTGATGTCATTCTAGCTTATGATCAAAACATGAGAGATGTGGATAAGGTAGACATGCAAATTGGAAATATTGAATGTGTCAAGAAGTCAACTAAGTGGTATAAGAAGCTTTTCTTCCACTTAGTTGATGTATGCATTCTCAATGCATATAACATGATGGTGATGAAGACGGGCAACAAACCACCACTGAATAAATTTTGCTACGACCTTGTCTACCAGCTGCTGGAACGCTACTGGACTGTGAAGTCATCTACAGGCCGTGGCACGTCTCGTCCAGATCTCCCTGATCGCATCTCTCAAAGAGATTATATCTCGGCATCACCTTGCAGATATACCACCACCACCAGAGCGACAGCAAGGCGATACACGAAAAACCAGAAATAAGGCACAACGACAGTGTAAGGTCTGTGCAAATACAGAACTCCACCCTAGATCTCGCAAGCTCGTTACACAAATGTGTCAAGAGTGCCAAGTACCGCTGTGCACCCCATGCTTCAAGCAGTATCACACACAAGCCAGATACTGACTCACACAGCTATCGTGGTGCCCGGGTGCAGAGCTAAAGTTCTGGTCAGCAAGTAAGTAAAGTTCACATTGCTTATAATGAATTATATATAACTTCTATAAATGAATAAATATGTATTTATATAATTTATTACGGGATCTTTACATGCGTTTCTAAATTATGTTTTCAGCACAAGCAGACAGAACCTCACTCGCTGCATCTCTCTCCCCCTCTGACCAACATTCACGACTTCTCAAGTGTGGGATCACATGTACGTATGTAACATTTTAGTATCTATTTGGCTGACATAATACAATAATACACGCACACACATGCACACACATCTTGGCTGTACATCGTAACTTTGAGATACTTACAGGATTTGGAAGAATATTAGTGGCATTTCATTACATGGACAAAAATATGATGAGAAAAATAATTACTACAATGATCCGACCAAAAATGGAATGTGCTGCCATTTTGTGGTCCCCGTATAAAAAGAAGCATGTGAAAAAGTGGGAGAGGATACAGAGAATGGCATCAAAGATGGTACCAGAGCTAGAAGAACTTATGAGGAAAGGTTGAGAGAGATAAAATTACTAACACTTGAGCAAACAAGAGAAAGAGGAGACTTAATAACAATTTTTAAAGTGATAACTGAGATGGAAGAAACAGACAATGAGAGACTACTGACTCGAAAGGAAAGAGAAGGTCGATACACAAGAGGACATACAAAGAAATTAGTAAAAAGGGAGATGCCTGAACAGCATAAAGAAGTACAGCTTCCCTTATAGAAGTGTAGAAGTTTGGAATGGACTAAATGAGGATGTGATATCAGCAAAGAATGTGCACCAGTTGAAAGTAGGATTGGAAAACTGTAGATACGGAGGTGGGACCACTCGAGTGTAGCTCAGGCCCTGTAAACCACAACTAGGTAAATGCACACATGCACAAGCACACACATGCACAAGCACACACATGCACACACGCGCGCACGCGCGCACACACACACACACACACACACACACACACACACACACACACACACACACACACACACACACACACACACACACACACACACACACACACACACACACACACACACACACACACACACACACACACACACACACTACAGCTTTCTATGGAAGTGGTCAGATTTGCGAAAATTTATCGACAGTTTTTATCACTTCACTCCTTCAACAATGGTGGTAAGGAAGCTAATTTTTGTGTGTTTTAGGGGAATGATATGGTAGGTTATACATACATAGATATACATTCTGATGTAGGTTTCATTTGGCTATGATGAATCTGAGTTAGTGAAAATCAGGTGTGAAAACTTGAACAGCCCAGGTAGTCTAGTTTAGGTGACTTTCGATGGACCATGCTCAGCCCATGTTGTTACATGTTGTTGTCATCTATATACAGTGAAGGTCGTGTGATTTGTTACTTTGATTTTATTGGTGTTCATTACTGTTTCTTCCGTCATCCTTTTGAGGGACAACCGTTTCATGGTTGGATATGAATGTAGGTGATAATTTACGATTTACGGTAAAGATTTATGATAATTAGGACACGGGGAACAATCTTTTAATGTGGGGTGTGTGATGGAGAGAGGATGAGTAAGCGAGAGGAGGTAGTGAGAGAGCGGCAGAGGCGGTAGGCCCATGTTGAAGAAGGGCGTGAGTTTCTCGTGGGTGTTGTTGTTGGAGGTTGTGGTAGTGGACTACTGTACCATACTACTCTCCTATGGTTATCCTTCTAAGGGGAGCGTCACACAAATATTTTCGAAAAAAAGCATAATATTCGAAAATATTCTCAAGCGTAGCGTAGTTGAACACTTGAGCAAGCTTGTGACAAAGTATTATAAAGAAAGCAGCAAAATTGAAAGAGTTAATTCGCAGGCAGGCAGGCAACAGATTACCGGGAGTGGTCTTACCGTAGTCGGTGGAGATACATATTGTAAGTAGAATTAGCTAGTGGTCATGATCTGGGTGTTAGTGTTTATTCTTACATATGTCCGGTTAAAAGAATAAACATATTATTGTAGCTGAAATTTTTTCATTATGCTAGTGGAAAACCTACTATACTGTAGATTGTAGAGACATTCTCCACTGCCAGGCAGCCCAGGAACTCGACACTCTACTCTACGACAGGAACTCTTAAAGCTCCCCTCACCATCCAATATGCAGTACTTTTTAATGTTTTAACTCTTAAACCCTAATTTAATGGAACAACTAATACTAGTAATGAGCCAGAATGAGGCGATTTCAACCACTACCAACACGCAACTTTAGGAAGGGCATCCAGTCTTAAATCCTAAGCTCCTCCACCTTGTCCGTGTCTTCTCCACTCACAAGGGATGATTAACCCCTTCACGCCCAGATCTTTCCTTTGCTTTTCATAATCGTCTTGTCGAGCCATAAAGTTATGAAAAGTAACTTAATATACCAAATTAGCTAGTGGACAAGGTTACTAAACAGGTCATTTCTATAAAATATTGCTTATATTCATTAAAATTGTATAATTATATCCATATTACAATTGGAATTATTTTTTGGGTCTCGGGATGATTAAGGCACGTAAAGCTGACTCGAAGAAGAACTAATAATAATATTAATAATAATAATAATAATGTTGATTACTGTTATTTACCTACTTAGGTATCTAACAGTAATTATTATTATTGATGTGATTAATGATCAAAGAATGCAGGTAATGACGTTTTCTGTGGGGGGAGAAACTGATGTGTTTTGCTGAACATAGTAGTGAGTGGAAATTATTTTGGGAATAATACTAGATTGTCATGCATAATGAATACTCACTCCCGAATGCAATGAATAATAATGTCCAAGGCCACATTACATCATTACCGGGAATAAAACATTCACACTCACCACCATGATAGCTGTACATCCGCTCCAGAACTTGAGTGTTGTGGAGTGTAGAAACATTAATCTATTCATCATAATCTAGAAGGTGATCTTCATCCACCTCATCTTCATCAGACCTCACTGTCCTGTTCCACATCGGGGATAATGATCGGCAGTTTTACTCTGTTCTTTTTCAACCCAGCCCGCCCACCGAAAAACATATTTGTATCAAACTGAAAAGAAAGAAATATGATTTACTCAACATTTTTTTTTTTTTTTTTTTTTTTTTTTTTTTTTATTATTATTATTTTTTTTTTTATAAATACATTTTGTGCCTAAAGCGCCTGTAGGCAGTGGTGACCCAGGGCTCGGATGGTAGGCTCTGGAGGTTCACTTGAGGGTTCTGATGGTTGGTCCTCGCCCGTTGGTGGCGCAGGCAGGTTTCTTATAGTGACGCCTGTGAGGCTCATGCCGCTCCCCTGTGTCCTCCGATGCACTCGCAGTCGAAGGTAGAGTTGATAGGCAGGGCATGTGGGTGTTCTTAGGCCACTCGACGGTGCAGAAAGGTTTTGGGTTTCTTCGGGGATCGAACTCGGGTCACCGAGAACGCCAGTCGGAGACGCTAACCACTCCGCTACCGCCTCCCCATCATAAAATCTTGACTTACAATCATAGCTAGTTCTTATCATAAAAAAAAAGTCAGAAATACCGAACTTTCACCTCATAACGAACAAAGTTTGTTATGTGAAAAATTTGGATCCCTTGGATATAACGTCACCCCCTTCCCCCCCAATTGGTTCATTATAGTGAGGGTTTAGTGTGTATATATATATATATATATATATATATATATATATTATGGAATATATTTTTCTCTTATGGTAAGAACTAGCTATGATTGTAAGTGTTGAGTAAATCATATTTGTTTCTTTTCAGTTTGATACAAATATGTTTTTCGGTCGGCGGACTGGGTTGAAAAAGGACAGTAAAACTGCCGATCATTATCCCCGATGTGGAACAGGACAGTGAGGTTGAGGTGGATGACGATGTGACAGACCCTGATTATGACCCTCTTGCCCTCTCGGGTGATAATGATGTTGATGATGAAAAGGACATCCCTTCAACATCAAAAAATATATCAGTGTCTGGTGAAAGTGTAGAGGTGGTGGAAAATGAGCCCGGCCTTTCCTGTTCCCGGAAACAAGTGCGTAATGTACAGGAATGGAAGGCGGTAAAAGCAAAAATGGCACGTGATTCAGGAAAAGAATATTCAAGTGTTTCCAACGGGAAATTTGTAGCCAAGAGAAAGATTGGTCCACCATGCCGTGATGGATGTTTTGAGAAAGTTACAATGCCAGTGATCAGTGTAATGTTTAAAAATTTTGGGATCTTGCTTCCTATGACAAACAGACAGCCTACCTTCAGAAGCTTGTTCACTCGTTACCAGTTAAGAGGCGCAGGAAGCCGCTAGGTGACGAAGTACCAACACGCACCCAGACAGTGATGTATACAGTGATGTATAATAAAGTGGAGTACACAGAATGCAAGGCAGGGTTCTTATCTATATTTGGAATAACAGCAAGACGAGTGCTCACTGTTATTGAGAAACGGACAAAGATGGGACCACCTGTGCCAGACAAGCCGGGGAGACAGTCAACAGCCACAAAAAAACCCAAGGAAGTTGTTGAGTGTGTCCGAGAACACATTAAATCTATGCCTACTGTTGGATCACACTACACCCGAGCCAAGTACCCCCACAGGAAATACCTGTCCACGGAATTGAAGCTGACCATTATGTACGAATTGTACGTTGCTTGGATGGTCAAGGAACACCCTACGGTACACAAAGTGAGCATCAGTGAGCATCTACAGAAAATTGTTGAATATATGAAATAGACACATGCAACACGTGTGACAAGCTGCTTGCCAGGATCGACAGGCTACGCATACAGCCTGGGAGTGATGCGCAGGTGCGGGAGGCCTTGCAAGAGATGAAGGAGCACGCACACCTAGCCAGGGAAGGCCAGGACATTCTGATAAACTTCTCCACCAGTGTTTATAATAGCCCTGATGTCCTTCCATTATGTTTGGAGTTACAACAAACACTACCAACACCAAAGTTATCCACAGGTGTAGCTTACTATAAAAGAAAGATGTGGACCTACAACTTCTGTATTCACAATCTCAAGACCAAAATATGCCAAATGTTTGTGTGGGATGAAGTGACTGGTAAACGTGGGAGTGTGTGTGGAGGTGGCAAGTTGTCTGTTGAAGTACTTGCAAATGAACCATTATCCAACTGAAAAGAAATTAGTGCTTGTAACTGAGAACAGTGCAGGACAAAATATAAACGTGAACATTGTGCTTTACGTGCCTCCGCCTCGTACACGGGGGTACGTTTGATAGTGTGCGTCATGTCTTCCTTGTACCAGGCCATTCTTACCTGCCCTGTGTCACATTTTGGGAGTATTGAACTGAAATTACGGAAACATGCAAACATTTATACCAAGGACAACTATGTTTCCTTAATAAAGACAGCAGGACATGGGGTTTTGAGGTTGTGGAAATGACACAGAATGATTTCTTAGACATGTGGGAACTCCAAAAATACATTAAAAAAAGCACAGCTGAAAATACGAAGTTCGCATCAGCACGGGTCCTAACTATCGAGTCTTCGTACAAGGAAGGCTTTACCATCCAGGAAGGGTATTCAGACGACACAGGAATACACAAAGCTCGGTTGCAAAAGGGAAGAAGTCCGGGCTACTCTGAGAGAGCATTCAACCTCAGCACAGTGACCCTAAACCCTAAGTACTCAGGACCCAAACCCTTGACTGCTGCAAAAATTCGGGATTTAAAGGATCTAGAACACATTGCTCCCTTCAGCAACACTGTGTACTTCACCAACATATTCAGGGACCAAGAAAACTTGCACACTGGAGAGGAATCACAAGAAGAAGAGGTGGATGAAGAAGACCACCTTCTAGATTATGATGAATAGATTAATGTTTCTACACTCCACAACACTCAAGTTCTGGAGCGGATGTACAGCTATCATGGTGGTGTGTGTGAATGTTTTATTCCCGGTAATGATGTAATGTGGCCTTGGACATTATTATTCATTGCATTTGGGAGTGAGTATTCATTATGCATGACAATCTAGCATTGTTCCCAAAATAATTTCCACACTACTATATTCAACAAAACATCAGTTTCTCGCCCCACAGAAAACGTCGTTACCTGCATTCTTTGATCATTAATCACATTAATAATAATGATTACTGTTAATTACCTAAGTAGATAAATAACAGTAATCAATATTATCAGTTGGTTATTATTATTATTATTATTATTATTATTATTATTATTTTTGTTATTATTAGATCTTCTAGTCTGCTTTACGTGCCTTTATCATCCCGTTGTAAGTAGACAAGAAACGGACAAGGTGGAGCTTGGGATTTAAGACTGGATGTCCTCCCTAATGTTATGTGTTGGCACTGTGGTTGAAGTTGCCTCATTCTGGCTCATTATTATTATTACACTATAACCCCTATAACTCGGCACGATAGGGGCTCTGGCCCTTGCCAAATTATGCAAATGCCCGCCACTGATATGGGTATAAAAAAAAAATTGCCGACTTTTTGTATACATGTTCACACAAGAGGTTGTGAGGGCATGATATGCCAAGTGTAAACCAAGAGATGCAGTTTAGGGGAGCAGAGTGGATAGCGTCAGCGGGTGGCGTTCTCGAAGACCCGAGTTCGATACCCGAGTGAGACCCATAGATCCACTTAAAATATTTCTGCACCGTCGAGTGGCCTAAGAACACCCACATGCTGTCCATTAACTCTACCTTCGACTGTGAAGTGCATGGGAGGACACAGGGGGGCGGCATGAGCCTCTAATCACAGGCGTCGCTACAACAATCCTGCCTGCGCCACCACGGGCGAGGGCCAACCATCACAGCCCTCGAGTGAGCCTCCAGGGCCTACCATCTGAGCCCTGGAGGTCACTGCCTACAGGAGCTATAGGCATAATGTTAAAAAAAAAAAAAATATATATAATATTTTTTTTTTACCGAAATTCAAATATTTTTGCCGGCTGTCTTCGCCTTGCCGAGTTATATCAATTTCCGAGTTATACAATGCCAAGTTATAAGGGTTTTAGTGTAGTTGCATTAGATCAGTGTTTAAGAGTTAAAACATTAAAAAGTACTGCATATTGGATGGTGGGGGGAGCTTTGACATCATGCCATCAGCCTGCGCACGCGGCAATTTTTTTCAGAACATAAGGAATTTTTTTTGAAGGCAACACCTTTCTAATAAAACAAACTATTACAATATCTTCAGTAGTTGCCGATTGACTTATAAAAAGCTTAAGGTGCATTTATCTCTGTTTTTAAAAAGGGGCGCTTGTGCCGTTTCTAATATCAGCGCCTGATATATATATATATATATATATATATATATATATATATATATATATATATATATATATATATATATAATATATATAATATATTTTTTTTTTTTTTTTTTTTTTTTATGAAAAGAACTAGCTATGATTGTAAGTGTTGAGTAAATCATATTTCTTTCTTTTCAGTTTGATACAAATATGTATTTTGGTCGGCGGGCTGGGTTGAAAAAGGACAGAGTAAAACTGCCAATCATTATCCCCGATGTGGAACAGGACAGTGAGGTTGAGGTGGATGACGATGTGACAGACCCTGATTATGACCCTCTTGCCCTCTTGGGTGACAATGATGTTGATGAAAAGGACATCCCTTCGACATCAAAAAGTAGAAAAAGTTAGTATAATTCAGTCCATGTTGATGGAAGTGCACAGCCCTTAAATTACTGGGCATTTAAATGGTGGCACAGTTTTAAAAGCGCATGAATTACATATGCTTACCTTATATGTATTTCCCTTGTGCATTCATATTATACACTATATTCATCATAGTTTCCTCTATCGTCTGATTGTACTTACCTTCTTGTGTTTCAGCTGTGGTTACTCCTTTGTGGCCAGTGGAACTCCCAGACGAGGATGAAGAGGATGAACAAATTCCAGCTTTCAAGAAGGCACGGATATGGGAGAAGGAGGACATCACCGTGCAGCCCTTGCCACATTATAGTCACGAGAAGCCACAGTTCATCAAGAAGCCTTATGAGTACTTCAGCATGTTTTTCACAAAGGAGCTGATTGAGCACACTGTCTATCAGACTAACCTGTATGCAAGACAGGAGAACCCGCACAACACTTTCGTCATTGATGAGGTAGAGCTGAGTGTCTTCATCGGCCTAGTGATCTACATGGGAATCCTCATACTCCCTAGCGTGAATGACTATTGGGCTGGGGAGACGAGGGTGCCACAGGTTGCAAATTACATGTCCAAGGATCGATTCAAGGAGATAAGGAGAACCCTTCACTTCAATGACAACAGCCAAGCAAATAGATCAAAGGACAGGTTCTACAAGATTCGTCCAGTCTTCAACCTTGTCACGAAGGAATTCCTGAAAGTGCCAGCAACACCTGTCAACTCCATCAATGAGGTGATGGTAGCCTACAATGGGACCACGGCTGGTAACCTGCACCAATATATTGCCAGTAAGCCTGACATGTGTGGCTTCAAATTATTCTGCCGGGCAAGTGTAGATGGATTCATCCATGATATCATGATGTACCAGGGTGTGACTACGTTTGATGCACACCACACTGAGCTGAGAAAAGAGGAGAAGGAGATGAAAGTCAGCATGAAAACAGTAGTTGCCCTAGTGAGGACCCTGAAAGAGCCCAAGACCTCTGCTGTATATGCTGATCACTACTTCACCAACCTTGCCCTGGCAGAGTACCTGTGGACTAAGTTTGGCTGCAGGTATGTTGGAACTGCCCGCGAAAACCGCATTGGGTTCCCCCCTTTGACCGAGACGAAGGACATGGAGAAGAAGGCCGTCCCCAGAGGAACCTTGGACTACTGCTCTTCTGGTGGAGTCCTAGCAGCACGGTGGAAATGCAACAAGGCCGTAACAGTCCTATCTACGGATGCAGGAATCGCACCCATGAGCCAGGTCAAGTGTTATGACAGAGCCACCAAAACACACACGGAGGTGGAGTGTCCCGATGTAATCAAAAAGTACAGCGAGCGGATGGGTGTCATTGATAAGAGTGACATGTTGACCCACTTGTACAATAGAAAGGGGTATTACATGAGGCTCTTTGGCTACATCCTGGATCTCTGTGTGTGCAACTCCTATGTGTTGTACAAGAGGGACTGCAAGGCCCTGGGAGTCGCACTCAAGCCCCTCAAGGCCTTCCGCCTGGATATATCTATCAGTGCCAGAAGTAGAAAAACAATTCAGTCCAAGGTAACCAGGGCATCCCTCTCACGACAGGAAGTTCTTCTTCCCGTGCGTGGGCAACGGTGTGAAGTGCCAAGTGTGGAGCAGCGGCAGGATGCCACCAACCTCCACCTGCCCCACCATGTCTCCATGAGGCAGACCTGTAAGCACTGCTCTCAGAAGGGTGCCATCCACAGGTCACGGTGGATGTGTGAGATATGCCAAGTTGCCTTGTGTCTCTCTGAAGACAGGAACTGCTTTGCAGACTTCCATAATTAAGGGCTTCAAAATGTGAAGTTAGTTCAAATGAATTGGGATTTTAAAGTTTTATATACTGTATATATATATTATTTTTTTGTACTTGCATGATAAGTTTTTTTATATATAAATCTTGAACTTGAAGTATAAGTTTCAGTTATATCCTTCATTACCATATGATTTACGATGCTAAGAAACATTTTAAAAGAAAAAGATAAATGAAATTGCATTATAGTGAAAATAATTTGCATAAAAAAAAATGTCCAAAAGAGCCCATTTGGGATGAGCCGTGGTCCGTCCTGAGTAGCCCGAGATCCCCAAATGGGCTGCCAATTGTTTTGTCTATGGTGGTAATATTTCCCAAGATTTTCAGAAATGCACATGAGTAAAAATGTCTTTATAGGCCTGATTTTTTACATACCAAGTCAAATTTTTTTTTTCAATTCCAAGGAAATCATGAAGTAGATCTTAAAGGGTTAAAGTTAAATGATATTTAGAAGTAGATACTCACAAAATAGATTATTACGTGAGGCTTGAGGTGCCGAAATGGTGGGTGGGAGGTGTTGGCAGCGTTAGTGGGGCTATACTCTGGTTTTTTTTAACGGTGAAAAATCCTGACCGCTTGCTGCTTACTGACTGATATTTGATCCCAGTAGAAGGGACTACTACGGTTCTTCTAAATTTCAGTTGTATTTTATCATAATTAACCATATTATCAGGTAAACAGGCATAATTATAAGCATGAGACTAAGATAGAATGGAATTTTCGCCTCGTTAAATAAAATAGACTATAGGAAGCGTCACCATCGTTGCTAGATGGCAGTTTAGTTTCTAATGTTATGAATTTTCTACGCCTGTTAGGCTTGATGCTTACTAGACATGCAGACTATATACTCAAAATATTCCATGAAAATAAGTGCAGCAGTGAAATGCAATACTTTAGTTTCGGCGGAAAAAAACAAACAAAGCTGCCATGTAGCTGGTCTGCACACCCAAAACTTATGAGTTGGTTCTGTTATGGACTTCGTTAAAAAAAATATCTATTTTAGGGTACTAAATAGTTTTTCAATATTTTCATACTGTATACAGTAAACCCTCACTATAACGAACCAGTTGGGGGGAAGGGGGTGACGTTATATCTGAGGGATCCAAACTTTTTGCATATAGCAAACTTTGTTCGTTATATACGGTGAAAGTTTGCCATTTCTGACAATTTCCGTGTATAATGAACTTTGCTACATTAGGTAAAAGTTTGTATACATACGTACATGCAGCCATCACAAATACTACACACATACAGGGTAATTAAAACCATACATGGTGAGGTACGGGAGGCAGGCAATGTTGTGAGGCACGGGAGGACGTGAGAGGAGGTGTTTACACTCGGGTCGACAAAGCCAGACTGATCGGCATGCATCCGTGCACCGCCCGGTCGGCTTTGTTTTCACTGCCACCGTCTGACTGTGTACATGTTTGGCCGGCACACCAACGAACCAAACCCCGCATTCACCGAATTTATTCGGTAAATCCCCGCATATATCGGACTGGCAGAAAAAGCAGCTGAAATTTGTTATATTAAAGTCCTTAAAAGCGTGAGTTTACTGTATTTACAATTTTGTCCGTAACTTCGAATCTCTTGCATGAAATGCATTTTGGGTAAATTTTTTTGAAGTCTTATGGCAGATTGGTTTAGCCCCTGGAGTTGGCTGCATATAGCAATGAAATGCAATACATTTAATATGGGAAGGGAGCCTGCATGGGGACTCGAGCATGATTACCCCTGGGAATGGCATCGTAGGGTGGGCGAGGCGACACGCCCCTCGGTGTATGCCCCCAATTGATGATGATAAATGTGTATGAGGCTCAGGAATGGATCTCATCTTGCATTATCTCTCCCTCTCTTCTGCATAGCTGAGAAAAGAAGAGAGAGCGAGAGATGAGGAAATTAATAACGGAAGGAAAAGTGATGATAATGTTAAAGGAGGAAATTGCTCATAAGCAGATGGAGAAACTGAAGATTAATAGGAGAGAGAGAGAGAGAGAGAAGGCACTGGCCAGTCTCCCATTCTTATCAGACGTAAGAGGAAAAACGAATTTACACAATTGTATTTAGTGCCTCAAAATCTAGACAATTAAAAGTATAGAACGTTGCTTTCACCTCATTCAGTGTAACCGTTTTTCCCTGAATGAACAACTAAAATATTGTAGTCTCGTCCTTTAACCCCTTGTGGCCTAGAATGTAATTTTCATTGTAATCTGGGTACCATTAGATGATTTTTAGTGAACAAAAGCAATATTTTATAGCTATGACCTGTTTAGTATCCTTGTCCACTGGCTAATTTAGTATATTCAGTTACTTTATGTAATTTTAAGGCTCCACAACACAATTTTTTATTGCAAAGGAAAGATCTGGGCGTGAAGGGGTTGACCTATAAAGTCTGGATGGCCGCTCACAAGGCCATATAGGGTATTTACCAGGTCCTGATGGCCGCTCACTAGGCCATATAGGGTATTTACCATGACCGGATGGCTGCTCACTAGGCCATATAGGGTATTTACCATGACCGGATGGCCGCTCACAAGGCCATATTGGGTATTAATCATGCATGACCAGATGGCCGCTCACAAGGCCATATAGGGTATTTACCATGACCAGATGGCCGCTCACAAGGCCATATAGGGTATTTACCATGACCGGATGGCTGCTCACAAGGCCATATAGGGTATTTACCATGACCGGATGGCCTCTCAGAAGACACAGCAGCGCCTGCCATACCTTTGATAGAAATTGCAGCTTTTTCCGTGTGACTTCTTCCAACAAGCATTTGACGAAAGTTGCCAAGGATGGCACTTGTCATTTCATCAATTAGTACTTGGATTGCAAATTGATTTTACCTTATGTAAAAGAAAAACGGGGGTCTTTGCCTGCTCTTTCTTTACTATTTTATACAATTATCATGTAAAGCTTATAGTTGTTTAATTTAGTACTTGTAGCTCAGTTACCCTATAGATAGACATGGTGTAGTGAATCATATGAGGTGCCTATGTTTGGTAGTGGCAGTGAGTCGAAGGAGGAAGACAAAGAGTGAGGAAAAGGAGGTTATTTTCGTGATCGCTCCTCTCCACCGTCAAGGCCGTGATTTTGCCACACATCCCCAGTTGACTACGTGCTCTGTACTGCTGTTGACTGTAATGCTTAATTGACGTGCTCCCTATAGAAGTGAGGCAAGTTTCCAAAGGTCGAAACTGAGTTATCATTGCACCGGTCTGGAATTGGAGCATAGAGTATCTGTGTAAAAAGTTGCCTTGAATTGAAACCAGAAAGGTCTTTAAAGGCTATAGGAGAACCTCGTTTATCCGGCACCCACGGGGGGGGGGGAGCGCATGCCGGATAACTCATTTTGCCGTTGTTTTGAGAGTTACTCTTATGGAATCGCCCAAAATCCTTTTTTTTTTTTTTTTTTTTTTTTTTTTTTTTTTTTTTTTTTTTTTTTTTTTTTTTTTTTTTTTTTCCATCACAAGGAACCGGCCAAGGGCACAACAAAATTGGGTAATACAAAGCCCGCTTAGTTGCCAGTCCCTATAAAGAAGACAGTAAGAGAATAAAATAAAAAAGTGGGGTGAGCCAATTTAGTTCGGGAGGTGTCTTGTTACTCTTATTTTGAAAAGATGTAAGTCATAGGAAAGTGGAAAAATAGAAACAGGAAGAGAGTTCCAGAGTTTATCAGTGAAAAAAAAAAAAAAAAAAAAAAAAAAAAAAAAGCCTGGGTCGATTAGTGCCATTGTTTTGAGGCTGCCGTTGTTTTAAATGCCGGTTAAACGAGGTTCTCCTGTATTTTTATTAAAATGCAGGAAAAAAAAGATGGTGTCTTCCTCCCTAATGGTCATAAATATGTGTTTATTGTCATTTCTGCGCGAATGGCCGCGAAGCCCAAAAATGGCCGATTCTCCGTCCGTTACGATCAAAACGCCAGGAATTTGCTTGCCTTCTCCTAGGTTCGAGAGGGTGACGCGCGGTCTGGCGCGCCATCTCAGGGGGTTGCCAGACCGCGCGAAACTTTTGAAAATTTAATAACTTTAGCCAGTCAGCCTCGGAGAATCGGGTTATGGCGAATTATCGCAGTTGATTCGCGGGAAGGTCGTACGTGATTCGCTATTACCTGCGATAAAATAGCGTCCCCATTGCGTTCTATCGCCATAGGAACGCCAATAATGGCGATGTTGCGCGGGTGTATCTGGCAGCTGCAGGTACTAACGATGTGGCAACGACGCATCTTCACGCATGCGCAACTCGCTCGCCCCTAAGTACGAGCGATGGGCGACGTTCTTTCATTCTCACCCAGCCACTGCGCTTCACGGACGTTCCCTCGCCACCTGATACACGTGCCCCCACCCCACCACCATGGTCAAAATACCCAAGAATGAGAATATAACCACCAAGAGGGCTCTTCTTCAGGAGGAAGAGACGCCCCCATCGCCTGCAAGTGAGCCTGCTTTTACGTTGGAGCCCCAGGGTGAGGAAGAACCCCAATTTGTGAATCCAAACATGAAACTGATACAGAGGACAACGGGGATTGGAGTGACATACCCAGGACGGACGCAGACACTTTGGATGAGGAAGGGCACCACGAATGCGTGAGGGCAGGCAGGAGGAAGCCCCTTCAAGTACCTGCCGACGTGGAGATGGAGCTAGGTGAGTGGCTCCAGGAAAATATATTCTTATATGACAGGAGCCTGAACGAGTACCGCAACAAGGCCAGGAAGGACCGTGTTAGGTCAGAAAAGGGTGCCACTCTTAACCCCCCTCTCTCAGGTGATGACATAGGAAGGTGGATAAAGGGCATGAGGACCAGGTATGGCAAACTTACCAATCTCAAAAGTGGATCTGGCTCCAAAACCATCACACAGCGGGACAAGTGGATTTTTGATTTATTCGGCTTCCTCAGGAAACATATCGTAAGACAGAAGACCACAAAGACCCTTGGACTAAAGGAGGTATGTAGAAATTTTATTATACGTAGAGGTAATTAATAATAGACTCATGCTAACATAGTATACACGTTGTTTTATCTCCAAGAACTACATAAAAAGGAATTATTCCAGAAAAATGTCTTCCTCACGGCGGCAGTTTTTACACTAATCATTGGGTAGAGCTCGTCATTCTGAACATCTTGAATCCAAAGAGTATATGTCACAAATGATTTTCAATTTTATTTTGATCAAAATAAGTGTCATTAGAAGTAGAGCCATTGAACAATTTTATTTGATATCAAAATCGTATATTATATTATTATGGTCAGCATACAAGTTACAATAATAAGTCAACTAAAATATGTTTCTCTGCAGTCTGCTGCTGTGGCCGCCCTAGCTCCAGCCCCAACTCCTGTCCCCCAGGCCTCTGGACCCTCCACCTCCACATCAGCCACCACCTCGTCAGCACCCGTGTCTGCCTCCACCTCCTCCACTCCACCAGTTCCTTCAGATGAGGCGGCGCCCCTGGGGAGCCCGGAGGAGGCCCAGCAGGCGTCAAAGAAGAGGAGGCAGCACAGCCACTATGCTCACGCCACAGAGCATCTCGCTCTGGAAAAGGTAAGAGAAATGCAAATAAATTTTGTATCAAGGCAATATATCCATGAAAAAAAGTTTATTAATTGCTGAGGACCACGTGTTCCATTTTCTCGATAGGTTATTGAAATATATGTTAATACTTAAAAAGAGTTAGTGATTGGTTAGGAACACGTTCTAATCAGAGGAGGACCACAGGTAAACTTTATCTATTTTTAAAACTATACCCGTAAAAAGTCTACTCCTTGCTAAGGAACCCGTGTTCCAATCCCATGAGAATTTTAATGTTTGAGGATGCTTTAAATACGTTTAAAGTGATTCCTAAATTTTGAACACGTGCCCCTACAAATTTGTTAATGTAATTTTAAGGCCAATTTTACATTTATAGCCCCATTTTTTGTTTTCTGTTACTACTAGCATTAACTAAACATTAATTTTTCTTTTCTTTTAGATAGGTTAAATAACAGTTACTAATTATTATTATTTATTTTTTTGAAGATTTTTGAGAGGCACGACACGGCGATGGAAAGGTTCCTGGAGAACCAGCTCCAGCAGGAGGCCAAGCGGGATAGGGACGTGGAGTGGTGGCGGTCCAGCCTCACAGATTCCATAGGTCATCAACTGCGCCCAGTCCACCACAGTTACCTCGTGGACCTTGTTGTTGAGACGGCCAACGTTACAAAGAAATACATAAAATTGAGCAGGGAGCGTTTTGGGGACCCTGACGAGACATCCCAGGGTCTGCCACCACCACCCTCCTTAGCTCCAGGATCATCTACCCCAAGAACTCCCCCCCCCCAGTCCTGGAATCCTGTCTTCACACCACAGCAGGGCCCTGGCTCCACACACCAGCAGGCACACCAGCAGGCCCAGGCACTGTTCTCACAGTTTGTGGCTGCTGTGAGGACACCCACCCATCCTAGGTTTGATTATGGAAATATGTCGTTTAATCTAACATATGCTGAACTCTACTCCATCTGCCTCCCCCCACCCCTTCCAGCAGGATGGCCAACATGGTCATAATGATAATAAAAATAAGTAGGTGGTCTGTGTGGGTTTGGTGATATTTTTTGGCTGTGTGGAGGACCTTTTTATGTGTGCCTTGTATGAACATGTTTCCTTTTTCACAGGTATCAATATTTTTTTCTTTATGTGGACATAGTTTTTTCAATAAATTTGTTTTTAAAACTTCACTACTGATTATGCTTTACCTTTAACTAAGATTTGCAGGTTAATAGTGTGATAGTTTTAATTAATAGCAAAATGGTGGAATAACAAAGAAATATAAATATTTTTGGAGCATACCTCATATCTTAGAATTCTGCCATGGAACACTCCCATGGGGTGAGGAACAGTAGTCTATGAGATAGTTCCGTTGGACTCTGGCAGACTGGGTAGCCCTGTTGCCTCCAGGTTAGTCGGGAATACCCTGCTGAGTCTGTAGTTATATATCCTCTCTGGTTTAGTCAGGTTTCTATTGGGGTATGGCTTCATCATCCAGTTGCGGAGAGAGAAAGCATAATCTCCCACGAGGAAGTAGCTTACAGGGTGTGCAGTGGGGTCTCCTGGTAGTGGTTCTGCAGGAGGAAGGTTGGCTTGCTTGTTTTTCAAAAGTTCTGACAACTTAGACTGTGCAAAGACACCCCCATCCGACTCTGACCCCACAGCTCCCACATCCATGAACATGAACTTTTAGTCATAATCAACCACAGCAAGCAGGATCATTGAGAAGTACTTCTTGTAGTTGTAATAGTGGGACCCACTGAAGGCTGGATTTTTGATGCGGATGTGCTTCCCATCTATAGCCCCCAGGGTATTGGGGAAATCCCAACGCTCATAAAACCCACGGGCAACTTCCTTCCAGCCCTCGGGTGTGTCAGGCATCTGCATGACCTCATCCCCATATGCTGCTACAATGGCTCGGCAGGTCTCAGGTACAAGTAGGGAGATGGTGTTGGGAGCAATGCGAAAGGCATACCCGAGACTTGTATGAATTCCCGGTTGCTAGGAATCTGAGGGTTATTGCAACACGTAGGGCAGGCTCCAATGGCTCCCTCCAGAACGTTCTTGATTTCTCAATGTGGGGTCGTACATGTTCAACAATTTGATTGAAAAGGTCAGCATCCAGACGGGTGAAGTTTCTATAGAGTAGGGGATCTTCTTCTGCCAGTTCACGCATGAGATTCTCATGATGCCCATGGGAGGCACGACGGGTTAGGTAGGGGCGTACCCAGACACTTCGGGGCTTCCTTCTCTTCCTACGGTTTTTGAGGTGCAACCAGAGCCTGACCATGGTCATTAGATGGCTTCTTTGATAACAAAGAAAAGCTTTAACGAATTCAGGCTCCTCCACAATGTCTTCGGTAATAAGATTAAGGTACTCCATGATGGCAATGCAGCAGCTGAAGGGGTATTTTGAGCACTGTGCAGCCAGGTAGTGGGCATCCACTATATATACCACCGTGCCCCACCCACAACGTGCCCACGAATGTCTACGAATTATCGCTAGAACGAACGCAGGGCAATCGCAATGCATGCGAGAATCTATTGCAAATTATCGCCCTAAATGACAGCACATTGTAGTGGATTCGCCGACCTTATGATACATCGCCATCGCAAGTTGGGCGATACATCGCTGTAGGCTGTGGCCTTCCCTCGAATATATTGCGCCTCATCTCCAACGATTGCGTTGGCAGGGCGAATGAACGCGGGGTGGTCGAGGGACATGGCGATGGGGTTCGCTCAAAATGGCGATTTCTGTCAAGAGCCTAGACTTCGCCATTTCCGGACGGGGAATCCGGAACGAATTGGCCATTTTTTTGTTCGCAGACATTCGCGCAGCTGATTCGCCAATGTGTGACCCCAGCATAACCTCCGTGCTGTTCTGAGGCAAGAGCCACGGCAGAGACAGCAGCCAATGAGCGACCAGCACCGTCTGCCACTCCCCTCAGTTTCGTGGGTGTTTTTGAGACAGGAACACGTTTTTTCAACATTTTTATTCTTTCCTTTTAGTTATAATGTTGGCAGTTTCATTCATTTACTGAAACAAATGAAATAAAATAAGATTGTATAATATTATTACCAAAGCAAGTGACAGCCGAGAATACAGTGGTTGACAGCAGAGCATAGAGTCTTGAGCGCTGTGAGGCAAGTGTTGGACCAGACTCGGAGATCCTCCCAACTTCAACCGCAGTTTTCTCGTTTTCTTGTTGGCGCCACGCCTCACTTCTGAAGGGAGCGTGTCAATTACCGTTTCGATGATAGTGACAGTTGATGCCCGATGTTCGATGAACATTGCAGTGAGTTAATGCTTTATGCTATATGGTATCAATTTTTTTGCGTATTTGGGGTTGACCAGGTGGAAAAGAAATCAGGTCTTTATAGGTTAAGGGTTAATGTTTTGTGAATTGTAGGCAGGAATTGCTCCTAGGATATACTGAAATAGTTACAGTAGGTAGAATAAACTGGCAGAAGTATAATGAGGTGGCCTAGTAACAAGGCCACAGTGGTAAATCATGGATTTCTCTGGTGCTACTGTTAGAACTCGAGTTCTATTTTGCTGCTCAGATATCTCATCAGATAGTGTTGCAGCTTAGTAAAACTAAATTGTCATCACAAATTTATTGTGGAAAAGACTTCAGCACTCAGTCCATAATATAATCAACACCTGTGTAAGAATATAAATATTTTTAGCTGATGAACACGTGTTTTTTCAGGTGATGATGATGGTCGGCCTGCCTGCTGCTGGTAAAACTACGTGGGTTGAAAAATATTGTCGTGAAAACTTGAGCAAGAAGTACAATGTTTTGGGTACAAACACGCTTATCGACAAGATGAAGGTCAATGGGCTACCACGTCGCAGAAACTATGCCGGCCGTTGGGATGCCCTGATTGACCGCTGCACCAAGTGCCTCAATAAGTTGCTGGAACTTTCCTACAAGCGCAGGCGTAATTTCATCATTGATCAGGTGAGATTATTTCCTGACTCACCGTGGTCTGTGAGCCAAGACTCACCGAGGTCTGTGAACAACGTTGTGGTCCATCGAGTGGCCATTTAGCCTGGCACGGCTCAGCAGTGGCCCAAGATAATGATATCACAGGAACAGGCCACTGACTCAGGTGGTAAGTACATATTGACTAGTCGTGCAGCTGAGAAGGAAGCCGGAGCACAGCATCAGTAGCAGCAGAGGAAGGGCACATGCCACACAGTAGGTGGTGAGTTCAAGGTAAGTCAAGTAACTATGGTCTTTTTCAGGTTCTCAAGGTAAGTGGTCGAGAATTTTCAGGTCGAAGCATAATTTTCATCAGGTATGTTACCTAGTTTTCTCCTTCCATCCCCTTCAACATCTCACCAGCCAAAAGCAGCAGGTAAGGTGCTCAAAATCCTTGGGTAAGGATAACACTATTAGGATATAGTATGCAGATGATGGTGTTCTCAAAGAAGAAAGATTTATTAATCATATTAGGTTATAATAAGTGGAGTATTTTTACTCAAAGTTTACCTTTGAATCTAGATTTAAGACTGTAGTCAAGATTTGAGGATGTGTAGATTATGAACATGAATATGATAGATAGGATTACCAGTGAATATGGTTGACATAGCTGGTGATTCAGTGTGTTGATCATTACAATGACTCCCAATACTTAGGCATTTACCAAGGTTAAGATGGAATAGATAAGAATATAATTCTTAGAATAATATAAATAGTTAGACAAGAATAGAACGCAGAGTGAAATGATTAGGCTGGCCCAGGGAGAATAAGGTTGTTGATTTCCACAGCTTTATATGCAAGAAGAGCTAATTATGTAACAACTTTGTGAGAGATATTAAAGTCTTACAGGAAAGTTAACAGACATCCAAGCGTAATGAGTAGCAGTATGAGAGGAGAAACAGTTCGGCGTTTCCTTTGATAATACCAAGAATATATTTTGTGACTTGTTTGATCTAGAAGACAGTTCTTTGTTTCAAGGTCACCCATGATTTGTCTACATCATTTATATCAGATTTAAATCGCTATTGTTACACAGGGACACACAGCAGAAGGTATAATGTAGGTACTGATAAATAATTAGAGACAGCAGAAAAGTGACTATTGTTAGAAATTTCAATTGCAATGATGTCAAGTGGGAAACATTCAAAAGTGAAGGACGTGACAATACCCCGGGCAGTAGATTGTCAACACTAACATTGAGCAAGGTGATGGTGCAATGGGTAAAGGAGAATATAAGATACAGGAAGACTACCATTTATCAAGATTATATTTAGTACTTACAAAAGGATTAGATCTGATGAGGAATATATGTTACACATGCCCCTTAGAAAAAAAAGTGTCCATGTGGTATTAGAAATGGAAATGAAGGGGGAGATTGAGGTAGAAATTGTTGATTCTCGTTAAAAAAATAGACTAAACTATGCAAAGGCAAATTATATGGACTTGAAAAAGTATTAAGTTTTTCTTGGAAGTACAGTATACGAGAAAGGAATTAGAAAGCACGTTCCATTATATACAGTGAAGGGAAAGTAAAAAAAAAGTATAGTTCTTTATAAGGTGTGAAAAAATAGAACAGAGAGATGAGGCATGGAGGAGAACACCAAACCAGAGAAATAGAGAAGAATATAAACAAATGAATGATGTGAAGATTAGAAGAGAAGAAAGGTTAATTAGGAAAAACAGTTGACAAATGTAATGTAGAACCCATATTTTTTTATAGATATATTTATGGAAAACTGAAGCATAAGGAAAGGTAGCAAGATTAATAAAGAATGATACAATGTATGAGGACCCAAAAGAAATGTGTAAAATGCTAAACAACAATCAGAAAGTGTTTGCAATAGAAACTGAGTGAGGCAATCATTGGTAGAAAGGGGGGAGACAACTATTGGACTTTAAACCTCTCACGCACAAAAAGTTTAATAAGTTTTTCCGTCCACTGCGACATCCGTCTTATGCTCCCCAAGGGGCCCCGCGAAATGGCCTGACTGTGCGGCGAATTATTTTTTTATGTTATCAATTTCACCAACGTGTATTCTTTTTTCCTGGCATTATTATATATCATTGGTTTTGCAAGAGATTATTCTGCCTTATGAAAGAAAAAAATAACAAGAAATGCAAATAAATAGCGGAATTTACCGACTCCGAAAAAATATTGAGTAAAGAGAAATAAGAAATACTTACGTTCACCACTTTGTAGCTCGAAACTTCCTGAGTCAACTTTTTATGGTTTATATGCCAATAAAAGCGGATTTTATGAGGATTCCAACGCTACCATTATAATTTGCATATGGCCAGTATGGCCAGCTCGGGACACGTTTTAAAGGGACGACAATCCGCGCTCACAGGCTGCCTGCTGAGTGGAAACTGAGACAAACCCTTATCATTTCACATCCACTCACACGAGAGAGTTGACAATTAGTTTATTTTATAGGTCTAGCTTGGATCTTTGACGCAGAACATTTTGACGCAATTCTGATAAATACTTTATTTTTGGCGAATTTTTAACATTTTTGACGCAATTCGCGTCAAAAGCTCAGATTGCAGACGGGCCCGTTTTGACGCGATCGCGTCACCGTGCGTGAGAGGGTTGGACTTTAAGACAAGCAAAGAAGATATATTAAAACTGATCTAAGAACTAAAAGAAAGAAAAGCAATAGGACCAGATGGAGTGTCGGGTCATGTTTAACCCCTTGAGACCCAGAACGTAATTTCCATTGCAATTTGGGTACCATTAGACAATTTTTAGTGAACATGAGCAATATTTTATAGATATGACCTGTTTAGTGTCCTTGTCGACTAACAAATTTGGTATATTAAGCTACTTTTCGAAATGTTATGGCTTACAACACCATTTTTTATAGCAAAGGGAAGATCTGGGCGTGAAGGGGTTAAAGGAATGTAGGAAAACTGGTTGAACCAATACGTGACAATCGAATGCTCATTGACATTAGGGAAAGTCCTGAAGGTGTGGAAAAGAGATTGTGCCCATCTATAAAAAATGCGAACAAAAAACGCTTCCATTAATCATAGGCCTGTGTCATTGACCAGCGTAGTATGAAAAATCTGCAAAATGCTGTAAAGAAGAGGTAGACAAAATACTTGGAAAGAGAAGGAGTACATACTAACAGATAGACGATTTACATCCTGAATCCAAATGAATCTAGAAAAGGAAGGTCATATATTACCAGCTTCTTATTAGTTTTTATTCTAGAGAGAGAGATGTTAATACCAGGGAGAGATGGATAGGCAGACTGCATATACACTAGGGTCCCACATAAAACGAGAAATTGGTCAATAAACGAGGTCGTTTTATGTGAACCACCTAACCTATGGGAAAAATTGATATTGGTCGATCGGTACACCCGCTCGTACCCGTACATTTATTCTCATTCACACCCATGCATACCAAAACATATCTAAATGAAAGTTATGCATAGAAATGATGAATTAGGCATATTGTTGCTTACCTTAAATCTAATAGGGATTATGTACCGGGGGCGAGGGGTTTCGAGGCATCTTGGAGGTCACTCATTTGTCACTGAATGACGACGCAGTGTGACCCAGAGCTCGGAGTGTGGCGAGTGAGCGTTGGCCTTGCATTTCTGCCACGTCCATCATAAACCCCTCAAACTCTGACAGGCTGGGCAGGTTCATTTGAAAGGCCAGGCTGGGGCTCGTTTAATGGGCCAGGCTGTTGCTTGTCGGCAGAGGCAGGCTGTGGTGTGCTGGCAGGGGCAGCTTCGGCAGGGGCAGGCTGTGGCGCATTGGTAGGGCGAATGTACAGTCATGAAGGTCTGCCTACGTTCGTTTACTCTGGTTTTGTTTTTCTTGGCAGCCGCGAAAGATATCTTTAATTTCCGTCAGGAGCAAATTTTGGTGAGCAAGTTGCCATTAACCTGACTTAACTCTCTTGCGTGCCTCGCCAGAACTGGCGGGGCCCGCTCACAGCTGTTAACTTGTAAACACCGACGACGACACCAAACCACAATGACGAGTGTACCTTCGAATGAAAGCCATCAATAAATTACGATAACTGACGATATTGTGAGTTGGATCACAACATATATCCTACGCAAGAATTATTTTTTTTGGTAATAATGGATGAGAACTGCGCGTCGCTACCGCCGTTCCCCAGCTCATGCCACCCTCATCCCACCTCCGTGGCGACACGCCGCCACCGTGCTCCTCCTCACTCACCCTTGCCACGGCTTGCGCCAGCTGGGCAAGCCGGCTTACGAAAATTGCCTTGAGTTAACAGAAAACGCAAGCTGCCGCAAGCCTTCTTATGGCGGCCTGCTCACGTTCTGTACTATATTTTGGCTCTCTATATGAGAACTCCTCGGATTTGCCCAACTTTGATTGATGGCGGAATCGTTCTATATGATCACATTCGTTCCTAACAAAATTTTTGACATTTTATTATTAAAAAAAAAAAAAAAAAAATATTTTTATTTTAATATTTTAGATCGTTCGCTTTATAGGGGAAACGCATTATGCGAACACGTTTTATGCGGGACCCTAGTGTACTTGTATCTCAGAGGAAAGCATTCTACAAAGTACCTCGTAAAAGATTATTATGGTAGATAGAAGAAGAGATAGGAGGACTGAAGGAGCAATCAAGAAATGGATGGAAGACTATCTGAAAGGAAGAGAAATACGATTACCTAGTGGTTAGGGATGAGAAATTGGAATGGAGGGAAGTGACAAAGCGGAGTGCCACAAGGAACGGTCTTAGCAGCAATGACGTTCATATACGTAAATGACTGTCACACGGGGTAAATAGTTGTATTAGTCTATTTACAGATGACTTTAAGCTGATGAATATAATGGGATTGGCTAATTATTAATAGAGTTAAGAATAAAGATTGTAAAGAAGTACTGAACGATTTGAAAAGCAATTATGAATTGAGTAAAAGATGGGAAATTGAATTTAACCCTTTGAGGCCCAGAACGTAATTTCCATTGTAATATGACTACCATTAGACGATTTTCATGAATATAAGCAATGTTTTATAGATATGACCTGTTTAGTATCCTTGTCGACTACCTAATTTGGTATATTTAGTTATTTTTCATAATTTTATGGCTCGACAACATACAATTTTGTATAGCAAAGGAAAGATCTGGGAGCGAAGGGCTTAATTAAATTAATGTCATGTACTGGAAATGGAGAAAAGTGGCAGGAGATCTACATAGTTGGACATACAAGTTGGGAAGTTATGTAATAGTAAGAAAAAACGAAGAGAGAGAAATAGGAATAGTGTTTTAGGATTATCTATCACTGGAGAAACTCGTAAATGTAGTATTTAATGATGATTATAGAATTATATATAGTGGAAAAACTGGTTCACAAATAGGGTGGTAGATGATTGGAATGGACTCAGTCGGCAAGTGGTCAGTGCGGAGTCATTAGGGAGCTTTAAAAGGAGGCTAGACAATTTCATGGATGGGGATGAAATGTGGATGTAGGTAGTGTTAAGTAACAGGAACTACCACGTGTATGTCTCGCGGCCTCTTGTAGCTTTCTTATTTTCTTATGTTCTATTGTTCTTATATGGGACATAAGGTTAGCTTTTCACTTTAAGGATAAAGATACGATAAAGAAAATAATCGCCACTTCGATAAAACCAAAACTACAGTACGTATTCTGAAATTGTGTGGTCCCCTAAAAAAATACAGAATATGCAAAAACTGGAAAGTAGAATCAACCCTTGGCTATCGCGCCTAATTGATGCCACTATGGCCAGGCTTAAGCTGAAATCACTATACCCGGACTAAAGAACTTATGGTAAAACTTGAAATTGGTGCCAAATTGGATCTCCAAGATGACCACATATTTTATAACTTCACGATTTAGGCTGTTTTTCCAACATATAAAGAAATATTACATTAATTCAAGAATCCTAAAAACAACATACATTTTATAACATTTTATTTACCGTTTTGGGGATGATGAGCGGCTTAGGTGGATGGGTAGATTCCGAGGCTTGTGTGGAGTGTTGGTGACCATGACTAGCCTGTAACTCGTCTAGGATTTTGTCAGCTGTAGCATTAGTGAAGCCTTCAGAATATGATGTTTCGTTACACCCTTGTCAATCGACTGCACAATTTCTGATTTATGAGCAGTTCTACCTGTTCTTAACCCCTTGAGACCCAGAACGTAATTTCCATTGTAATTTGGGTACTATTAGACAATTTTTAGTGGATGTAAGCAATATTTTATAGATATAACCTGTTTAGTATCCTTTTCCACTAGCTAATTTGGTATATTCAGTTAGTTTTCGTAATTTTATGGCTAACAACAAACTATTTTTATATAGCAAAGGAAAGATCTGGGCGTGAAGGGGTTAACTTGTGGTGGAGGTGGCGCAGCATTGTGCCGGCCAATGCTGGGAGGTCGGGGAAATCACTGAATTCATGTTGTATTTCAAAAGGTTTTCACAATGCTATCACTTAACCCTTTGAGACCCAGAACGTTATATTCATTGTAATTTGGGTACCATTCGACGATTTTTAGTTAATATAAGCCATATTTTATAGATATGACCTGTTTAGTATCCTTGTCTACTAACTAATTTGGTACTGTATATTCAGTTACTTTTCGTAATTTTATGGCTTGACAACATACAATTTTTCATATAGCAAAGGAAAGATCTGGACGTGAAGGGGTTAACTCTGAGACACTACACACTCGACTGGGGTGGCGGGAATCATCAGGAATAGTCCAGGGATTGAACAGCCAATCACGCACGCTTGTAATGTCCTGATGTGCGAACAAACTAATCACAGAGCCTCTAACGTCCAGGGGCCGCATACACAGAATTTGTTTGTTAGCATTATAAGACCCATGTTAGGTAGCAGGAAAGCACTAACAGCGATACACAAAGTAGAAAACAGATAGCTGAATGCGCTTTAGCCGAGGGTTGAGTGTAAACAAAATATTGCAACTAGGATGGTGCCCAAATTTATAGATTTAATTTACAAGGAAAGACTCAAGGAAATGAAGTTACCAACACTTGAAGAAAAATAGAGAGGAGACTTAATTACTGTATATAATTTGATAAATAATGGAGGAAGTAGATAGAAAAGACCTATTTCAAAAAGATAAAGAGGCAGGATGTTTGAGAGGACACAAGTAAAAACAAAAGGAAGATGTTTGAATAAAACATTGAAAAAGGTGATAGTGGCCAAAATGGGCATCAATTTACGGAAAAACGATAAGTGTAGATACGGAGACATGTCATTTTTTTTTTCTTTTTTGCATCTCATAGGACTGGCTAAGGCCAAAAAAGAAGGTAACGAAAACCCTGCTAGCTGTAAGTCCTTAGCAAGACAGTAAGAGGTTGCAGAAAAGTGGGTGGGCTAATTTAGTTCTCTCTTTTAGTCCTCTTAAAAAAATTAAGCTGTAGGAAGATGGAAAAATAGAAACAGGAATAGAGGTCCAGTTTACCAGTGAAAGAGTGAAGATACTGTTTAACTTGCATTAGTAAGATGGACAGAATAGGGATGAGAATGAGTAGAAAGTCTTGTGCAGCGAGGCCGCGGGAGGGGGGGAGGCATGCAGTTAGCAAGTTCAGAAGAGCAGTGAGCATGAAAATAACGGTAGAAGATAGCAAGAGAAGCAACATTGTAGCGGTGATTTAAAGATTGAAGGCAGTCAGTCAGGAGGAGTTAATGAGAGGAAAAGCCTTAGACTCTACCCTGTTTAGGAGAGCTGTGTGAGTGGATCCCCCCAAACATGTGAGACATACTCCATACATGGGCGGATAAGGCCCCTGTAGAGAGCAAGCAACTGGGAGGGAGAAAATGGACGCAGACGCCACAGGACACCTAACTTCTTAGAAGCGGATTAAGGGGATAACCGATGAATGTGAAATTTCCAGTTCAGATTTTTAGGGAAGGATAGTCCACGAATGTTCATTGTAGAAGAGGGAGACAGTTTAGTGTCATTGAAGAAGAGGGGATTGTTTGTCTGGAAGGTTTGTCTAGTTTGTTAGATTGTTGTCTGGAAGGTTATGTTGAGTAGATAGGTGAAGAAATTGGGGTATTGAGGCATTGAACAAAACAAGGTATGCTTTGCCCCAATCAGAAATTATAGAAAGATCAGAAGCTAGGCGCTCTGTGGCATCCTCCGTGAATCACTTAGTTCGTGTTGAGTTGGACGTCTAATGAACACGTTGAAAAATGCAGGGTAGAATCATCGGCGTAGGATGATTTGGAAGGAGATCAGGTACTAACACAGACAATTTGGATTTTGTAAAGGAAGGTTCTGGCTCACCAAGTTTAAGAGTTTTTATTCTAGATTTACACTAGAAAGGGATGGATGGGCAGACTGCATACATATGGATTTAGAAAGGGCGTTTGACAAAGTCTCACATGCTCTAACGACACACTGTCACTGTCAATAGGAATGAGAAATAGGGCAAGAATGATATCGGCGGGGATCGATTGTGCGGTGTAACGCAGGGCTTGCAAACTGATTAACACAAGTTATTTTGGAGCACACTACTTTCCTAGTCATAGCTTTGAGCAAATAAGCTGACCACACTGTTGTTTGGTGACATTATGCCATGAAATACATATAGAAAAAATGGACAAACATATTTAAGTATAACTACGTAGAATATCGCATTTATCAGCAAGAGTTTAAAATAGGGATGGTCAGAATGTGACAAGATTAGGCATTTAATCTTTCAAAGGGACTGAGGCACTCTGTGGCTGACTTACGGTGCAGGAACGCTGGTTACTATCAGGATTACCTGTATATTTTCAGAAAGCAGATTTTTTGTCTAGAATCAATGAAATATCCATGTTAAGGTTGGGTTAAGGTTAATGTTAAGGTTAAGGTTGGGTTCCATATTAAGGTTAGTAAGGTTGAGATGCAAAGAGCTTTAGAACTGATCGTAGGATGTTTACACAGATATCAATTAAGTAGGAGAGGGGTCATTGGAAATGATTACACAGGCTTGAATTACAAAAAGTTGAAGTGATGAAAATATGCACCATGTAGAGAGTGTTTGTAACTGAGATTGGAAGTGTTAGTTTGAAAGTTGCCAAAGGCTCAAAATGAAAGTAAGAACTGCCAGTTTGGAAGCAAAGTTCTATAACCTCCTTTGATTACAGAATATCAACAATGAGGGTAAGTTTATTTAGGGCAATTTAGGTCATGCATAGATATACAAATGAAAATCAACATATATAGAGTAAGAGAGAAGCAGAGAGATATGCATATAGGAATGTAGGAATTGTTTAAGAAAAAATATGTGGATAAAGAACGTGATTGCTTATTTCAGCAGGTCAAAATGGCGAGGCTTAGCAGGTACGTATGTTACCAAGTAGAGGGAGGCGAGGGAAAACGAACAGAAGAACTGCTATTAATCTGTTCTTCCAGGCTGTCTTTACAGAGGAGACTAGGAAAGAGTAGTCCCTAGGTATCGGGCATGACCCCAAAGCCCAAGAAATGCCTAATGTTTATCTCCTCTGGTACGGAACAGACGAATGTTTACCCATCGGCTCAGAGGCGTAAAATGAAGGGTTTTGCCGGCTTCACACGTCGTGCTGTTGTTATTTGTCCCACTGATGAGGATCTCAAGAAGCGAACTGAGAAGCGAGAGAAGGAGGAAGGCAAGGATGTCCCGGACAAGGCGGTGCTAGAGATGAAAGGTAAATAAAAGCCCCGCAGGTAACCACAAAATGACCATGGACACCTATTGTCATTGTGTTGTTGTTTGTCGTTGTTGCTGGCTGCTGCCTCTCCTCACTGATGAAAAATGTTTTAATTATTATTGTTATTTTGTATTTATTTTTAGTTTCATAACATGTTGATGCTTGCCCCCTCCCATCTATTATTGTTGGTCTGCATAGGTATCTGAAGACTTCTATTTTGTATTTTACTTTTCCATCATTTTTTTTAGTGTAAGGAACACAGGAGGTTTTCATTCGTTTTTAAATAACTGAAAAATCTTTCAAGAAGTCTTTTTTTACATTCTTCATTTGAGTATGTTGTGTAAATGCTAATGCAGAAAGAAATTAATCATCAAAAACAGTATCCCTGGTATTAAATTCAGTGAACCTTTGTTGAGCTGATTGTATGTGCTGAAAACAGCAAAGATGCTGGTAAAGGGACTCATGGATTAGAGGATCTACCAGATTCTTTAGAAAAGTGCCAACATCCTCCTGATTACTGACCAAGAAGGCAGAGGAGCCATTCTCCAGGAGCGAGTGAGAGCCTCCAGTGTGGTGCTGATTAGAACAAGAACTAAACTTTCTTCCTGATGCACAGCCAACTTCAAGCTGCCTGAGGAAGGAGATCTATTTGATAACGTGGAGTTCGTAGAGATGACTCAAGACGAGGGTCTTAAGCTTGTGGAGACGTACAACAAGGAGGGCGAGGAGGCCGGCTTTGGCCAGAAGAAGGGCTTCCGAGGAGGCTTTGCCGACCGCCGTGGAGCCTTCATGGATCGCCGCGGAGGAGGCTATGGTGAGACTATTTACATTCATATTTCTGTCAGTAGGCCTGGGAGTTTTAAGAGGAAGGCTTAAAAGAGTTGTGATGCAGAATATATCATCACCAGAGCAGTATATAAAATATTTTATGATACTTAAAGAATTTTGAGGAACATGAGGGTAGCTTTTCATTTCATAGATAAATAAATGATGTAGAAAATAGTCACGACAATGATAAGCCAAAACTGGAATGTGATGAAATGATGTAGTCTCCTCAAAAAAGCAAAAAAAAATAGGCCTCTGTGACCAAAGGTACCTTCTTTCTTAGTTTTTCAGAATTTCCTCCTTTTTCTAGGTTTTTTTTCACGGTATTTTCAAGGTTTCCCAAGCCGCCGCTCCGGCTGGCTTGGTGTTTTTGTTGGATAACACTTTCTTCACCCTTCCTGTGCCACATGGGAGATGAGTCCTTATAGGCATTGGAAGGAAGGTGGAAAGTCTCAAATAATAAAATTTGCCTTGTCCAAAATAGGCAGTCATAAGGTTCGCCTCACAGTGAACTCCGTGACCAAAAAGACAGACTTGCTCAGTAGGGATGGTGGTGGTGCGTGAGTGGGGTGGCGGTGGTGCGTGAGTGGGTTGGCCAGGGTGGGGGTGGTGGTGGTGCGTGAGTGGGTTGGCCAGGGTGGGGGTGGTGCGTGAGTGGGTTGGCCAGGGTGGGGGTGGTGCGTGAGTGGGGTGGCCAGGGTGGGGGTGGTGCGTGAGTGGGGTGGCCAGGGTGGGGGTGGTGGTGGTGCGTGAGTGAGGTGGCAAGGGTGGGGGTGGCGGTGGTGCGTGAGTGGGGTAGCCAGGGTGGGGGTGGTGCGTGAGTGGGGTGGCCAGGGTGGTGGTGAGTGGGGTGGCCAGGGTGGGGGGGGTGAGGGGTGGCCAGGGGGGGGTAGTTCAGCCAATCAGTTTTGTTTTGGGTAGTGACGTTTCAGAAGGACCTCACTTTTGGCTTATTATACCGAGAATACCTCGATTATAGTAGTGATAAGGCTTGGGGTAAAGGGTAAGGCAAGTAATAATTGGGTAACCCGTCACTATCCCGATTAATTTTCCCGATCACGATTGCCTTTGTGATTGGGTTTCACTTGCAATATGACCGTGTGTGTGTGTGTGTGTGTGTGTTAGTTGCTCTCGGGCATTGGTGCAAGGATTTCATAACTTTCTACAATCCTCAATTTTTGCCCTGTAAGGCGTCGTACTATCAATTTTAACAGTGTACCGTAGCATCGTTATAAAGGACCCCAGTGTATACAGTAGAACTCCCTTTATCCGGCATCATTGGGACCAAGGGTGTACCAGATACGGGAAGGTTTACTTTATAGATACTTCAAGATGTACCCATGAGTACTTAAAAACTCAAAAAAAAAAAAAAATCTGTAGCCGTAACAGTGTCAGTCACCATCATTATTTCACGTAGTTGCTTAGTTTGGGGCTTAATGTAGTTAGCAAGGCCAGTAGAACAGCAATGGATGGAATATTTAGAAAGTGAAGGTATAATAACAAACAGAGAGGCAGTGTGGTTTTAGGAAAAGTTCATGTATGACCAACTAACTTAATAAAGCTTTTACTCAAGAGTAATAATAATTATTGATACAACACAGGAGAGAGATGGGTGGGCAGATCGTGTACATCTAGATCTAAAAAAGGCATTTGATAAGGTTCCCCATGAGAGGCTACTTTTGAAATTAGAAAATATAGGAGGAATCAAAGGGATGATCAAAACTTGGATGGAATGTTATCTGAGAGGAAGAGAATGAGAAATGTAGAACAGTAGTAAAATCTGAATGGAGAAAAGCGTTTAGTGAGGTACCACAAGGATAAATTTTGGCACCAATAATGTTTATGATTTATATCAATGACATGACTGATGAAATTAAAAGTTATTTAAATTTGTTTGCGGATGATGCAAAACTTCGCCTTGGTACCATGTAGCCAACTACAGGCATTCCCTTTCTGTTAAATGTTGAAGTGATGAACTTTCTTTGAGATTTAAACCAACCTGTTTGTAAATCCAAATTTTTAACATCAGGCCAGTTTGAATATTCAAATGCCATGCAATAGGCAACAACACCTGCAATGTGCCACCTTGTAAACACGTGGTAGCGTCACTGTAATTTTTAGTTTTTGACGAGTACTCCAACACTTCTGAGAAGTGTAAGACTAGAGACAGGTGATGGGGATGGCAAGAAGTGTTGAACTACCATATGTACTGTTTTAGGCTGGTTAAATATATCGTTAAGTATCATTAGCATATAGCTTTACCATACAACTTCTTTTTCAGTGTTAATATTTTTCAGTTTTGATGAGTAACGTTGGACTTGCAAACATTTTGAGGTTTGAATGGACCGCATGAACTTATCATATGAAGCAATGTTCATTGATGACATGTTTATGGTTTATAATAAAAGCACTTTTCACATTAATTCTATCGGTGTTATAGGACCTCAAATCTGAATGTTGTTACAGGTAATCGCGGGAACAGCTTCAGGGGTGGATGGGATCGTGACCGTCGTGGTGGAGGATATACTGATCGGCGAGACAGAGGAAGCTGGACGCGCGACCGTGACTATGGTGGCCGTGGTGGGAGCTACAACAAGGAAGGCGGCCGCGGAGCATACACCAAGGACTACAACCGTGGCGGATATAACAAGGAAGTAACTCCCCGAGGAGGAGGATATAACCGAGACCGAGGCACCCGATCAGGATACCAGAACAATTATAACCGCAGCACACCGGTGGGTCCATCACGTGTTAATCCACCCCCCGTGTGGAGATCACTGTTATGCACATCTATTCCTCTACAGCAAAGTTATTTACTGATATTTGAAAGGGAGCCACTTTGGTAAAAATACGTTCATCAGGAGAGTTGCACCTATCGTATACTAGCATAACTAAACCAGGTACAGTGGGGCCCATGACATCCACCAGTGATAGGATAAAAACATTGAGATTTATAACACAATAATCAAAGCTCTGAAACTAATGAATAGGTGACTTGATAGCTACCTTACACTTGTCAGTTATCATAGTGGTCTCATATTTTTCCCAATTTCCCGCCTGCCCTTGATTTCCTATTAACCCTTTGAGGCCCAGAACGTAATTTCCATTGTAATTTGACTGCCATTAAACGATTTTCATGAATATAAGCAATATTTTATAAATATGACCTGTTTAGTATCCTTGTTCACTAGCTAATTTGGTATATTCATTTACTTTTTCGTAATTTTATGGCTAACAACAAACGATTTCATATAGCAAAGGAGAGATCTGGGTGTGAAGGGGTTATAACAGAACACATTGGAAACAAGCCTTATTCTGGCCTTTAGACTAACACCTTGTATTCCTCCGGCAGAGTACCCAGGGGACTCCGAACTACAGCAGCAGCACCTACGGCAACTACAACCAAGGCTGGGGCAACCAAGGCTATGGTTATGGTCAGGGGTACAGCAGCAACTGGAATCAGCAGTATTACCAGCAGCAGCAGCAGACTCCTGCTGCACAGCAGCAGCAGTATTGGGGATCTGTAAGTGTGCAATCATGGCTATGTGCCTTTCCCTGCATGAATTAATTTTTGGGATTGGAAAGTAATGAATCTGTGGCGATGATTAGGGTTGCAAGAAGCGTCGCACCATCATGCTGTAATGCTGGAAACAGGTTTACATTGTACAGCGAAGTGAAAGAGCTGCGGAAATGGTAAACCTGGTATGTTTCAATTTGAATAATAATCGCCACCAGTCAATAGTGTTGCATATCCCTTCCTCTTGGGCATTCCAGGAGTTGTTTTGGCTTACTTATTTTAACCCCTTGAGCCCCAGAACGTAATTTCCATTGTAAGTTGGCTACCATTAGACTATTTTCAGTGAATATAAGCAATATTTTATAGCTATGACCTGTTTAGTATCCTTGTCAACGAACTAATTTGGTATATTCAGTTACTTTTTGTAATTTTATGGCTAATAACAGACAATTTTTTATAGCAAAGGAAAGATCTGGGTGTGAAGGGGTTGATCTCATTATGCTTTGAAATATTAAGGACTATGGCCTCCTTTGAAAAATATGATAATCTCCAAATGTTGGCATCTTTTAAGGGCATAGGCAGCATACTTTTAATAAGGGCAACAAAATTACACGTCATTGCACAGTAGGTTGCTCAAAAAATCTTGCAGAACTATACAAGGGATACTAAGTGGATCCTCTGCTGCTGCTACACAATTCAAAGATGTCAAATACTGCTATTATAAATTTTGAAAAGCGTTTTTGAGCGACCCGGATGAACTGCAAAAATGAAAGTACAGTGTCTGAAAACAATCAACATTTTCCATGGATACTGCGGTTGATAAGTTCCTTGTAGATAACATGAACACCTGATCCAGTATATTGCTACAATTAATGAATAATGTTTTGCACAGGGGTACGGGTATGGCAGTCAGGGTTATGGATCATCAGCATCAGCACAGCAGTACGGGGCCTCATCTGCCAGTCAGACCAGCTCCACCAGTAGCACCTGGGGCCAGCAGAGTGGATATGGCTCTGGACAGCAGCAGTGGGGCGGCAGCAGCAGCTACAAGCCGTCCTATGGGGGATCTGGATACAGCAGCTCCAGCAGTGGCCAGAGGAGGTAGACGTGTCACTGCCAAGGAGCTCATTTTTATCCGTGTTGAATGTTTGTGTCTGCTTTGATGCTTTGATTCACATACATCATCACACTAAAGACATTCGTTTACAAGAAGTTACTTGTTTACACTTTTCCTTTGTTTGAATATGAGAATTTCCATTAATTATTGAGAAAAAAATTCAAATTCCCACTGCTTCACAGTGAAAGTACACAGAAAAATTTGCACTATTTTTTTCTAGAATACATGAACTGTGTGCAACGAGAGGACTTCAAGTTTTTATTCAGACAAGTAGTATGTTTTACTAAACCCTCATGCTTGAGTGTTATACCAGTTATATTATACTTTTATATATTATATTGCTACAATTGTAACCGATTTTATATTATTGAATTTGTCCATCTTGAATATTGTGGAGATGAGCTTTTAACCCATTCACTGTTTCACAATGAGAACAATAATTCAATTATTTGAAGCGAAGTAAATAGATGAATGATGGTTATTAGTCCAGAGTTTTTGATCAGGCTGATTTCTTCATGCATTGGAGGAACATGAACAACCCAAAGCTTGGGAAAAATACATTCATGTTATTAATGACACCTATTTCTCCCTTACCCTACACATTGCACACCCGTAGCTTTTCACTTCATGGATAAGGATATGATGAAGAAAATAGTCATGACATTGATCAGACGAAAACCAGAATATGCAGAAATTGACTGATCCCTTCACAAAATTTTAAGCAATTTATAGGAATGCAAAGGATAGCAACTTAGATCGTGCGAGTTGTAAAATTTAGCCTACGAGGAGAAAGTAAAGTTAAGCGGCCAATAAAAGACGTACTATTAAGAGGAGATAAAACAGCTGGCTATTGAAGGGGACAAGGAAAAATTGAATAGTAAAAAATATAGACTCCTGGAATGGACTAAAAGAAGAGATGCAAGTGTTAAGAAGTGCACGTCAATACAAAGAAAACTATAAATAACCGAGACAGGACCACACAAGGATAGATAAGATAGACAAATAGATAACAGGTAAGAAGTGCACATCAGTTTAAGAATAACTCAATAGACCGACAGGACCACACGAGTATAGTGGAGACCCAATCCCTTACAACTAGGTAAGTACATACACAGTTTGCTCCTTTGCTGCACTTTGGCTAACTCATTTATTATTAATATTTGGAAACTAATAAGACAGTGATAGTTGTCAGAACCATTAAGAGCTGCCAGTAGTATTAATTAAACAATGTTATTGATAAAATGCTGGAAGTTAGGCAGAGGTACTTAGAATAGTTTTTAACTGTGTATCAACTTTCCATTGCATAATTATTAATGTATAACATTTTTGTTCAAGCCACTAATTAAATAAGTAAACACGTAATTATTTATAGCATTTTGTTCAAGGCAATAATTAAATTAGGAAATGTTCATCATCTTCTAGGACCTACGTACATACACTTAACCTAGACTACAGGAACCACCTGAGAAATAGGATCGGCAAGCAGTCGTTGAGGTTTTTTTTGTTTTAATACATTATTTGGCTTGTCCGAAGTGAGGAAAGAAAAGACACTGCTCATGCTAAACAATGAATGGGTTAGAAATTTTCAATAAGCATTAATAGGACAAACTTAGTGCTTTAGATTATGACAGATCAAATATGATTTATGTTTACAAGACCAGAGGGCATCATGCCTGATGCAGAAACTAATATTTTTACCTTATCCCGCAAGTGGACGATTTGTAAATTGGACTTGAATATATAGTAATTATATACGTATGTAGTTATCAGATTGTCACCGTTAAGACTTCATAGTTTTAAGGTCTTTATGGCTTAAAAAGGTTTGAGTGCAACAAAATATGTACAAACTCTTGGAATGTAGTCACATTATATTGCTTGTATGTATCCTTATACTGGTAAGATAAGTACATGAAATATTATTTATGCATATGTTTTATCAGAAAAATGTCCTGTGCTTCATAGAGAATCATTAGAGATACAGTAGACCTCTTTTTAGTCTTATTGCCCTTACATACATACATGCCGTAATGAAAATAGTAAAACTGCCACACATGTTACAGCAAAGGTCATTATGCACTTTAGGAAAGGAAAAATATGAGTCAAATTAAATGAAGGACTTGATTCTGTTGGAGGAAGGAGTGAACAGTGTGGACAGCCTCATTGATCTCTGAAGTAAAAATTATTTCCTTATGAATGTCATGAGGAAACTAATCGTGCATTGTGACTGCTCTTTGAGGGCTAATACAGTAGTGTAGTCTGGTGCTGCATGTGTTTCATTGTAAATACCTTGGTCTTTCATTCTTTTTTTTATCTATCTCTGACACCCGTCCCTAAAGGCCTATCCAGACGAGCGGGCCTGATCGGCAGGCATGCCCGTCATCGGGCACATTTGACGGGCAAACCATCGAGATGCCCGAAGTCCCGTTGAGCGAAATCACCAGGCAGTGGCTGGTGGCTTGAGGAGCTACGATGCTGCCAGACGCAAGTTAAGATTGGGGATCTATAGAAGGCTTGCCTCCCACTTATCACTTCGTTGTAACACGGTTCACATAAGGAACTATATACAAACAGCAACAATTATGCTGCACAATACTTTCTTCGCATTAGTACTGGGCACCATGTGTATCGTACCGCACTCTACAACCTACTGGCATCGTGGAGTACGCCCGCCCATTCACCGACACTGCCGTGTGGACAACATTCACGGGCATGCCCGGCAGAATTTGTCCGTCGGGCACGCCCGCTCGTCTGGATAGGCCTTAAGAGCAACTCTCCGAAGGGACCACAACAGAAGTGTGTCAGTTTATTCTTATACTTGTATTCCCTCCTTGCATGTTCTAACCATCTCATTATTCTCGCACATACTCTAGCACTGTCCTCCAATTTTACTGGGGGTTACCCTCTAACACCCACTGCATCTACCACTCTTACACACTCTTTAAGTCATTTTACATTCTGTATGACCAAACCACTTGAGTGTTGTGCTTCAACCCTTAACTCACTCCACATTTCATCCCCTCACCCTTACTTGACATGCCAAACCTGTTATACAGTAAACCCTCTCTAATTAGAACTTTGGATAATTCAACCTGTTTCAGCCAGTTCAAATTTTTCAACAACTTTCCATAATTTGAACAAAAGTTTGAATTATCCGGGCCTTACTAGTGCGAGTCCGACCTCTCCCATGCGGGCTGCGACTGCCTCAGTCTTTTGCGCGCTTTCCTCCTGGCAACATCTCCCCACAGAGTGCTCGCTCACACAACTACGTTTTTTTTGTTGCCTCTAGCCTTGAAGTGGATTACAGGAGAACCTCATTTAACCGGCGTTCAAAACAACGGCAGCCTCAAAACAACGGCACTAATCGACCCAGGCTCTTTTTTTTTTTTTTTTTTTTTTTTTTCACTGATAAACTCTGGAACTCTCTTCCTGTTTCTATTTTTCCACTTTCCTATGACTTACATCTTTTCAAAAGAAGAGTAACAAGACACCTCCCGAACTAAATTGGCTCACCCCTCTTTTTTTTATTTTATTCTCTGACTGTCTTCTTTATAGGGACTGGCAACTAAGCGAACTTTGTGTTACCCATTTTTGTTGTGCCCTTGGCCGGTTCCTTGCGATGGGGGGGGGGATTTTGGGCGATTCCATAAGAGTAACTCAAAACAATGGCAAAATGAGTTATCCGGCATGCGCTCCCCCCCGAGGGTGCCGGATAAACGAGGTTTTCCTGTATTACTATCAGTGACGCCTGAGTGCTCAGTGTACAGTAGTACTGCATTTCAAGACTCCAGTATCAGCCATGTTTTAGTGAGTACAAGTAATACAATCTGCTGTTTTGGAATGTTTGAGTGAGTTCTTATTGTGTGGAGGGGCTAGAGGTAACCATCGGATAATTCGGACTGCTAATTTGACCCAGGTTTCCCAACAATTAGTTCAAATTAGAGAGGGTTTACTGTACATACTTCATCACTTTCACTATCCATTTTTATGTGCTGAAACTTTTTAAGTCACTTCATAGCGATGATGCCTCTTGATATCATTCATTTTTAACCCGCTGAGTGCCACTGACTTTTATAAGAAAGAAAATTGAGAAGAAAAAAAACCAAATGGTTGTCATGAGTTGGACGAATGCTAGCTGGGTGAGTGCAATGTTATAGGACACTGCCGGTGTAGCTTTGGTGCTACATGGTAGGCTTGTACATCAAACAAATATTTTTTTCTCCTTTCTATAATTTTTTTACCAAATCATACAAAGGTTATGGATGCATAAAAATGTAAAATAAGTAGTTACAATATGTTGCAAGCTAAACATAAGAATCACAGTGGTGTATTTAACAGCACAGTGCGGGGCAGGACATATTAAATGGGAGGAGGAAGGATACCACCAGTCACACAAATCAAAGATGCCACAATCATGTCATGCCCTTTTACCCTTGGCTGCTACAATATAATGGCCCATAATGAGGCAGTGATAACAAAAGGGATGAACAGTGCCTACTGTGTGGTAGAGAGGTTTGAGTTTCGCATTACCTATGACCTTATAGCAATTCTTTCCCATGTTATCGTCGCCTCCGTGGTGTAGTGGTTAGTGCGCCAAGCTACGAATTTGCGGGCCCTGGTTCGAATCCGGGCCAGGGCAAGCCAGCGGCCAGCCCAACCGGATGTTCATCCTCCTTTCGGGGTTGATAAATGTGTACGTGCGGAAACCTGGGGAAGGTAACTGGTAAACCGGATGTCACACTAGCCCTGTGTCGCGGGGTAACGGGTTGTCACCCACCACAAGCTCAAAGGCTAATTCGACAGAGATGAGCACCGAGGCCACACGCAGCATAGCGTATGCCTGTCATCTTTACCTTTCCTGCTATTGCTAAATCATTGACCTTGCTTGAACACCTACACCACTGGACATATCACAAATGACACTTGTCACTTTTATAAAATGAATTATACATACATACATATAACTGAAAGATTTATGATTTACTAAATGATTTGAACATAGGCACAAAAGTAATAAAAAGGTAAGTATCAACACCTGATTGTTTACAAAAAAAAATTCACAATATTGTTCATACAGCAAATTAAGATGAAAACTCTTGACTCACATGATTCAATTCTCATGTAACAAAGATGGGATCATACTATGCTCTTCCTGCAATCCCTTACACACTCGGGCACACGTAGCTGTAGGGTCTTTACATGCGCTTCCCACTTTTGTGATGAAAACGCTATGTGGAGTTGTGGTGGGAGCAAGATATGGATCAATGCTTAGTGGTTATATATATGTACTTCCCTATTTCAATTTTGTATTAATATTCATTCATCCAGACCCCCAAGTATAATAGTACGGAAGTTGTAGTTGTTATCTCTGATTTAGTAATATTAACATTAGGACTCCAGATTTTGCTACTGCCAGAGAAAAGCATCTGGAATATGATTATTGTGCACCAAAACTCATCAGGTTCTTTATGGACAACGTGGTATTTTACATGTTAGTTATGCAAGACCTGTATTAAATGTATAAAATAATTATTAAAGGTCATTCTCTTACTGAAAATGTGACTAGCTTTGACAGGCTAATTTATTTACTGTAGTTGAGTAGGCTTTCTCTTGGAAACCTTAATAGTAAAGAAGTTGGAAGGGAGTATAGGACAAAAAGCGACTGGCAGGGGCATCCATATGAGGGGGGGGGCATAATTTTGCATTCCAATGCAGAATTCAAAGCGGTCTTCCTGGCAAAATCAAGAATTCTAGTGACACATTTCAGATAAAAAAAAAAAATTCCAATCGAATACATGAGCAACAAAGTGTATAATCCATAAATTGACTTTTGAGCATAGGGCTACACATACATCCTGAATGGTGCAAAGTGCCAAAGTCCAAAATGACAAAGTGCAACTTATCTTTGAACAAGAACTGAAGAGTCGAGTCTCCTTTAAACTGCGGGTATTTGTTCAAGTTGTTCCCGTTAAAAAGATAAGCTTGAATTGCTGTTGTGAACTACAATTTCATGCTATGACTCACAATCAAAGAGAATGCGGCACTGAGGTAGTTTTGATAACAAACATTTTCCAAGGGGGGACAACTGCCCCCCCCCCCCCCCCCCCCTTGCCTTCCCCTTAGGACTCTCAGGGACTGAGGGGTTGAGTAGTATATCAGAGAATACCAAAACATTAGGAAGTAGAGAATGTATATAGCTTATTCAAGAAGTGAATACCAGGGGCTGTAGAGCAGGTGGCAAGCACAAGGGTGATGATTGATTGATTGACTGCAATGCCAAAGAAGGGGGGAAATGTGCCAGACATCAGAGGTCATATGGCACTATGGCAAAGCATAAAAAAGGGAGGGGTTAGAGAGCAAGAGTGACACGGTGAGGGAAGGATTGTTACAGCAGGATGATCAAATGAAGGATGATTGTTGGAGGAAGGAAATCATAAAATGGGAATTGGGATGGGAGTGAGTAAGGACAGTTTCTTGGAGGCAGATAACAGAGGCACAAGGGTGATGAGAATAAGGAAATGGAAAGGGGGTGTATGGTGGACAGATTAAGTCGAGGAAGTAGTGAAACAAAAATGGGAAGCACATGTCAAAACCTACAGAGAAATGTGCCCGAGCATAAATAGAAAACTAAATTCAAGAAGTGAATTCAAGTTCTATATTTGCCATTAAATATGAGGGACTACTATGACTGCTCAAACAAATGAAACTTCTTTATGAAAAATTATTAAAGTATTTTCATTCATACAATCTCATTAATCTTATTCATACATTCCATCAATTAAAAAATCAACATAATCATAATGTCTCCTTATCCAAATATCTTTTAATTTGTGATATGCAACTCCCACTACCACAACCACTAACAAAACCAAAGCAACAATCATGAAAATAGGGGCATAACTTAACTGGCTACTAGCAACACCCGCGTCATCTGCAGTGGTGGGTTTAAAGTGACCAATCTTGCCTACACTTGCAGATTTAGGAGTCAAAACTGGTGACAATGTTGAAGATGAATCTGACAAGGATTGTAAAATATTCCCTTTGATTAATGTATCATTTGCTTTTGCTTTTTGAACAAGCTGAGGAACTGGAATGTTATCTAAATTTTCCATAGTTTCTTTCTCATCACTTGCTTTATTTTTGGTTTCATTAAGTCTTATGGTAGTATTTTCATGATTTAAATAACTAGGTAATGGGGAAACATATGTGTTATTCATATTTTCACTGGATGCTAACGGCAAGCTATGTACTTGGCTGCTCTGTGAAGGACCAAGATCCATTTGGTATGGTTCAGCCCCCTTACGTGGAGAAACTGATGGGGTGGAAGATTCTGGGTCAGCTCCCTTACGTGGAGAAACTGATGGGGTGGAAGATTCTGGGTCAGCTCCCTTACGTGGAGAAACTGATGGGGTGGAAGATTCTGGGTCAGCCCCCTTCTTAGCTACCACAGACGGGATGAAAAGTCCCTCCTTTTTTGGAACAACAGACGATTTCTTGGACGAAATCCTTTTACTGGGGACTGAAAGCTTTTTTTCAGTGTCTGAGGGCTCAACTTCAGGCTCTAGCACAGCAGAGGAGAAACATGATGTAAAATTTATAGTTAAGTGTCTGAGTTTTAACATATCAATATATCTATGTAGTGATATATTTGCAAAGTATCTTATAATATTTCTTTTGTTTATAAATAAGTATAGCCTAGGAATGCCTGTCGCCTATTTTAATCGGGGCATTGGTGGCCAGGCCCAGCCCGCCATGGCACAGGCTCACTGGTCTGTCCGTGGTGCCTCTTGAGCACCCGTTTTCCCTCGGTGCTCCATTAACCCCTTGAGGCCCAGAACGTAATTTCCATTGTAATTTGCGTGCCATTTGACGATTGTTAGTGACTATAAGCAATGTTTTATAGATATGACCTGTTTAGTCCTTGTAGTGTATCCTTGTCCACTAACTAATTTGGTATATTCAGTTACTTTTCTTAATTTTATGGCTCGACAACATACAATTTTTTATAGCAAAGGAAAGATCTGGGCGTGAAGGGGTTAACATTAGTTCCTGGGAGGCACTAGATTCAATCAGTGTACAGAAAGCTTTACAATCACTCCATCTGAACAAGGAAACAGTACTAGCATATTAGACCACTGTTTCCCAAACTTGGCAATGTACGAGTATGATACAAGTATGATGAGTATGATATGTACAATGTATGATTTTATGATAATGACAGATTTTGATAACTTTTGTAACAATTAATAATTTGATAAAAATCTTGGAATGATAAATTTCTACCATCTCACATATGATAGGCTACCATCTCACATAGGCTTACACTTGCTGACTAATAACAACTACACACTAACTGTTGAGACAAGATTTCATTAACATGTAGTTTTCATATCAATTGGGGAGTGCCTACTTGATCAAGATTGGGGAGGCGGTAGCAGAGTGGTTAGCGTCACCGGGTGGCGTTCTCAAAGACCCGAGTTCGATCCCGAGTGAGACCCATAAATCCACTTAAAATATTTCTGCACCGTCGAGTGGCCTAAGAACACCCACATGCCCTGTCCATTAACTCTACCTTCGATTGCGCGTGCATGGGAGGACACAGGGGGGGGCGGCATGAGTCTCTAATCACAGGCGTCACTATAATATTCCTGCATGCGCCACCACGGGCGAAGGCCAACCATCACAGCCCTCAACTGAGCCTCCAGGGCCTACAAAAAAAAACTGATCCAAAACTTACAACTTTTTGTCTTTGCTGGTTTAGGGATGTGAGAACTATCATCACAATGCGCAGCACAGCTCATTTATTGAGACAAGGAATGTAAATAATTTTCCCAGGAACTTTGTTCCAAAGTAACAAGGAAAAAATAAGGGGGACATTTAGTATATTTAATTTATTTTTCTACTTTGTCTTAAATACCAAATTCAAATTACATGTGCATAAAAAATCATCTTATGCCTTGAATGAATGAAAATGTGTCTCAAGCAGTCTAAGTGAGCTGTCTGCACAAACACAAAATACAAACAGTATTATGCTTACTTTTTTGTTTCACCGCAACAGGTATAGGCAGAGGCTCTGGAAGTTCAATTGCTGGAGTTTCTATGACTATTTCTCCCCCAGAAGCCAGAGCCTGTAAGCAAGTAAATTTTTCAAATCAATTTAATCCATATCAACTGCTTGTATAACTATGAGTGACAAATCTAGATGTGTCATCATTACATTTCAGTCTCAAGAAAAGTGGCAAAAGTTTCGTAAATTCATTTTTCTTTAGCTCAAAAAACACAAAATACAGACATTGAATGAATATGGTATATAGCATTTTTCACTCAAAGACCATACTCTTATTCAATATATATTCTCACCTTATCCTCTGCATGAGCATCAAAGCCTGAGAGCATAGGTTTTTCTTTTCTGGTTATTGATTTGTCTTTCCCCAATGGTTCCACGGATGGCAGGGAGTCTTCAAGGATACACTGCACCTTGGCGCCCAAGGCTGCCACCACCACCATCATCACACTGGCCCACCTCACTCCCATGCTGCCTATAAAAGTACAACTAGAAAAATAAAATAATAGTTGTGTATGATACAATCATATGAATATCTGAAACTGCTCATAATTATATATATCGCACATTTATATTACATGGATGCATATAATTATTAAAAAATCATAGGTTTAGGTGACAGATAAATATTCCATGCTAAAATGTGGTGCTTACATAATCATCAAAGTTCAATTATTGCCAAAGCCTACAATTTTTTGTAAATGTTGCTGCTAATGTAAAGTTACTTACATAGGCCTAGCCCTGATCTAGACTTTCTAAAGGTATGGTATCTGCCTGCACAAGGACAGGACGGTACCCTAACCATCCATCTCCTGAAACTCATGCCCTTTATATTTCTGCCCGTAATCATGCCAAATCTTTTCTTCAACTTACCAAAAACTTTCATTAATTTAAATTTCAAAATCTTACTGGATCAAACTCCTCTCGTGACTTCTGGCATCTAGCTAATAACATCTCTAACAATTTTTCTTCTTCATCTTTCCCTCCTATGCTTCACCTAGATGGCTCCACAGCTGTCTCATCTATTTCAAAAGCTGAACTCTTCGCTCAAACCTTTGCTGAAAATACAACTCTGGTTGATGAAGGGCTTGTTCCTCCTCCTCCTCCACCCTCTGACTATATTATGCCTGTTATTAAGATCCTTCATAATGATGTTTTATATGCCCTCTCTGGCATTGATCCTCGGAAGGCTTACGGTCCTGACGAAGTCCATCCTATTGTTCTAAAAAACGGTGCTTCTGTGCTTGCACCCTACCTGGTCAAACTTTCCATCTTTGTCTATCTACTTCCACCTTTCATTTTTAAGGGCGACTATTCTAATCCTTCGAACTATCATCCTATAGCTTTTGAATCTATACTTAATAAGATTCTTAAGCTTCTATCTGCTCACAATCTTTTATCAGATTTAATCGTCATTACAGTTTCTGTAAAGGGCGATCTACTGGCGATCTTCTAGCTTTCCCAACTAAATCTTGGTCATCCTCTTTTAGGGGTTTTGGTGAAACTATTGCTGTTGCCCTTGACACATCAAAATTAGTTGATAGGGTCTGGCACAATTCTTTAATTTCCAAATTACACTGGACCCTCGATTTAACGGACTCCATCTGCCACCGGACAAGTAGACCAAACTATTCAGTAAGTCCGCTACTTGAAAAAAGTGTCCGCTAGGACACAACCTCCGACTCAGAATAGAAGCCTTCTGAGTCCTGTATATAGTTCAGTAAACATCTCTACACAAGTAATAGTTTACGGTAAGTAAAACAAACCTACAAATATTTTCTTGTTTTTGTTTTGTAATGATACGTAGTCTAGGTTATATATATCAATAAGCTTTTTAATACATGTACCAATAAATTACGGTTGCCATACGTCCGGATTTTTGCGGACAGGGGTCAAAATCTACGTCCGGGGAGAATTTTGAATATTATGATTCTACCCTGCATTTTTCAACGTCGTTCATTAGACATCCAACTCAACAAGAACTAAGTGATTCACAGAGGGATGCTACCCAGCGCTTAACTTCTGATCCTTCTATAATTTCTGATTGAGACAAAGCACTTTCTTTTGTTCAATGCCTCAAAACCCAATTTCTTCACCTATCTAACGACATAACCTTCCAGACAACTATCCCCTCTTCTTCAATGACACTCAATTGTCTCCCTCTTCTACAATGAACATTCTTGGACTACCCTTAACTAAAAATCTAAATCTTTACTAAAAATTGGAAATTCCACATTTCATCTCTTGCTAAATATTCTGCAGGAGTTGGCGGGCTCTGCATGCCTTAGACTTAGAGCTTACTTTTTCTCTATTATTTTCGGTTCAGTATAATGTGCCGTAGTTATTCACTTACGGAAACCAAAAATATAGCACTTACTTTGATATAATAATAGCTAGGTTAGGTTAAGTTATACTTAGGTTATATTTAGGTTTGGTTTAGGTTACGTTTTGTATTGGCTTGGGTTAGGTTTTGTAGAATTATTTAGGTTATTTATTTAATTATTTAAATAAGCGAATCTGATGGTGCACGATTGCCCGACTGCTGCGGCTGGTTGGCGCCGCCAACTCCTGCGGAATATTTATCAAATCAGCTTATAAAAAGTTAGGTGTCCTGTGGTTTCTGCGTTCATTTTTTTTCTCTCCCTTAACCTAACCTAACTGAGGGGGCACAGCCCCCACAGATCCCCCTTGTTATTTTTCATTTCCGACGGCTGTTGTAGAGATTAGAAATACTGTAAATGGTCAGATCTACAAATTAAGGCCGGTTATAGATAATATTATAACTACATGCCTTGTAATGCATGCAACTGCAATAGAACCAAAGATTCAATTAACAAGCTAGGTACCGCTCTCTTCATTATAATGTTTCGAACTATTGTCGGAGTGCTTTGATGACAAAGGTCAACTATGTGCCTGGTAGAGCCTGGTCTCCAGGAATAGCCTGGAAAAACCCTCCACCTGGGTAGTCATCAGATAGTCTGCAGTTTTAGGAAAGTGAAGGTTACGTTTGTACATTTCCAGATGTTACATACACTCAGTGCTTGACTGATCAATGAAACAAGGGTGCCAAAATTGAACCAACAAAAGAAAGTAAGCCTTACCTGTGCTCGCCTTTCACTTTCTGATTGCAGCGACCAACCCACCAGCCGAGGCCAGCTGTCAACAATGCCATCAGCACCGCCGCGCCACCCTGCGGGACGCCCACACCACACCCGTATGCATTACCATTTACTAGTTACTTTGAGCACACCCAGGCCCAGGAGGTGCACGTAAACATACCAACAAGCCGAGTGATACCACATTGTGCATGAATCAATCAACACAATTATAAGTAAGAGGTTTTTTTCAATAAGGCAAGACGAATTCATAAAAAAAAATGAGGTGTACGAGGCTGTATCGTAGGTAAGCAGCACACTCTGAGATAAATCATATGAGAAAACATCTTTGAAATACTCAATTGTGAATAAAAGAAGAAGAAAAGAGTAAGCGACTGCAGGGAGGCTGAGGGAGCACTCATGGATGAATGAAGTACGCTGTCACGGACCAGCAGAAAGCAAGTTGCCCCACAATCAGCAGCTGACCTTGCGCCATCTCGCCCCCGAGACCCCGGGGAAGATGATAAGAAGACGCCCAAAGCAGCTAACTTATACTTGATACATTGACATACAAACAAACGGGACTTCTACAATCTCAAGTGATGTCAGGCGCTACTGTGAGGTAAGATAATGTTGTAGCAACTTGTAGAAATGGCTCGGTGGCATGACCAGCTACGGTAGGTTATAGATTTATGTTAGTTTATAAATCAATCAATAAATTTAATGTAAGTTAAAAGTTCTTACGGCTATTAGCTACCGTAGATAACTGTGAAATCGCCAGTTCAACGTTTCTTTGTTATTTACAGACGTGTGGTGGCGTTAATATTTACATTTCTACATCCATGATTTCAGGAAAGTTAGAAGGGGCTATCTGGAAAGTCTGTGTCATTTTGTGTCTTCATCTGTGTCATATTAGGGCTATAAATGAACAAATGACAAAAATAAAACCGAGTGGCGACCTCACTATACCTACTACAGTAAAGTCGCCAGCTAGTATTTTAACCCAACAGTTGAGTCGCCACTCTGGGGAATTCAGGGAAATTAGAGGTAAAGTAAAACAAGTCTCTATATATATTAGCTGCGGAAGATGCTTGGATATATAAAAATTCCTCTGCCAACGTGAAAATAAATTCTATTCAAGTTTGAAAGATCTGGCAAGTCTGTGTCCTGTCGCCCGAAAAGCTATTGTTTACTGTCTGTTATCGCGCGAAGAAAAACGTGAGAAGCAAAATGCGCAACAGTTATATATGCAGCTACAAAGCATAAAACAACGCTGAAACAGGGTAGATTATACAGTCATGATATAAACTACTGTGTAACATCTTCAGTGGCACATAAAAATCAGTAGTGATGCTATAATTCGTAATATTTGGCGCCTGGCGACTTCACTGCAGGTGGCGACTTCACTGTTATCTACGGTAGGGTAGAACAAAAAGTAACGGATTGAAGCTGGAAAAGCGTAGATTTAAAAAAGAAATAGAGGAAAACTGGCTCACAAATAGGGTGGTGAATGACTGGAATGGACTCAGTAGACAGGTAGTTACCGCGGAGTCATTAGGGAGCTTTAAAGAGGGGTTGGATAGGTTCATGGATGGGGATGAAAGGTGGATGTAGGTAGTGTTAGGCAACAGGAACTACCACGTGTAGGCCTCACGGCCTCTTGTAGCTTCCTTATTTTCTTATGTTCTTATATTCTTATGTTCTAGTTTAGGTAGGTTTAGAGTAGGTTTTGTTAAGTTTTGTTGTAACGATCCGAAAATTACCCTTCCCAGTTGATTTTAACTACCCCTTTAGGTAGCTACAACTTTGACGCCGATTGTTAAAGGTAGTAAGGTAGTTAATTGATATCGGTGAGAGTTCAGAAGTGTGTGTGCTTATTCGTGGTAAGGACCTTACGGAACAGACACAGCCTTCTGCCGGGCGTAGCCTAATCGTTCTATTCCCTCCACATAGTGAGGTGAGAGTACGCATACTCGTGATTCGGGCACCATAACTGTTATTATGAAGACAGGATCACCAACATGGCACCAGTCCTGTTCCTCGGTTGCTTTAATTTCCTCCTACTGTTGGATCACATCATGGCTTTTACCATCATGCCAGTGGGAGTGTATGTGTCCCAGATCCCCGGGGGTAAATCATAGGATTGATAGGGATGTATGTGGTGTTTTGAGATTAGATTATCAGATTATGAGATTATTATGTATCAGATTATCCTTTAACGTCCTTGAATTATATGATTATGGTCAACAAGGATGGCTGGTCCATTATTGTCCCTGAATTATTTATTGGTGGTCAATCAGGATGCCTGCGCCTTATTGCCCCCGAATGATTTATTTCTGGTCAATCAGGGAGCCTGCCCCTCATCCCTATATACAAGGCACATCGATTTGTTGTGTCAAGCCAGAGGCCTACCTAATTTATACCATTTATCCGTGTCCTAAATTGGAAGTGAAACAAGTATCGGTCTACTAACTTTATTACGTTGACAGCTGCCATATGACGCATCTTGAAACGCTTCCTAAATCCCAGTTAGGACAAAAGTATATACACGTGGACTTAATAATAGAGATTGTTGTTTGTATTTGTGAGATACTAAATTATATGATATGAATACAATAAATACGTACTTTGAATATGCAGCCGTGATAATGCCTCTTGTTGTCAACACCGAATTTCCCTTCTCAAGTATATTCTACTGCTTGCAGGCTGTACTATTACTAAACCATATAATACTAGTAGTTTGAATGCATTTTAAGCGCGTTTTTTGGAAGGAGTGTTTTTTGTGAATGTATTCTTGAGGAGCTGAATATGCGAATAAGAGTTAAAATAAAAAATAAATTAAAATATGATGTGTATGTGTTATTCGACCACGGTCTTAATCAAGGATATTAAAAAGAATACTACTACTTCTAATATCTTTGGTCTTGATTATGCGCTGCACTCGTGATCGCCAGCTTTTACCTTCCTGGAAAGGAGCTCATAAAGACCGATTACCGCTGTGCAGATGAGGCTGGGTCCTCACGCACCGGGCACCACCGACACCTTTACCCCTTGCTCAAGGGTAACAGTAACTTCCCGAAATGACAGTAAAAATTCATAAGCTTTCAGCAGTACTACTCGATCTTAGGAGTGTCAATTATTAAGTGACAAGCCAGCAGAAGTTTATTCACCGAGTGGTGTGGACAATATATGTGATTAACGGGAAAATAATAATTATTCTCGTAGACTCCTGTCTCAATACCTCATTCTTTTAGTCTTACCGTCAATAACACTATAGTCGCCACTGCACTAATGTCGCCAGGCTTCACATATTACGAATTTTAGCATCACGACAGACATGTATGTGGCACTGAAGAGGCATGCACAGTAGTTTATAATTATGTACCTGGCTTCAGTGGCACATACAAGTCTGTAGTGATGCTAAAATTCGTAATAGCTATATGGCGCCTGGCGACATTAGTGCAGTGGCGACTATAGTGTTATTGACGGTAGACTTTAACACTTCAATGCTCTTAGTTGTTATTACCCCCTTGTTATTAAATGTAAGTATGTATGGGTGTTTCTATTTATCCGTGTTTGTCTCTTGTAAGATAAGTTTTGCAATGCCTCTTAGAGCCACTGGTATGCTGCTCCAGTCCTCCTCTTCTCCACTCAGATCTTCCACACTGTCAATAGGTAAAGGCGTCAGTCCGCCAATGATTTGATCCTTCAAGGGCTTTCTCTTATTGTGTTTTATAGTTACACCGACGTTTGTTCATGTCTGTTATCATCCTGAGCGTCATGACCTCCACCTATATATATGTTCTGTCCTTGTCCTATATCTCCATCATTTGTATTGTGATTGTTGGAGCTTTGTTGACCTTTGACCTTATTATGTATCCTTTTGTTGACCTGACCCTTTTTCTTCGTGTTGCCTACCCCTCCTTCGTCTTCGCTGCTTGTATGTCCATGGTTTTGTTTCCATTTGTTTGCCTGAGTCTTCCTTCTCGTGGGATTCTCATTGTCTAGTTGAGTCCAGGTGGAAAGGAAATCATCAATGGATCCAGTGTTACGGATAGGCCCTCCAACCGTACCCTTTTTCGCTTTCTTCGATTTCGTGAGAAAGGACTGAAGACACGTTTTGTCAGCCTTCATCTTCCTATTAATCCATGGCCTGAAAACGAAAGGGAAAAAAGTGAGGAAATGAACAAAGCATTAGATGATGGTTGATGTTGGTTGTAAGATGGTTGTAACTTGCTTGCAATGTGCATAATATGGACTTAACCCCTTTGCGCCCAGAGTGGTGAATATCCAAACTTAAAGCAGCTAGTGAGAACAATCGTCATTACCAGGAACCATTAACACATTAACATTAATATAACCAATAACAGGAACTATACCACGTGTAGGTCTCGCGGCCTCTTGTAGCTTCCTTATGTTCTTATGTTCTTACCCGAAGCTGGAGATCCTGGTGTAGATGCCCGGGTACTGTTTATCGGCACAGCCCACGCCCCACGACACAATGCCGAACACCACGTATTTGCCGTGCTGCATGGACATGAGCGGCCCCCCACTGTCACCCTGGCATAATGCAACGATGGATATCAGTGCCGTCCCCACACACACACACACACACACACACACACACACACACACACACACACACACACACACACACACACACACACACACACACACACACACACACACACACACACACACACACACACACACACACACACACACACACATATAGACACACACACGCACACACATAGTCACACATACACACACACACACACACATAGACACAGTGACACACACACACACACATAAACACACACACACACATATATAGACACATACACACACACACACACACATAGACACATGCACACACACACAACACACACACACACACACACACACACACACACACACACACAGTCACACACACACACACACACACACACACACACACACACACACACACACACACACACACACACACACACACACACATACACACACACACAGTCACATACAACACACACACACACATCACACACACACACACACACACACACACACACACACACACACACACATACACACACACACACACACACATACACATGATTTCTTTCTACAGGAGAATAATATTGATCAGTATAAAGTGCTGTCTCGTGACGTGGTATTTCTGTCATCATAGCTCACATCGTACCTGGCAAGCATCCTTCCCTGCGGCTGCAGCGCACACTATCCGCCTGTGTACCTCTTGATCTTTATAGAGTGAATCATTGCGACAATCCTTTGTGGACAGCACCTTCACCGTCGTCTCCTGAAGGTTATCTTGCAACAGTCCATCATAACTGTCTTTGCCCCATCCAGTCACAACGGCTGAAGAACAAAAAATTATCTTGAATATACTGTAGATGGGCTCTTATGTCATTAGTGCCATATGACCTCTGATGTCTGGCACATTTCCCCTATTTGGCATTAAATCAATCAATCTTATGTCATTATGGGTCAATTTCTCGTGTCTCATAATACGAAGTTTCAGAAAAGTAGGAAGGAGAATGAAAGTAACTTAATCTTGAATCTTACAGACGTCAACAAAACTCTACTGTCATTTTTAGGAATCGGCTAATTCTTTTCTTAATCAGACCAGTAGTCAAGACACTTTTTTTTTTTCTTCGTTCTTTTTCTTCGTACCTTGTTGATCAGTGAAGTCCATCTCAGGAGAAGCCAGACAGGCAGGAAATATCACCTCCGTGTAATCAAGGGATTGCGCCAACTGTATAAGACCGATGTCGAACTTATGGAAGTTGTTAGCGGTGTACCTGTGGAGAGAAAGGATTAGCAGTGGGATGTGTGCTCCTTAGACCTCTGTTTTGGCGGTGAAAAAAATAATATTGTTCCATCCAGGGTTTTCGCTTTCTGCCTGCTCTCTCTCTCTCTCTCTCTCTCTCTCTCTCTCTCTCTCTCTCTCTCTCTCTCTCTCTCTCTCTCTCTCTCTCTCTCTCTCTCTCTCTCTCTCTCTCTCTCTCTCTCTCTCTCTCTCTCTCTCTTCTCTCTCTCTCTCTCTCTCTCTCTCTCTCTCTCTCTCTCTCTCTCTCTCTCTCTCTCTCTCTCTCTCTCTCTCTCTCTCTCTCTCTCTCTCTCTCTCTCTCTCTCTCTCTCTCTCTCTCTCTCTCTCTCTCTCTCTCTCTCTCTCTCTCTCTCTCTCTCTCTCCCTCTCTCTCTCTCTCTCTCTCTCTCTCTCCATCGCCTGACACTTAAATATAACGGAACGTACGAAAGTGCTGTACCTTCTAGATAATGTCAGATTATAATAAAAATTCGTCAGCTAGAAATGAAACGAATAGAAAATCATGCATTCTAAAGAAAAATATATACCTAATATCCAGTAGAGCATAATTATGAGTATAAATCAAAAGTTATGAAACAAAGTGCATGTGATTTTAAGTGGAATGAATGTGGAGAAACATGAGGGAGAAGGTGGACTGGTGGCAAGGGAGATAACTATAGTCTATATTTTTTAACGAGGCAAAAATTCCAATCTATCTTAAGGTCTCGTGCTTAAAATTATGCCTATGTTTACCTGATAATATGGTTAACTATGATAAAATAGAACTGAAATTTATAAGAACAGTAGTATTCCCTTCTCCTGGCATCAAATATCAGCCAGTAAATAGCAAAGGGTCAGGATTTTTCACCTCGTAAAAACAACAACAGTATAAGGACTTACTTTTTATGAGGAATTAGCTTCACCACTGAAACATCCGTGGCATATGGACTGTTCTTATCTGTGGCACCCAACCGCGCTTTTATATCAGAAGGCACTTTACTGCAAGACAAAAGACAGGTCAGTACAGGTAACAGGGTACACACACACACACACACACACACACACACACACACACACACACACACACACACACACACACACACACACACACACACACACACACACACACACACACCATACACACACACAGACACACATACAGTCACACACACACACACACACACACACACACACACACACACACACACACACACACACACACACACACACACACACAGTCACACACACACACACACACAGGTCTGTTTGTAGGTTTATAACAGGGTGTAAGACTATAACTGACTGTAAGACTGTGACTGTGTAAGACTATAAGACTGTGTGTGACTGTAAAGGCCCTGTAACATTACCAGTCCTAAAGTAATGGATTAGCTTATATTACTCTATGCTAGTACAACACCACTACTCTATTATATCTACTACTATTATCTATCCACTCTATTCTATTATCTACTACTATTATCTATCCACTCTATTCTATGATCTACTACTATTATCTATCCACTCTATTCTATTATCTACTACTATGATCTATCCACTCTATTCTATTATCTACTACTATTATTTATCCACGCTATTCTATGATCTACTACTATTATCTATCCACTCTATTCTATTATCTACTACTATTATCTATCCACTCTATTCTATTATCTACTACTATTATCTGTCCACTCTATTCTATTATCTACTACTATTATCTATCCACTCTATTCTATGATCTACTGCTATTATCTATCCACTCTATTATATTATCTACTACTATTATCTATCCACTCTATTCTATTATCTACTACTATTATCTATCCACTCTATTCTATTATCTACTACTATTATCTATCCACTCTATTCTATGATCTACTGCTATTATCTATCCACTCTATTCTATTATCTACTACAATTATCTATTCACTCTATTCTATGATCTACTGCTATTATCTATCCACTCTATTATATTATCTACTACTATTATCTATCCACTCTATTCTATTATCTACTACTATTATCTATCCACTCTATTCTATTATCTACTACTATTATTTATCCACTCTATTCTATGATCTACTACTATTATCTATCCACTCTATTCTATTATCTACTACTATTATCTATCCACTCTATTCTATTATCTACTACTATTATCTATCCACTCTATTCTATTATCTACTACTATTATCTATCCACTCTATTCTATGATCTACTACTATTATCTATCCACTCTATTCTATTATCTACTAATATTATCTATCCACTCTATTCTATTATCTACTACTATTATCTATCCACTCTATTCTATGATCTACTACTATTATCTATCCACTCTATTCTATTATCTACTACTATTATCTATCCACTCTATTCTATGATCTACTACTATTATCTATCCACTCTATTCTATTATCTACTACTATTATCTATCCACTCTATTCTATTATCTACTACTATTATCTATCCACTCTATTCTATTATCTACTACTATTATCTATCCACTATTATATCTACTACTATTATCTATCCACTCTATTCTATTATCTACTACTATTATCTATCCACTCTATTATATTATCTACTGCTATTATCTATCCACTCTATTATATTATCTACTACTATTATCTATCCACTCTATTCTATTCCTCCACTCTATTCTTACTCTATTCTATTACTAGTACAACACCTCCACTCTATTATATTATCTACTACTATTATCTATCCACTCTATTATATTATCTACTGCTATTATCTATCCACTCTATTATATTATCTACTACTATTATATATCCACTCTATTCTATGGCTCCACTCTATTCTTACTCTATTCTATTACTAGTACAACTCCTCCACTCTATTATATTATCTACTACTATTATCTATCCACTCTATTCTATTCCTCCACTCTATTCTTACTCTATTCTATTACTAGTACAACTCCTCCACTTCCTGAATATGGTCCTTTTCCATTCCGCTGTCAATAAATTTACGTGTTGTGTCAGTTAGTAATGGTAGTCAAACGGATTAACTTCTATTCTAAACGTAATTGTAACATGGTATATGTAAACCTCATTACACATTTCATTATTATCTATGAAAAAAAGGGAAAAAAATGCTTACAGGCGCTATAGGCTCCAACGTAAAAAAAAAAAAAAAAAAAAAAAAAAAAAAATCGATTAGTCAAGAAGAATGGTACCTGGAACTGTCGCCGATTGGAACCCTCGCCGCCGTCGTCGAGTGTTCCAATTCTTGATATTACAGGACCCAATATATACATTTAATCAAGTGTTACCCGTGTTTCTGCATTCAGGGATGAAATACTATCGTTAGCTTGATCAGTTAAGTTAGATTAGGTGCCATTAAACAGGTTAGGTTAAAATTTCTACGTCGACGAGAGTTCTAGTTTGTTGTTTCGGTGAGACTTCCCATCGGCGACAGTTCCATAAACCAGAAGGATTAGGTCAGAAAAATGCAAGGTTGAACTCATGAACCGATGAACTTAATATTAACCGAGACGGATACTCCAACACGCCCTTGTAACACTGTAATGTATTGAGTTATGAAACCTTTAGGTATGTCAGGATCCCATTATAGAGGTGATCGTACTCAAGAAATGATGGAATATTTTTATTCTTAAACCCTTGAAATTTACTTACTGCATTTTACATCTACTTCTATTATCTATCCACTCTATTATATTATCTACTACTATTATCTATCCACTCTATTATATTATCTACTACTATTATCTATCCACTCTATGGTAGCTAGAGGAACAAAAACTTTTCGCTCCTAATCCCGACTGCGAACCTAAGATTAAGATAAACCATAGCCTTAAATTTAGTCTCTCATAACTTGGACAATTATGTGCCTCTAAATTTCTGGTCAAGACATTTCAGAGCTCAATAATGTTGAAAATTATGTGACTATAAATTTCTGGTTAAAACATTTCAAGGCTCAATAATGTGGAAAATTATGTGACTCTAAATTTCTGGTCAAGACATTTCAAAGCTCAATCACGTGAAAATTTCTGTAACTATAAATTTCTGGTTAAGACATTTCAAGGCTCAATAATGTGGAAAATTATGTGACTATAAATTTCTGGTTAAGACATTTCAAGGCTCAAGTCGGCGTGGCACACTGGGGGGTCGATGCCTGATGCCTGTCCCTGTGCCACACTGATGCTGATGACACACACAGATAGATAGATAGATAGATAGATAGATAGATAGGTAGATAGATAGATAGATAGGTGCATTATTGACCACAGTATTTACAAGAGAACTCGATAAAATACCAACGAACTCATCACACATCCACAGCACACTTACCGTAGCATGCAGTGGGCCGCGGACAAGACGTAGGTGTCAGTGATAAGAATGGCGCCACAGAACACCAGGTCGATACTGGGGTCGTAAAGCCCCACCATCCACGGGTACTTGTTAATGGTAGTAGCCTGGCCACCCACCACTTTGGTTGCGAAGCGTAGGCCACATTCTGACAACGATATCAACTTATAGTCATTCGTACTTCTGCCCAGTTCTCGCCAGGTTGACAGTCTTACGTCATCCTTTACTCTTTAACCCCTTGAGGCCCAGAACGTAATTTCCATTGTCATTTGGGTACCATTAGACGATTTTAATGAATATAAGCAATATTTTTTAGATATGACCTGTTTAGTATCCTTGTCCACTAGGTCATTTGGTATTTATATTAAGTTACTTTTTGTAATTTTATGGCTAATAACAGATGATTCTACAGTACTATATAGCAGCAAGGAAAGATCTGGGCGTGAAGGGGTTATTAATCCACACACTCTCTCTCTCTCTCTCTCTCTCTCTCTTCGCTGCAGACTTTGAATCTCCTATGAATCACGGCACATACCATTTCTACTCATCTCGTCTCCTCTTCTCTTCGCTGCAGACTTTGAATCTTCACTATGAATCACGGCACATACCATTTTCTACCAAATTCTATCTACAAACTTTTCAGTCTCACCTTTACAACTACTATCTAACCTCCTATTCATTGGGTCTATTTTCTATTGTGATTCAGTGTAATTGTAACCTAACTTAACCTAACCTAACCTAACCTAACCTAACTAACCTAACCTAACCTAACCTAACCTAACCTAACCTAACCTAACCTAACCTAACCTAACCTAACCTAACCTAACCTAACCTAACCTAACCTAACCTAACCTAACTTAACCTAACCTAACCTAACCTAACCTAACCTAACTAACCTAACCTAACCTAACCTAACCTAACCTAACCTAACCTAACCTAACCTAACCTAACCACTAACCTAACCTAACCTAACCTAACCTAACCTAACCTAACCTTTACTATACCTACTTTACATCTAACCTAACCTACTCCCAACTCTTTTCTACTGTTGCACAATCATACTTAGCTCCATGTTGTGCTCCTTTACCATGTCGTTCATTCTGAAATTCCTCTTTTTCCTATGTTGATCTTTTCCTTTTGTTTTAATTTATTGTCAACACTGACTCTCCATGGTTATATTTGCATGTATGTGTGTGTGTGTGTGTGTGTGTGTGTGTGTGTGTGTGTGTGTGTGTGTGTGTGTGTGTGTGTGTGTTAATCAGTTGAATACAAAAAGCTGTCATAAGAACATAAGAAAATAAGGAAGCTACAAGAGGCCGCGAGACCTACACGAGGTAGTTCCTGTTACTTAACACTACCTACATCCAGCTTTCATCCCCATCCATGAATTTATCTCGCCTCCTTTTAAAACTCCCTAATGACTCTGTACTAACTACCTGTTTACTGAGTCCATTCCAATCATTTACCACCCCATTTGTGAACCAGTTTTTCCCTATTTCTTTTTAAAATCTACGCTTTTCTGTCACTTACGGCAGGCGGATTTCTGGAATATTTCTGGTCCCGCATTGTGGAGTACGGCGCCGGGAAATACCAAGCTCGTGGTCGAGTTTGTGGTGGTGGTATTGGCTGCCTGACTGGAGTTCGATTCTGAAGGGAAACATAGGAGTGAGTGAGCCGCTATACTGATGAGGCACGGTGTGTGTGTGTGTGTGTGTGTGGTGTCTGTGTATGTGTGTGTGTGTGTGTGTGTGTGTGTGTGTGTGGTGTGTGTGTGTGGTGTCTGTGTATGTGTGTGTGTGTGTGTGTGTGTGTGTGTGTGTGTGTGTGGGTTGGTACTCTTGTTATTTTGAAGCCGTTTTTTTTTTTTTTTTTTTTTTTTTTTTTTTTTTTTTTTTTTTTTTTTTTTTTTTTTTTTTTTTTTTTTTTTACATCACAAAGGACTGACCAAGGGAGACAACAAAAAAGAGGTAACAAAAAAGCCTTCTTAGGCAACGATAGATAAGATAGGCAACAATAGCCTACTTTTGGTTGGGGTGGATGGTACTGAAACATCTTCCCACAGCTTGCAAGTATACAAAAGTCAATGTGTAGTAGTAGTTTATGTGAAGGATTGCAAGAGAATGCATGAAGTAGCTACAATTTTTAACGTTAAAATGTTATGAAAAAAAAAAAAAAGTAGCTCGATGTATCTCTTTCGTTACATCGAGTCAGTCAGTTGGAGTGAGTCACAGTGATGGGTAGGGAGTCAGTTTGTGTGAGTCAGGGAAGTGGGTGGGTGAGTCGGGGTCGTTCAAGATGTGCTGGTAAAAGGGAGGGGGGAGTGGGAGGGGGAGGGGGGAGGGGGGGAAAAACTAACGGTGACTCACTAACCTGTCTGGCGGAGGGTGTCGGGAGTGGGTACTGCTGAGTCAATTGAGTCGTCATCGTCTTTGAGTGTGTCCGAGCTATGTGAGTCATCCAAATCCTCTGCTTCTGAGTCATTATTGTCTTCCGGTATATGTGAGTCATCCGCGTCGTCATTGTTCTCTCCTGAGTCAGAGTTACCGGTAGCGTCGTCCCCATGTGGTGCTCCTGAGTCATCAGAGTCATCATCTTTATCTAGCATATCTGAGTCATTATTGTTCTCGCTTGTCACTGAGTCAGCCGGAATGTTACCTCCTTGTGGTATCTCTGAGTCATCATCGTCTTCGGGTGTGTTTGAGTCATTTAAGTCATCATCGCCCTCGGGTATGTTTGAGTCATCATCGCCCTCGGGTGTGTTAGAGTCATCATCGCCCTCGGGTGTGTTTGAGTCATCATCACCCTCGGGTGTGTTTGAGTCATCATCGCCCTCGGGTATGTTTGAGTCATCATCGCCCTCGGGTGTCTTTGAGTCATCATCGCCCTCGGGTGTGTTTGAGTCATCATCGCCCTCGGGTGTGTTTGAGTCATCATCGCCCTCGGGTGTGTTTGAGTCATCATCGCCCTCGGGTGTGTTTGAGTCATCATCGCCCTTGGGTGTGTTTGAGTCATCATCGCCCTCGGGTGTGTTTGAGTCATCATCCCCCTCGGATATGTTTGAGTCATCATCGCCCTCGGGTGTGTTTGAGTCATCATCGCCCTCGGGTGTGTTTGAGTCATCATCGCTCTCGGGTGTGTTTAAGTCATCATCGCCCTCGGGTGTGTTTGAGTCATCATCGCCTTCGGGTGCATTTGAGTCATCTAAATCATCATCGTCCTTGGGTGTGTTTGAGTCATCATCGTCTTCAGGTGTGTTTGAGTCACCTAAATCATCATCGTCCTTGGGTGTGTTTGAGTCAACATTGTCCTCGAGTGTGTCTGAGTCAGCATCGTTCTCCGCTGTTTCAGCTTCAGTTGAAACATCATCGTCTACAGGTTTCAGTAACACATTTGAGTCATTGTCTGGAGTAGTTTCTAAGTCAGTGCCGGTGTGTGGACTCACAGAATGTGGCGGATCATTGTGTTCTTTCGTGACTTCAAGATCTAATTTGGTAGCAAAACTGTCCTGTGCCGGCTGAGACTCGTCGGCTGCCTGGGTTAGTGATGAGCCTGGGCTGGGGGAGTGTAAGGGATCGAAAATGACAATGGGCTCCCTGTCGAACCAGGACTTGAGCCCCTGATCTGCAGGACGCGGAAAATCTTGTTTGAGAGATGAGTCTCCTTGTGGACTGCTAGGCTCTCGCTCGACCTTGTCTCCTATTGGGAAATTCGTTGCTGCCGAGTAATGAAATTGGCCCTGGGTTGGATAATTACTGCCACTCGGATTTCTTTCAGTCTTCTGACCAACAACGGCGGTATTTTCGTCAAATTCTAAGAGTGACGTTAGAGGATCATCACCAGAGGATAAAGTAGGGTAAGAAGTGTGTCGTTCACCCATGGGTTGAATGGTTTTAGTGGGAAATGGCGGAAACCCGTCATTGCCTGTGGTTGAGCCCTTTTCATTGATTTGTAAGACACTGTCCATTTCAGGACCACTAAACGTATCAGTTATTAGGGTATTGCTGTCGCTTTCACCCTGATTCAGGGGGTCATCGCTGTTAGTTGACGTAAAAGAGGTGGACGTCTTGTCTTCACTCTCACTATCAGGTGAGTCAGTCACACTGCTAAAAAAACTACCAAAAAGATCCACCATCGCCTCGTCGAGTGCTGCCTGGTCCTCCTCCTCCCTGACCGCCAACATAGCCTCATCCACCTCTTCACGCTGCAGTTCCTCCATCTTAATAGACAGAACTTGACCCACGTCAATACCGAGAGAGTCTTGAGGCAGTGCTGTTACTGCTTCTGCTGTGTCAGTTACCACGTCTATCTCTTCTAGTGGAGGAGCTACAGTTTCTATATCTTCCATGATGGGAATTACAGTGGTTACATCTTCCATAGGAAGAACTATTGTGTAAATATTTTCCATAGTGGGTGTTACTGTCTCTAATTCTTCTATAAGATTTACTGTCTCTACCTCTTTTAGTGTAGAACCTATGGTGTCCACCTCTTGTGGAAAAATTAACGTTTCTTCCTCACGTACCGGCTCGGTGACAGTGTTCACTTGTTCAGTAGTGATCATGTCCACTAGTATGGAAGGGACCGTGTTTACCTCAGGCGATGGAATGGGAACTGTGTCTATTACATGTGGAAAGGTAGTGGATGAGTCTTCATTTACAGATTCGGTGTTATTATTGCTTTCCTGAGTTACCGACGCTGATAGAATGGTAGTACCTGTGTTGATGGTGCTGACTGCATCGGCACTTGAGTCAGTCAGAGTTACCTGCAACTCATTGTTATCAGACTGCGAATCTGATTTGTGATTTTGAAGACTTACCATGTCACCAAACAAAGCCTCGTGTTCATCGTTAGCACTGACGCTTTCATCGTTGTGTAGACGAGTGTGCTGCGGCGCGTCACCTGCGGGACCCCACACGTGCCCCATCGGTGAGATGACGTCGTGCGCGAAGGGTTTCGAATGACTGTCACTGAGAAGAAAGTTGAGATTATCATTGTTTGTCGCGTGATCCTCGTATGAGATAGACTCCTCTGGCACCATGTGTTTTACCGAAACTCCTGTGAAGCCTTCCGTGTTGGCTAACGAAGGTGGTGTGTCCCCGGGTCGTGCATGCAGCTGCAGAGGCAGGGCGTTAGGGATGGGTGGATGGCGGGATGAGCTGGGCGCTCGATCATTCAGCTTAGGACTGAGTGATGTGACGATGTTATGGATTTTCTCAGAGACTTGAGCAACATTTGGAGTCTGCACATTGTAGTAGAGGGGAGGATTGTTGCCTTCGCTGGGGATGGGAACATACTGTCCCTCGATATAGAGTCCTGAAGCATCACTCAGAGCAATGGGTGTTGGTCGCCATGACGGAGGGGGATCACGTCTCTCCGGCTGAATGTCGATTTCCAGTGCTCCATCCGGGCTTGTATGAAAATCTTGAGTATCAACAGGGTGCTGATCGAACTCTGGAGTTCTTGAAGTCAGCTTTTCATCACCCTCCGCCTCTTGTGTTAAGGTGGCGTCGTGCACTGCGTGGTCGGTGAGAGGCTCGAGCGGGGCGTCACCGTCCCGGCGTAGGTGCATGCCCTCCTTCAGGTACGCCAACAGCGGTGAGTTGTGTCCCAGGACTTCGCTGTCTACCATGATAGTCGTCTTTCCTAACGTGTAGGGCACCAAGACGGCCCGCACCCCACCCCACACCAGCACACTCACCACCGCGACACACGTTACCACCCCGACTCTTGCCATTATCACAACACTTCTGTCCTCGCGTGCAAACCAAGCATAGCATTCACTCGCACTGCACCTAAACCGTCTAAATTCAACACAAAAACACCAACACGCACACAAAATCTATTTTCTTTCGGACTTCACTCAGTCAATTTTTTTTTATTCACGAGGGTGGTGCTCCGAACCTGTGTGGCCGAATGCCCTTCTCCTTGAGCGGCGGAGGAGCGCGCAGGTGCTCACGTTGGAGCTCCACGTTGTTCTGACGGAATCTGACCTACTGTCTGGCCCGGCCCCGCTGCGTTGCTCTCGCCCGCCCTCCTGCGCCTCCACCACCACCACCACCACCGCCATGCATTGGTGGAGTATGCGAAGCGTGATAAGAGATGACGATTTAACTAAAAGGAATTATATCAAGAACTTGAGTCACGTGCCCAAGGAGGGGGTCATGATAATGGAAGTATATCTCCATGCTTTGAGGACACAGACTTGTTTCTTCCGTTTGTTCGTTAAGTCAAATTTAACTTTTCTTATACTAAAAGTAAACAAATAGACACATACAGTAACATACCTTGCATACTGAAGCGATATATCTACTGTTATTGTTAAGTATTTATTATTGGGATGCTGACATTAAGCTTTGTCGCCTGTACTGCAAGGTATAAGCACTCAGCATGTTGACATCAGTCTACTCAATCAGACCTGAACACTCAAAATTTTCAGGTAGATGCTATAAATCCAGCGAAGCTATGAGTTAGTCATCATGATTTAATCCCCTCATGCTACAGGAACTACCTCGTATCCCTGGTCTCGCGGCCTCTTGTAGCTTCCTTATTTTCTTATGTTCTTCTGCTCCACAGATCGCCTTGCTGCACCACGGGCAGATCACCCGGGGTTGTGTTCCCACGGTGATGAAAATGAAGACACATTCTACACGTCTACCACAAAGGTAAGATAGCTCATGAGGTTGTCGTGATCATGCAGTTGTCCTAAACTTACGTATATCAGATGCAGAAATGTGAGCATCCTGCGATATCGTATAAACAAGTTCTGTATACCCAATTAACAGGTATTTTGATAGATAGATAAATAAATAAACAAATGGATAGATATATTGATTAATTGATGCATAAACAGTTAACTACGTAAGTGAATAAATAAGGAAACACGTAATTACTTCGATTGGATTAAGAACAACTAAATCCACATGAAGGTTTTTGCAAGATTACCTGACCACCTATCTCTATCATATTAAAAGTCTATAGATCTATAGGCTATTTTTTTTTAACGAGGCGAAAATTCCATTCTGTCTTAAGGTCTCATGCTTAAAATTATGCCTATGTTTACCTGATAATATGGTTAACTATGATAAAATACAACTGAAATTAAGAAGAACCGCAGTATTCCCTTCTCCTGGCATCAAATATCAGTCAGTAAGCAGCAAGGGGTCAGGATTTTTCACCTCGTAAAAAAAAACCAGAGTATAGTTTTTTTTTGTTGCCCTTACGAGTCGTCTGGGAATCAGCTGAGTCGGCCAGGTTATAGCACCGGCTTCTACCTACCCTCCATCTTCTTCCCTCAATAGTACCGTTAAGAGGACTTCCGTACATGGCGATCAGACGTACGTACATACATACATACACCATGGATTGCTTACATGGCTCCAGCAAATGTCATGAAATCTAGTTGTATTCATCTTGTTGTATTTTACAGGGCCTGAGCTACACTCGCATGGCCCCGTCTCCATTTCAACATTTATATTTTGCTTCCTTCCTTCACTCTTCCCTCCTGTTTTTATTTTGCTGTGTGAGTGTGGAAATATGATTATAGAAGTAAAGTATGACATCCGGAAGTAAGAGTGTGGTAGTACATGTGTGTGTGTGTGTGTGTGTGTGTGTGTGTAGAGGAAAACATGAGTTGTGGTGGAGAGGCAGGAAAACATTTCTTGGGGATGTGATCATATCTAACAAAAACTGCCGTCGCGTCAAACCTCCGGCACCGCGCTGGATATAACGGAGCTCCTAGTGACCTCTTTCACCCCCCTTGCTTTCTCTCGCCCTCACTCCTCTTCCTCCTCCTCCTCCTACTACTACTACTACTCCTCCTGCTGCTCACCCTCACTCCTCCTCCTCCTCCTCCTGCTCCTCCTCCTCCTGCTCCTCCTCCTCCTACTACTACTCCTCCTGCTGCTCACCCTCACTCCTCCTCCTCCTCCTCCTCCTCCAGCATTTCGCCACACCCACACAACCGGATGTCGCAGGTATAAAGTCAAGATTTTCATGTAAATTATTGATATTTGTCTACTTTTATCGCTGTTCTTTCCGCACCGTACATTGTAAGTCAGATTCGATAATGCACGTCTTTTTTTTTATCAAATTAGTTTTCCTTCCTGGAGGCGTATGTGCAGTTTCATGGTAAGGATAGTTGCGTTACCCAAGGTTAGTGCTTTGAAAAAAAAGACGGCACCTTTCGAATTTCTTAACTCTCTCTCTCTCTCTCTCTCTCTCTCTCTCTCTCTCTCTCTTCTCTCTCTCTCTTCCTCCCCTCTCTCTCTCTCTCTCCTCTCTCTCAGTGGCGCCGCCAGAATATTTTGATTGGAGTAGCCAAGGTTGGACTCAGATCTAGGGCTGGCCATGGAATAACCATATTGAAAAAATAAAAATAATTTTCATTTATTATCTGACTCGGATCTGGGGTGGCCAATTAAATTTCAAGTGTGACCATACAGCCACCCTCTAGATCCGCCAATGACACCTACCCCCCCCCCCCCTCTCTCTCTCTTCTCTTCTCTCTCTCTCTCTCTCTCTCTCTCTCTCTCTCTCTCTTCTCTCTCCTCTCTCTCTCTCTCTCTCTCTCTCTCTCTCTCTCTCTCTCTCTCTCTCTCTCTCTCTCTCAAGAAAAATATATATAAATATCACAAGAGAGAGAGAGAGAGAGAGAGAGAGAGAGAGAGAGAGAGAGAGAGAGAGAGAGAGAGAGAGAAAAAAAAATACAATTACTGTGATATCCATATGTGTAGAAACAAGCATATGGATAAAATGTAATGAAATGAGCTCGTCGTTCCCGGATTTGCCTGGCACCACGTACGCTCCTCGTAGGGATGAGTCATGGCAAAGGAAAACTGTCTTCTTAAACCCCTTCGCGTCCAGATCTTTCCTTTGCTATAAAAAATCGGATGTTGTCGAGCTATGTAATTACGAAAAGTAACTGAATATACCAAATTAGTTAGTCGACAAGGATACTAAATAGGTCATATCTATAAAATATTGCTTATATTCACTAAAAATCGTCTAATGGTATACCTAAATTACAATGGAAATTACGCTCTGGGTCTCAAGGGGTTAAAAGAACTCCACGTACCTCTTCGCCTCATGTCTTGCTCTATATAACACATGGGCTACGTTTTCGAGATTATAGTAAAAACGAGATATTTTTTGGGCATAATTCCCTTTCACTCACAAAATAGAGCATAAAGCGTCCTGTATGACTCATGAGCATATGACTCGTGACAATATGACATTATGATCACGGTCAGCTTTTTGTTCATCTAGATTAGGCCTATAGGGAAAAATTGCATTAACCCCTTGAGACCCAGAACGTAATTTCCATTGTAATTTGGGTACCATTAGACAATTTTGATTAATATAAGCAATATTTTGATAGATATGACCTGCTTAGTATCCTTGTCCACTAAATAATTTGGTATATTAAGTTTCTTTTCGTAATCTTATGGCTAACAACAGACGATTTAATTTTATTTAGCAAAGGAAAGATCTGGGCGTGAAGAGGTTAATATATTTTTTTTATAGTTGAGGAAGTAGATGAAAATTGACGTTCCAAAATAATGACGTGAGTACATGTCATGATAATTTTTTAGCATGAATATTATAAGAAATTTCTGTTTTGTTTTTTAACTAGATTTTTTCCCTTTAGTCTGCGTAGCGTGTACAGTTATTCAAGTGACCCCGACTTGGCCACTGCAACCCACGCGCTGTGCTCCAGTCCTGCCTCTGAAACACACACACACACACACACTCTACACAACACACACACACACACACAACACACAACACATAGTACACACACACACACACACACACACACCACACACACACACACACACACACACACACACACATATATATAAGAACATAAGGACATTAGAAAATAAGGAAGCAACATGAGGCTGGGAAACCTACACGTGGTAGTTCCTGTTATTTACACTACCTACATATCCACCTTTCATCCCCATCCATGAAATTATCTAGCCTCCTTTTAAAACTCCCTATTGACTCCGCACTATAACTACCTGACACACACACACACACACACACACACACACACACACACACACACACACACACACACATTCCTCGCAACTGTTCAAATCATTCACATTTCGGTCCTGTACGTTGTGTGATGAACAGATGACTCCTCAAGTGATAAACACATGGACACTTTCTATATTACAAAGGAATATGATCATGGTATCCGGGATGAGTGCGCCGGGGAGGGTCAGGGGAGTACAGCGCAGCCCACATTCCAGTCACCCACACCCCGTCCTCCGCTTCTTCGCCCCGCAGCAATGATCATAAAAAAATAAAGAACCAAGGTCTATAAGCTTTTGATAGATAGTATGATATGTAATGTAAATAGATAGTAATGATAGAGATAGTATATCTATTAATCTTGATAAGAACATAAGAAAATAAGGAAGCTACAATGGGCCGCGAGACCTACACGTGGTATATATAGTCGACCTTTAAGGAGGCAAATAGGCAAGCCAAGAGAATAATAGTACACTCAGGAGTAAACAGGAGCTTGAGTAATGACATATTCAGTCATTAGTCTTACCTGCTGCTTTCCTTACAATAAAGAGCCGACAGGAAAGGAAAGCCAGTACCGGATCCCCTCACCTTTACCAGGGCACGGCATATCCGCCTCTCCAGCCATATAATAGGACTGTGTGTGTGTGTGTGTGTGTGCTGTGTGTGTGTGTGTGTGTGTGTGTGTGTGTGTATGTGTGTGTGTGCTGCAGGAGTCAGCAAGGTTTACACGCCACGCCACGAAAGAGAGCTGTAGTAGACAGGCGACGTGTAGGAAAGAGTGACGTTTTTTTTTTTTTTTTTTTTTTTTTTACATTGGAGCCTATGTCGCCTGTAGACTATTATTTTTTCCTTGAGGGCGCAGGTGGTTGGCCCTCGCCCGTGGTGGCGCAGACTGGATTTCTATTGTGACACCTGTGGTCTAAAGGTGAAGATCCTGACAAATATACAGATATAAAGAAATTATATATATATATATATATATATATATATATATTTTATATATATATATATATATATATATATATATATATATATATATATATAATATATATAAAATATATTTTTATATATATATATATATATATATATATATATATATATATATATATATATATATATATATATATATATATATATATATATATATTATATATATATATAATATATATATATATATATATAATATTATATATATATAAAATATATTATATTATATAATATATATTATATATATATATATAAATCCCATTGCACGTATATATATGAAAGGATCATTATTTGCCTATCAAGTTTCGAGCTTAATTTGCTCGCGGCAGAATAGAATTGGCGGCCACAAATTCCTGTGTAATGTAAAATACTGGGCGTCTTGCTTCTCCATTTTGGTATTCTGGGTCAAGTTGACCTCCAAATAGATGCAAACATCAATATTACGAATGGACTGGCTTTCTATTGCATGTGGAAATTTCAACAAAATTCACATTAATGATTTCAGTCATGATTCACAGTTGGGGAGAAACAATATAGGCTACGCAAAGTTGGGGAGAAACAATGTACGAGTAGGTAATATGTAGTCGTACTACGTACGTATTAGGCTATATACTGCGACCAATTTAAAGCAACCAAACTCTGTGTTAACTTAATTTTGCGGCTTGTCCCTCTGATTCACCCATATTCATCTTACACAGACCAAATGTTACATACTAAGTGAACAAACTGCTGGACTGCTCTCCAGACTATGTAGCTACCATTGAGAAAAATGAATCGGTAGTTCTTGGAAATTACGTGAAAACAAATATGAAAAAACGTATTTTACATACGAGAAGTAATCAGTTGTATTTGAGCTTGAGAAACTTACTCATCTGTATTATATAAGCAATGGTCTTTCGATTCCTAGTCTAGCGGGTTTATTACGTTTACATTTGTCTATCCTACCAATCAGCAGTTAGCCGGAGAGGCGAGTTTGCAGCCATGTCGATGTTTGTTTGCTTGGTGGAATAACACGCCCAGACCTCATGGACTCGGATAGCAACCCCATACTGGTCCCTCTGTCCTTTTACTTAATGTTAAGGAATGCACTGATGGGCTTTTAATAGCCTGTGTTATTCCCTCTTCACAAGGAAAGATAAATCTGTAGCAAATAAGTCCCTCCTGTAAGATAAACGTTTTCTTTGTTCAGAGCGATGAGAAGCTAACAATGTTTTAGTTCATAGAAATGTAATACTCTATGTATATTAATAATAGGAATATATATGAATCTAGTTCTAGTAGCATATCATCCCTTGACCATTGACAGAGGGATTGTAAATCTTTGAATGGCATCGTCATGTATTAACTATTATTAATTATATTTAAGTGTTGCCTCTCATGGTGCTCTATGATGAATTAAAGAGATAAACTAAAAGGAATCATCAACAATAGAAAAGTGTAACTCAAGTGAGTATTTGGCTGTTTACTACATTTTTGTTTTGAGAATTCTTTTAAGTTTACGATGCAGAGAAGAATGGATATGTAACGAGCAGATGGCTATCAGTCAGCGGTTCTTAACCTGGGGGGCGCGCCTCCTTACCTAGGGGGGGCGTGGGTAATTACCTAGGGATGTGTCAGCCTAAAGATAACAAGGAAGAACTGTCAAGTATTTATTTAACTTGAAGCTCGATTTTCGCTTTAACATGAAGCTGGCGCGCGAGGGTGAGCGAAGAAAACGGAGAAACAAGTGTGGGTGAAAAACTCTGCGGTGACGTCTTGCCAGATTTCACTAACTCGGTAGACTTATACAATATCATATTTTTTTTATTATTACTATTATTATTGTTATTATCATTATCATTATTATTATTATCATCAACAGCATTATCGTTATCATCATTATTATTGTTACTATTATTATTATTATTATTATTATTATTGTTATTGTTATTTTTATCATAATTATTATTATTATTACTATTATTACCGTAGATAACAGTGAAGTCGCCACCTGCAGTGAAGTCGTCAGGCGCCAAATATTACGAATTACATCACTACTGATTTTTATGTATACCAATATCATGACTGTATAATCTACCCTGTTTCAGCGTTGTTTTATGCTTTGTATCTGCAAGTATAACTGTTGCGCATTTTGCTTCTCACGTTTTTCTTCGCGCGATGACAGACAGTAAACAGTAGCTTTTCGGGCGACAGGACACAGACTTGCCAGATCTTTCAAACTTGAATATAATTTATTTTCACGTTGGCAGAGGAATTTTTATATATCCAAGCATCTTCCGCAGCTAATATATATAGAGACTTGTTTTACTTTACCTCTAATTTCCCTGAATTCCCCAGAGTGGCGACTCAACTGTTGGGTTAAAATACTAGCTGGCGACTTTACTGTAGTAGGTATAGTGAGGTCGCCACTCGGTTTTATTTTTGTCATTTGTTCATTTATAGCCCTAATATGCCACAGATGAAGACACAAAATGAAACAGACTTTCCAGATAGACCCTTCTAACTTTCCTGAAATCATGGATGTAGAAATGTAAGTATTAACGCCACCACACGTCTGTAAATAACAAAGAAACGTAGAACTGGCGACTTCACTGTTATCTACGGTAGCTATTATTTAATCAAAATGACCATTATTACTATTATCATTATAAGCATCATCAATATAATCATTATTATAATTATTTTTATCATTATTATCATTGTTATTATCATTATCTATTATTACTATTATTATTATTACTATTATTATTAGTATAATTATTATCATTATCATTACCGTAGATAACAGTAAAGTCGCCACCTACAATCATGTCGCCAGGCGCCATATATTACGAATTATAGCATTACTACTGATTTTTATGTGCCACTGAAGATGATACACAGTAGTTTATATCATGACTGTATATAATAGAATCTACTCTGTTTCAGCGTTGTTTTATGCTTTGTATCTGGGAGTATATACGGTTTCAAATTTCACTACTGGTTTTTTTTTCGGGCGACGACGACAGCGGTAAGACACTCAGTAAATAAACACTAGCTGGCGACTTTATTGTTAGTAGCCAATTTGTAGATATTTTGTAATTTGTTCATTTATAGCCATACTATGACACAGATGAAGACACAAAATGACACAGACTCTCCAGATAGCCCCTTCTAACTTTCCTGAAATCATGGATGTAGAAATGTAAGTATTAACGCCACCACACGTCTGTAAACAGAAAAAAAGTTGTCCTGGCGACTTTACTGTTATCTACGGTAGCGCAGCACCATCGTCTTATCAAACTGACTCTTGATATGCGTTACGGTTTGGGGATAAACTTACACTTAGATGAATGAACAGTCTTGGGAAGTGCACTGACAGTAATGGATTCATATTGGATTGAAGTCTTGCTTTAACTCGAGCACGCCTTCACTGCGGTCACTGTATTCTTGTCTATCGTTGCGTTCAAACGAGAAAAGCAAAGAAAGTAAATCAGGACATCTTTCTTTGATTAATGGAGGCAACAAGAGACAAAACTCAACTCTTAAATGATAGCCTGCCTGAATAAGACGTGTCACCCTTACGTCATGTGTCAATGAAACAATGTGTAACACGTGAGGGGATTATGACAAGAAGTAGATAAACGTGACATGGCGTGACGTGAATACTAGATGCGATGCTCCGCCTTCCGATCACCTGCTGATAAAGAGAAATCTGCTGCGATGATAGTATAATTGGTCTAAAGAAAAGTTTGATAAGTGTAGATAAGAAAAAAAAATCGGAAATGTATAGGTCTTGACTATTTTAATCGTATGATTATGTGCATGCAAATGTCAAAACATCAAACATGTAACATCACATTTTATGTTTTTAAACAAAAATGTACGTGTGTCTTACCGATTACTGAAGCTCCCTGACTCAGCGTGACATGTTCTCTCTCTCTCTCTCTCTCTCTCTCTCTCTCTCTCTCTCCTCTTTTCCTTCTTCCCTCTCTCTCTCTTCTCTCTCTCTCTCTCTCTCTCTCTCTCTCTCTCTCCTCTCTCTCTCTCTCTCTCTCTCTCTCTCTCTCTCTCTCTCTCTCTCTCTCTCTCTCATCATATTATAATTGAATCACCCGTCCTCTATTTTCATAACTATCCCCGAGCTCCCTCGATCATTCTGCTCCCTTCCCCCTTTTTCTTTCCTTTTCTTTTGCCGTATCTGTCACTCCCTTCTCTTCCTTCCCTTTGACAATGCCTTTAAAGTGTCCCGCAACTCTCTACAGTTCACTCATTCACATGACTCATTCTATGTTTCTTCTCTCTTCCTCTTCTTAACTCTTTCTCAGAAGGCCTTTTTGCACTCTCTAGCATACTGTTATAATTTAATACACGTCTCTATTAAACTATCCCGAGCTCCTCGATCATTCTGCTCCTTCCTTTTTCTTTCCTTTTCTTTTGCCGTATCTGTCACTCCCTTCTCTTCCTTCCCTTTGACAATGCCTTTAAAAGATGGGTCCCGCAAACTCCTTACAAGTTACAACTCATTCGAGAAAAAGGAAAATGACAATTTAAGATGGTTTGACTTGTTTTCCTGGTTTTAACTTGTGATTACAGAAGGCCTTTTGTGGCACACTTATAAGCATACTGCGTGATAATGAAGGGGTTTTGGTATCATATATTAGTAGCAGAAACGTAGTACGTAGTCCTAGTAGTAGTAGTAGTGGACTGTAGAGGTTGTTGTTAGAGTAGCAGTAATAGGTATATATATGTGTGTGTCTGTGTGTGTGTGTGTGTGTGTGTGTGTCAAGAGCCAATCGTGAACCCAGAATAGTGAGGTTAGGGCGTAGCTAGCTATTAATAAATGGCACGACTGCCTCTCTCTCTCTCTCTCTCTCTCTCTCTCTCTCTCTCTCTCTCTCTCTCTCTCTCTCTCTCTCTCTCTCTCTCTCTCTCTCTCTCTCTCTCTCTCTCTCTCTCTCTCAAAAACCGAGTCAACCGTAACTACTTTAATTAACAAACCTTGACTTAATTGTCTCATCTACGCGCCTTTCGTCCTCGTGTTCCTAGGGGCGGCGTCGGGCAGCTAGCGGGGCACTTATAGCTAATTTAATGGGTATTTTAGATTGTCACCGCGATCCGATCACAAATTAATAGAACTCAACACTACTGAAACTGCTTCTTTGATCTTTGTCGCTTAATTTAGTATCGCTGCATATATAGGTTCTCTTCAACTTAGTCTTCTTAGTTAACAGACTTGTCAACTCATCCCTTATTTATTTCACCTGGGATGCTAAGTAAGACATTTTAATTAGTTTTCAGTCCTTATAGTAACATCCTAATTCATTGTTTCCTTCGTGTTCGATTTTCGGAGGTCGATGTTTGACAAGATGGTGAACGGAGGCCCTAGGCAAACTCTGGCAAGAATAAGTTAAATTGTTGATACCCGCCTCCTGTGGGTTTATACTCTTCCTTGGTCACGTAATATATCAATGATGCTTCAGTGCAGTATATAGCCATTTGATGCTGCCTCTTGATCAGACGTGTACTATATATCAGGTAGGCGTAAACCCTTGACCTACGTTCATACGATACCTGCGGTGATAGGTAATGGAAAACTAATGAACATGTTTTAGCATCCCAGCCTATCAGAGGGAAGAGTTGACAAGCTTTTTAACCCCTTGATACCCAGAACGTAATTTTCATTATAATTTGGCTACCATTAGACGATTATTAGTGACTAGCTATAAGCAATATTTTATAGATATGACCTGTTTAGTATCCTTGTCGACTAACTAATTGGGTATATTCAGTTACTTTTCGTAATTTTATGGCTAACAACATACGATTTTTTTATAGCAAAGAAATTAAAGACCTGGGCGTGAACAAGATTAATAGACACTATTAAAAGTCTACTGATCTTGGGCGTGAAGGGGTTAACGAAGGAGACGAAGACCTAGGACCTATGACCTATGATCTATGGACCTATGACCTAAGCGACAAAGATCACAAGAAGAATACTTTTTTTAGTAATATATAGGTGGATCCTGGGTGGGTGACGCTTTCATTATATTATATTGGAGTATGTCTGCGTCGCGGCCAAGGATAATGCATAGGTCGCGGCTGATACGTTCGCCGGGCACTCCCGCGACAGATCGAGCCAGTCAGTGATGGAGGTCCTTGATCCTTGCGTTGTATTGTGAACTGCGTATGTAGGGAAATTGCCAAGGGAAGAGTTGAACAGTTTGTTAACCCTTTCACGCCCAGATCTTTCCTTTGCTATAGTGCCATATATGACCTCTGATGTCTGGCACATTCACCTTTTTGGCATTAAAATCAATTTCCTTTGCTATACAAAAAGTGTATGTTGTCGAGCTATAAAATCACGAAAAGTCACTTAATATACCAAATTAGTTACCTAGTCGACAGGGATACTAAACAGGTCAAATCTATAAAATATTACTTATATGCACTAAAAATCGTCTAGTGGTAGCCTAGTCATATTACAATGGAAATTACGTTCTGGGCCTCAATTGGGGTTAACGAAGGAGACAAAGTTGAAGAGGACCTATGAAGCGATAAGCGACAAAGGTCTCAAGAAGAAGAAGTAGATCATGTACGTACCTGCATCACAGAAGATTTTATTATATTTCACACAGCTTTAATTTAATGAAGTAAAAGGACAACTTGGCTGAGGTCTCATATAAGCTGCCACCACGTACCATTTTCTTACTGATGGGAGGCATATAATACGTAACATAAGTACAAGTAGCTATTATAGGCTACACTGTACGTTGCAGACATAATAATTGGTAATGACTGAGGATGAACAAGGATAATCGTGGCAGGAATAGATAACTTTCTCTCTCTCTCTCTCTCTCTCTCTCTCTCTCTCTCTCTCTCTCTCTCTCTCTCTGCACTAGCTTCATTGTAAATCTACTTTATACACCTTTCTGCAGCTATCTCTACCGTTGTCAGGAGCTCGATCTTCATTAAAGTTAAATAATGAACACTGCGTCAGATTGTCAGTATTAAATTTGCTCTGGGGTTTCGTTTCAGATGAAAAGTTTTAAATTAATAGTGTACGTGCAACTGCTATAATAAACTACGTCGAATCCTGTAATTATAGTTTTGAGCTAGATCTACGGTAGTTTAGTTCAGATAGATTATGATGAAACAGTAAGGAAATTCCTTTCCCTCCATGTTAAGTTTTCTCCTTTTTGGTTTTAATTAATTCAAGCTTATTGTTACATTTTTTTCCTCGCATTGCCCGCCAAACACTCTTCCCACGCTAGTTTTGACGCTGTGTACGTGTGTGTGACTTTAAAAGCTAAAAGTCATGCTTCACCATTAGGTTGCATGTATTGGCTCTAGGGTTAAGTCGCAAATTCACCCCTTATTAATAGATAGAGCATATGGATCTTTATATTCTCCCTGTGTGTTCTTCCCGCGTGTAGAGTTTGTTATCAGAGTTCTTCCCTTGCTGTGTTGCCCTAATAAGGTCTGCCTTGTGTCTGACGGGCCTCGGCTCTCCCACCTTCCAAGGATACATACTTACACTTCTAAAAACACCTTGCAACGGCTTTATATAACTCATTCCTTATAGACACGGATACACTAGTCATGTAGGAGTTTATGAATGAATGCTTGGGTAATATAAATTGTAGTGTGAGCGTTGTAGTGTGTGTATTAGCAGTTTGTATTAGGGCGGTGCGGTTGCCGGTGGATGATTGGAATGTGTGTTTCAGTGTGTGTCTGGCGGCGGTGACGGTGGGTCGCCGCTCCCTGTGATGCTAAATTTAAGGTCTTGTGTACAAACCTAGACTTAATAGTTTGTGATAATTATACCGATAACCTACAACAAAGGTAAATATCAACCGTGTTTCTATGTACTGTTTGTGTGTGCTGTGATTACGTGTGAGTGGGAACGTACTTATACATGACTCATCTTGGGGAGTGTGAGATAAAAATAAAATAGGGTCATTCATCTGCCAGGCCAGCGTGGATATTGGTGCAGGGATTGGGGATAAGGGTGTAGGGGCGTGATGTATGTGGCAGGGGAGGGGGGAGGCCAGACAGGAGGTGATGACAGGGGTAAATATAGCCGTGTAGAGGCTGTCTGGTGGGTCCCTGCCGATGTGAGGACTGGTGGGTGTGTGTGTGTGACCTAAACATTCACTGGTTCATTAATACGTTGATATGCATGTAGAGTGGACGTAATGCTCTATTTAGGTGTTCTGTGGTGGGTTTTAGACAGGTTAGCGGAACAGAACGCCTGCCGATCCGATATGGACGTGACATAGTTGGCCTGTCACAGATTATGTCAATAGTCACCACTTGTGTTGAGAAATAAAATGTTCCGAAGTCATTGTAACACCTTGGCAGTATTCTATAGGCAAGGTGGTGTGGGAGGGGGGAGGTGCAGTGTATGTTGGCCTCAATCTACAGTCCCTGGTTCACTGTGGGGTGGTAGGGAGATTAACTTGGCCTGGGCCCAGAGCTAAATCCGGTAGTTTGTTTTTTTAGTGCTGGCCTCCCATGTGCTTGCCTGCTGACGCGGTGTTGTGGTGCCACATAAGGCCACGCAGGAACTCGCGCCAGTAAGGAAAATTACCACATGTGAAAGATTTAAATTTGTAGATATAGTTATATGATTGATTATGCATATACTCAAGATAATGTAACAGTTTTCACATATTCTATTGCATTAATTACTATTTGCATTTTATTTTATCTCTAAAGAATGAAGAATATTGTCAGGGAAGGAGCCATGGTTATATTGGCCTTCTCTTGGGTCACTCATATCATAGTAATATACTTGACACTTCACCATCAAGACTCCTTCAAACTGATATGAACGAAATTCTATCACTGTATAGTATATACATACTTTACCTCACATATGTGGAGGTTTTTGTGTGCAGTCAGCCTGATAATGACCAACTCACTCAGTCGCTAGGAAATTTGTATGAGAAAAAATCTCTTGTACCTACATACATATATACATACTTACATACATATACATACATATATACATACATACATATCAGGCACCTAGAATTGAAACGGCACAAACGCCACTTTTAAAAGACTGAGAAAAACGCGCTTAAAGTTTAATCTAAGAAAATCAAGATATGAAACGGCACAAGCACCACTTTTTATCAATGAAAAAAATGCACCTAAAGTGTTTTCAAAGTAAATCAGCAACAAATGAACATATTGTAATGGGGCTTGTTTTTCTCAGTTTTTTAAAAGTGTCGCTTGTGCCGTTTCAATTCTAGGCGCCTGATATAGATAGATGGATATAGATAGACATATGTAAAACATCATTGGTTTTACAAGATAACATTCATACTTTAAGCCAATTCAACCCGATGAAGTCATGACGTGGCCACTTTTAAGTCACAGTGGCTGACTAAGGAGGGAAGACCGGGCAACTTGCCAGCCATATCTGCGAATAATTTACCTTGAACATCGCAGAATCCCTGACATTCGCTCACCCCGCAGCAAGAAGAGCCGGAATATGATAGAAGTTTTTGAGTGGTTAAAGGGATACAATAAAGGAGATGTAGGAAAAGTTCTTAGGTCTAGTATTCAGGGTAGAACGAGAAGTAACGGATTAAAACTGGAAAAGCGTAGATTTAAAAAAGAAATAGGGAGAAACTGGTTCACAAATAGGGTGGTAAATGATTGGAATGGACTCAGTCATCAGGTAGTTAGTGCGGAGTCATTAGGGAGCTTTAAAAGTAGGCTAGATCAAGTATAGACGTCCAGCCTCTGGCCCCTTTGCTTTTGGCTCGGTTCTTGCGGCTGGAACGTGGCAGTGAGCCACGTTCCAGCCAATTAACTCATTACGTGAATTACTCATTAAGGGCTTGTTCTATGCAAAAAGTTTGTTTTACAGACCCCCATTGATTTTGACAGCACTACTTGCATGTCGAATGTCAGCTCAATCCGACAATAATTAGGAGTAGTTTACGCTAATTACTCATTAAGGGCTTGTTTAACGCAAAAAGTTTCTTGCGACGACCCCCATTGATTTTGACAGCACTACTTGCATGTCAAATTTCAGCTCAATCCGACAATATTTAGGAGTAGTTATACACTTTTTTGGCGGAAACTTGGTTCCACGGGTCTTATGGTAAGCGGCAGCTCGCCAATAATTTCATGGATGGGGATGAAAGGTGGATGTAGGTACACTCGTGTTAACGTTAAGTAACAGGAACTACCTCGTGTATGTCTCACGGCCTCTTGTAGCTTCCTTTTTTTCTTATGTTCTTATATGTTGCTGAATATGTGTAGCAAGATACTGTGTCATTCAAAATATCAGATGTAGCAGTTAACCAGCAGTTACATGGGATGAGTTGCATTGAGTGTCACAGTTGATCATTGAATCCAGTGCACTGTAACTTTGTCAACAAATTTATCCTCCCAGCATATTAATTTGTGACTGTTGCATCACAATGTTTAACACTGGATGTACAGTATTGATGTACAGGATATGTTTAGCTTCTTGTACTCGTTTCAAATTTTTATATTTTGGAACTCTGAACATTCGGAAAACTTTATTATTTTTTTCAGAATAGCAATACATAATACGAGAAATCATAAGCTTGTGGTTAAGAATTGTTCATATGTTTGAGGTACTATGGAAAAAGGCTGTGACAAAACCAAGAAACCTTAATTACTTGTAAACCCTCTCTTTAATTCACTAACCAATTGGGGGGAGGAGGTGACGCTATATCCAAAAATCCGTTATATCTGAGAGATCCAAATTTTTCGCATATAACAAACTTTTTTCGTTTTACGAGGTGAAAGTTCGCCATTTCCGCCCATTTCCGTGTATAATGAACTTTGGCACGGGAGGCAGGCAACGCGATGAGGCACGGGAGGATGCGAGCGGAGGTGTTTACAATCAGGCGGACAAAGCTAGACTGATCGGCAAGCACCGCCCACTCGGCTTTGTTTCCACTGCCACCGACTGACCTGTGTGTACATGTTCGGCCGGCTCACCACCGAACTGAACCCCGCATTTGCCAAACTTATTCAGTAAATCCCCGCATATACCGAACTGGCAGATAAAGTTCGTGGTGGTGCAGGCAGGATCTGTATAGTGGTGCCTGTGATTAGAGACTCATGCCACCCCACTGTGTCCTCCAATGCATTCACCCTCGAAGGTAGAGTTAATGGGCAGAATGGGTGTTCTTAGGCCACTCGATGATTACCAAAATATTTGGGGACCTGGTGGGATTCGAACTCGGTACACCAAGACTACCACTTCCAGATGCTGATCACTCGGCCCCCACCTCCCCATTAACCCTTGAGGACCAGAACGTATATTCCATTGTAATTTAGCTACGATTAGACAATTTTAATGACTAAGCAATATTTTATAGATTTGACCTATTTAGTATCCTTTTCGATTAGCTAATTTTGGTATATTCAGTTACTTTTCGTAATTATATAGCTCGACAACAGACAATTTTTTATAGCCAAGAAAAGATCCGGGTGTGAAGGGGTTAAGACATGTACACACTGTATTGGGGGGTGTGGAGACAGGGAGGAGTGACAGGAGGTTAGAGGAGGAAGACGAGACACTGTTTAATGTGTTTATGGGGACATGAATATTATTGATGTAACAACTAGACATTAACCAATAGGAATAGTGTTACAGATGAAGTTGATAAAGTGAAAAGTAGATAATTAAGATTGCTTGTTTTGCTCACTGTTGTTTTGTATAGCGTAGGAATGATTTCAAAAGTGGGAGGGGGGGGGGCAGACTTAATGACACAGGTACCAATTTTTCACCTTTTTTATGTAATGTTCTTTGCCAAAGTTATGAAGGTATATAATTTAAGTAAATATGTAATGCTGGAATTGATTTAATCGTGCCTGATACTACAAACAATATTATCAAACCATAATACGTAATATATTTCCAAGCAAATACAGTAGTACTATACTTATATAATTCATATACATACACTTGACCCTCGATTTAACGGACCTTGACTTAACGGACTCCATCTGCTACTGGACAAGCGGACCAAACCATTCCAAAAGTCTGTTGCAATTTTTTTTATTCTTCACATTTTCAGCCTATAGTTATAGCGCCTGTATGCAGTGATCTCCAGGGCTTGGATGGTAGGCCCTGAGGTTCACTTGATGGCTATGATGGTTGGCCCTCGCCTGTGGTGGCACAGGCAGGATTTTTACAGTGGTGCCTGTGATTAGAGGCTCATGCTGCTCGCCTGTATTCATCTAGTTGTATTTTACAGGGCCTGAGCTGCACTTGTATGGCCCCGTCTGCATAGCTAAATTTTTTATTTGGTTCCTTAGTGCTTAGTGTTGGCCGAAGCCATCACCCTGGAAGGCGGGTCACAAACCCCCGGCTAACACCCGGTACTCATTCACTGCTGGGTGGACAGGGGCTCGGGTTTTTCCATCCATTACAGGATGGATATAGTGTTGTTAGAAAAATTGCAGAGAAGGATGACCAAAATGATACAAGGGATGCGTAACTTTAGTTATGAGAGGAGATTGAAGTATTAAATTACACTCACTTGAGAGACGCAGAGTAAGGGGCGATCTGATAGAGTTTTTAAGTGGATAAGGATTTATAAGGAGAGGTAGGAAAGTTCTTACGCTTTTAACAGGGTTTTAACAGAAGTACGATTCAGCTGGAAAAGCGTAGATTTAGAAAGGAATAGGAAAAACTGGTTCACAATAGGGTGGTGAATGAGTGGAATGTTCAGTAACAGTAGTTAGTGCGGAGTCATTAGGGAGCTTAAAGGGGAGTGGATAGGTTCATGGATGGGGATGAAAGGTGGATGTAGGTAGTGTTAGGTGACAGGAACTACCACGTGTAGGCCTCGCGGCCTCTTGTAGCTTCCTTATTTTCTTATGTTCTTATGTTCTTATGTTTTAAGGAGACCGCCCATCTTTTTCCTCTCTGCCCGGGGATCGAACCCGGGACTTCTCGGTTGTGAACCGAGCGTGCTAACCACTACACTACGGAGTACCATATGTTCTCTGATGCACTCGCCGTCGAAGATAGAGTTAATGGGGAGCATGTGGACCACTTGACATACAGGCATTATAGGCCAAAAAAAAAGAAGTATTTAGCTAGGCGCGCTAGCCACTACACCACGTCAGCGACACCAATTACAAGGCTCTGCCATAAGTACAATGCTCAGCTGTGTCCACCTCGTAAGGTCAGTTGAATAGTGTGTGCTTATGTTTACATTCAGGGAAACTTGTCACAGTGCTCTTGCAGCAAATTTGAATATAATTATGGTGACACTTGCGCATGAAAGCATTTCTCAAAAAAAAATTACCATGTTGTACTGTTATACCAGTCAAATTGGATATTTATAGAATAGCAAATTGCTTGCAGAAGTTAGTTCCATGGAGAAGATAATTACTGTTTGACTGACGTGAATTTTGTTTTCTGGCCAGTACAGCCACAAGGGTGATAGCTTGTTGACACACCACTCTCTTGTTGTATTTTACTTGAAAGTTATTGTCACATTGTTGAAACTTATTCACAATTTTGGTATAAAAATCCTGATTGACTCCAGCAAGTATTCTGTGAGAGGTGCGCGGGGGTCCCTTGTGTAAGCCTTACCCTAGTCACTGCCTCTGTGCCCTCCACCCACAACTCACGGCGACCACACTGTCACTCATCATGTTGACCTGGAGGGAACTCTTTTGAAGCTTTAGTTGAAAATGAATAAACGACTTTAATGCATTAAATTGAACTTTGAAAATGTTGAATCTTGAATATGAGTATGAATATTATATTTCTGTCCATTAAATAATTGATATTGTATTTTATAAACTTTTGCTATATATTCCCAGAGTACACTCAGTCTTTCTACAGTATGATAGGGTTAGAGATGCACCATAACCAGAGCTGGGCACTAAATACATTGAATGTATTTAAATACTAAATACATGGGAGAAATGTATTTAAATACTAAATACATTTTACGAATGTATTTAAATACTAAATACATCAATTGTATTTAAATACATTTTAAATACACACAAATTTTAACATGTCTGAAAAAAATGAATTTCCTTAGGATTTCCTTAGATTTTGGGTTTCCTTAGAAATTTCCTTCTCAGGCCTAAATTTCCTTGAAATCAGGAAATTTCCTTGCCAGTGGAAACACTGGTTCACTATAACATCAGAGTTGCCAGATAGTTGGGCGGGTTTATGGCCAAATTGACTGATAAAAGAGTATTTAGATTTATATATTAAATTATTTAAATACAATGTATTTAAATATTCATAAAAGTATTTAAATACATGACAACCAATGTATTTATAAATACATTTCTAAATACACAAATGTATTTAAACCAGTGGTTCCCAACCTTTTTTCTGTGGTTTCCCCCTTCAACCAGTTCAACCATCTGGATTTCTCCCTTCTTGTGAAAATAAGTAGCCAAAACACAAAATTGACTTGCTTAATGACACAAGTATATAGACACTATCTTCTACAGTATATCTATATATACTTGAAGAAAAGTCAATAGCCGTATTCTAAGACATTTTTTACTCTTTCGACTAAATGCTAGTAATTTAGATGTCCCTCAGGATAAATTTCCCCCTTAGAATCCTGAAATTTCCCCCTGGGGGGAAATTTCCCTCAGTTTGGGAGATACTGATTTAAATACTGCCCAGCTCTGACCATAACTACTACTTATGTCTAATGTATAAATAATGATAGCTATCTAGTTTACTGGTGATTAAAGTAAGTAGACTGCATACTCGATTGATTGTGTTGTATGATATCTGTACCGTCAATAACACTATAGTCGCCACTGCACTAATGTCACCAAGCGCCATATATTACAAATTTTAGCATCACTACAGACTTTTATGTGCCACTGAAGACAGGTACATAATATAAACTACTGTGCATGCCTCTTCCGTGGCACATACAAGTCTGTAGTGATGCTTTAGTGGTGAAATTCGTAATATATGGCTCCTGGCGACATTAGTGCAGTGTGGCGACTATAGTGTTATTGACGATAGAACTATCACAATGACAAAGAACAAAGCACATCTGAAGAAAGGCTATTGTGTTGTTATTGAGTTGTAAACGTGGGCATCCCGTGTCTACATCATTACAAAACGTATTTCCCTTTACATGAGGCTAGATAGTGAGGGAAGTTTATGTAATAAGAACATAAGAAAATATGGAAGCTACAAGAGGCCGCGAGACCTACACATCGTAATTCCTGTTACTTAACACTACCTACATCCACCATTCATCCCCATCCATGAAATTATCCAGCCTCTTTTTAAAGCCCCCTATTGACTCTGCACTAACTACCTGTCGACTGAGGCCATTCCAATCATTTACCACCCTATTTGTGAACCAGTTTTTCTCTATTTCCTTTTTAAATCTACGCTTTTCCAGTTTTAATCCTTTACTTCTTGTTCTTCTTGTAATGACAGCCAATGATTTCACAATGGACACCCGTGGCTGTAGTTTCATGAGTGCAGGTAGGCGTATCCCGGAAGATGGGACTGCATGCCAAGGTTATATTGACAGCAGCTGTGCCTCGGTGGCAATACTTCGCTGTCAGTACTTGTCTAGTGACAGGGATTCTCACAGCAGCCATCACTTGCCATCCTTCAGGCCCATGGGTACATGTGTGTGTATCCTAGTGCTGCCATCCTCCATAACAGAGCACAGGGAGGGCCACACACTCCTAGTGGGGTACACCGTTATTGTAAATTATAACGCCTTATTGAAATGTTGAATGTATTTTAATTTTGCTGTCATTGTTATTTAGTAGTTTCTTAAGACCTTTACTGGAGGATTTGGAAAGAACAATCTTCAAGGAAATAATGACATGCATGAATCCATGGAAACCACCCAAATTATGTCACAGCTGCATTATATTCCTTTCATCTTTTGGAGAATGAATGTTTGAGTGAATGAATGAGAACAAAATGTAAGTGATGGTTTTACTTGATAACAAGAAAATAAGGGCCACCAATCTCCATTGGATGGCATGATTCCAGTGCGTATTCATTTACCATTTGTACAAGGTAGGTCCATGAAGGCTCGCGGGGATCATGGCTCCAGTGGGGACAGGTGTCTTATTTTTTTCAAGTGAAAGCAACATTTAAATTGGTTTCTTTCCCAGCCCGATCATTCTCCTAATTCTGAAAGGAGCTTAATGGTACATGTACAATATTGTACACGTTGTACATAATTATATATGCTACATTCATATGAGTGGGAAATTTAATATGTATCAGAAAGAGACTGATAACAAATATGATTAAGAGAACCAAGTTACTTAGGTAGTGTCAGTGAAATGCTTTATTTTAGTCATGTTAAGATAGAGGTGTAATCACATCCGCATGGTGGTTGCCACACCGGCTTTGTGTTATATGTGCCACGATATTTGGTAGTGTTCATTGTTGGATCATTCAGTGAGTATATATAATTCCATTTTATGATGTATGTACTACGTGTTGAAGATTATATAATTCGTTGAACAAAGGTAGAGAAGAAAAAAAAAACTCCTTTGAAAAGTAGCTGTGGTTTGAGGAAATGAAAGGAGATAAGATAAGAGTAGTGGTGAGGGCCAGAGCTGGGTGTGTCGTAGTGTTCCCGTGTTTAGTGGTGTGTTCACTCGTGGTGCAGCCTTGGCAAGAACAGAAAAGGTATATTAGGAGGAAATCAGTACTTTTTTTGTATAGAAAGTTTGAGTTGGTGAATGGTGGCCTACTGGTGTAAGAGTGAGTTAGGGATTGGCTGGCTTATTTAAAAGTCTTGGATGGATGTATGCTGTAACTTGCTATGCTGTAACTAACCATGTCTTCTTTTTTTTTTTTTTGTGGTGTGTGTGTGTGTGTGTTATCTGTATATCTACCTGGTTGTGATATATGAGAAAGGTGGGTAAATTTGCAGTTTGACACCGAATTCACTTTGGTGGACGAAACAATTTTTTTCTAGTGAGTTTTGATGTGTTTTTGAATGAATCTGCTAACTGTTTATGTCACTATTTATTTATTTTATAATTTTTTGTGTGTGATTTGCGACAACAATTATTGAAAAACAAATTGAGCCTAACCGAACTGAACCTGTATACCTAACCTAACCTTTACCTAACAAAAAAAAGAAAGAAAAAAAGTGATTTGCGACAGAAACGGTTAGCAGATTAATTCAAAACACATCAAAACTCGCCAGAAAAAAATAGTTTCGTCCACCAAAGTGAATTCGGTGTCAAACTGGAATAATACCAAAAGGTGTTATACTCATGCCCTGTCTCTACCTCATTTAGTTGAGCTGAATTTAGAACTCTTGAATACTCTTTACTACTGAACTCTCCTATAAGACACGGCCAATGTGGCATGTCTTGCGTATCCAAAAAATGCTTCTCATACCATTGAAAACTAGAGGAAATGTAGCAGTCTTGATCCATGACTAAGCCCATACCACCCCTATATACCTGCCTTAACCCCTTGAGCCCAGATCTTTCCATTGCTACATAAAATTGTCTGTTGCTACCCATAAAATTACAAAAAGTAACTGAATATACCAATTTTGCTAGTGAACAAGGGTACTAAACAGGTCATATCTATAAAATATTGCTTATATTAACTAAAAATCGTCTAATGGTACCCAAATTACAATGGAAATTACGTTCTGGGTCTCAAGGGGTTAATGTAACTTAGCAAGACACTGGACATTATTATACTTATCAACATATCTATTCTACTTAGTACCAACATTGAAACCTAAATGTAACCTAAGCTAGCAATTATTATATACAAATAAGTTATATTTTTGGTTTTTGCAAGTGAATAACTACTGCACAATACACTGAGCCAAAAATAATAGAGAAAAAGTAAGTGTTAAGGCCTGTGGAGCCCGCCAACTTCTGCGGAATATTAACCCCAACGTTTTATAAGAATTTGGACCTGTGCGAACCCGTATCTCTCGTACTCAGACCCTGTGTAACTCATGTATAGGTAGTAGTTCATGTCATCGCGTCTTTCAAAACATTTATCTCTAGTCTCCGTCTTATAAGGAACCACAGTATTTCATTATCCTGGTTATTCCATACGTCAATACCCTTGTAAGGAACACCTCATGGTCTTGGTCTTGGATATCTCTCAATACTAGTTTAACCCCTTCACGCCCAGATCTTTTCTTTGCTATAAAAAAATGTATGTTGTCGAGCCATAAAATTACAAAAATTAACTGAATAAACCAAATTAGCTAGTCGAGAAGGATACTAAACAGGTCATATCTATAAAAACATAGCTTATATTCATTAAAAATCATCTACGTAATGGTAGTCAAATTACAATGGAAATTACGTTCTGGGTTTCAAGGGGTTAATTTTAATTTTTGGAGACTGTTGATAATTACGTAACTAGATTTTTTTTCTGCCCTACTCCAGTCTGTCTATACTAGAAAAATATAGATAATAATAAAGTTAGCCTTCACATATGAGTAACATGAGTATGGCTTCATGGATGGTAGATTTGCAAATAAAATGTTCTGTACATGTCGGGCGTAAGAATATATTTGCGTCCATCAACGGTCCTTTTTTCTAGATGCATTGTCCTCTTTTGGTACGGTTGTAAGTAGTTACGTATTGATTTGTGGACGATTAGCTCAAACTTAAGTTAGTACGAGGCAAGGGGCTGGTCTGAGTTGATTTTTTTTGTGTTAACCCCTTGAGGCCCAGAACGTAATTTCCGTTGTAATTTGGCTACCATAAGACGATTTTAGTGAATATAAGCAAGATTTTTTAGATATGACCTGTTTAGTATCCATGTCTACTAACTAATTTGGTATATGTAAGCTACTTTTCGTAATTTTATGGCTAACAACAGACTATTTTATATATTAATGGAAAGATCTGGGCATGAAGGGGTTAACAGGGAGTACTATACACGCATCATGTGGAAGGAGATAAATATATGAAATAATAATAATAATAATAATTTTATTCTCACCCGAAGGCATACAGAAAACAACAACAACCTAATATAGACATGAGGGAAGTGAACTTAAGTACTGAAGCAAATAAAAGATTGAAATGTCTTGTCTTTATGGAGTATTACTACATTCTAGGATCAGACGTATTAGTGAAGTAGGTGCAATAAAACCTCTCATATTCGGACTAATTGGTTCAAGGAGTGGTCCGAGTAATGCAAGGATCCGAATAATGGGGGGATAAGTGATAAAAAAAAAAAAAATAATAATAATAATTCTAGGTGTATATCATTATTATAGCTAGGAAATTTCGACCCCTTAAAAAAAAAAGAAAAAAAAAAGAAGACAAAAAAAAGAGGAGGAGGTCCGAATAATGAGGGTCCGAATATGAGAGGTTTTACTGTATTATATTGATTCATCAAATTATATAGCAACTAGCAAGTGGCTGCATGTTTTTGTGTCTGTTAGATGCAATTTCAATGAATGTTTTTTCCTTATAGATGTCATTCCGGCTGGTTCGACAAAGCAAGTTTCGTCATGTGTACGGCTCTTGCATGAAGAGGGAACAGTGCTTTGATAATATACGAGTCAGTAAGTCATCATGGGACTCCACGTTCTGTGCCGTCAATCCAAAGTTCTGCGCCATCATAGTGGAGTCGGGAGGTGGTGGCGCCTTCATTGTTCTACCCCTCAACAAAGTAAACAAGGTAAGAATTATACACATGAACACTGGCCTCTAGCTGCTCCTTCAAGCTGCTCATTTTTTTCTCCCTACAGGTTTTAGCCCCCAAAAACATGAACATTAATTTCAGTTAAGATTAGTTTGATCAACCTTGCCTTATCTCGTTTACTACCTTAACTGCTACTATTTATTCTTATCAGATCATTTTTGTCCGTGCTTTTGACCAAAGTAACAGCTTGCCAAGAGGTTTGAAGGTTAGTAGAAGACGTGTATGACAAAAGTTTAGTCCTTCATAAGGTAGTAAGCGAGATATGGCAGGGGTGATAAAACTATTCTTAACTTAAATCAATGTTCTTGTTTTTGGGTGCTAAGTAAATAATATGGGGATAAAACTAATCTTAATCTTAATTTCATTTTGAGTAGGTTTATGTAAATGTTTTGTCTTGACTTTGTAGAATTATCCGGAAATTCATGTTTTCACTTGTTTTTTGGAACATTTAGATAGGTACTTTGGAATGGCTTAATTGGTGAATGTAAAGCTCTCACAGGAATTCAACCAAAATTTAATGTCATATTAAGTGACAACAATTACTGTGGGCGGATCAGAGTAGTAGTAGTAGTAGTGGTAGTAGTAGTGGTAGTAGTAGTAGTAGTAGTAGTAGTATAGTAGCCTGTAGTAGTAGTAGTAGTAGTAGTAGTATAGCAGCCTGTAGTAGTAGTAGTAGTAGTAGTAGTATAGCAGCCTGTAGTAGTAGTAGTAGTAATAGCAGCCTGTAGTAGTAGTAGTATAGCAGCCTGTAGTAGTAGTAGTAGTAGTAGTAGTATAGCAGCCTTTAGTAGTAGTAGTAGTAGTAGTATAGCAGCCTGTAGTAGTAGTAGTAGTAGTAGTAGGAGGTTTGTATCATCTAAAACTAGTCGGAAAGTTGTTGATAAGGCAGCAGTGTGTGGGAGCAGGATGCCTCTGATTGTTGGCATACTATAGCAGCAAAGACTGGATGCCACACACAAAAAGTCTTCCATGTGTATGGCTTCACTGCACCAACATTTTCCTAACTTCATTTCTTTAGTTTATCATAATGTGAAGTGATGAACAAAGTTGATCGTTTTTATAATGCGATACACACTTCAGCATGACAAGAAAATATATCCGTTTTCAGTATCTTTGCATCACATTAATTATCATTTTAGACGCTCAGTAATACGCAGGCTGGGTAGTACAGGTTCATTGGCACAAAGGTTTCATAGTTTTGGTCACGTCATCACAATCATGAATTTGAGGCCAGTCCAGTGTCTTTAACCCCTTGAGACCCAGAGCGTATTTCCATTGTAATTTGGCTACCATTAGACATTTTTAGTGAATATAGGCAATATTTTATAGATATGACCTGTTTAGTATCCTTTCGACTAACTAATTTGGTATATTCAGTTACTTTTTCTAATTTTATGGGTCGACAACATATGATTTTATATAGCAAGGGAAAGATCTGGGTGTGAAGGGGTTAAGTGAAGGAATACATTCAAGTGTTATCTGTTCAGCCTTAAAGATATCATGTCTCTTACTTATTCAGTGCTCACTCATTTTATGAATTAATCACCTCTTAACAATAACTTATAACATTATCAATAGCTAATTTGTTTGTTCACCCTACAATAATACTTTACGCCATGTGATTCCATTTACTAATACTTATTTCTCATGTATATATCTGATTTATTCATGTATTTAATGACTTTTTATTTATTTCTCACCAGATTCAGTTTTATGTTGCTTATGAGTTGCATGTTCATTGGATATTGTAACGTCTAAAGACTTTGCTCTCTCTCTCTCTCTCTCTCTCTCTCTCTCTCTCTCTCTCTCTCTCTCTCTCTCTCTCTCTCTCTCTCTCTCTCTCTCTCTCTCTCTCTCTCTCTCTCTCTCTCTCTCCCCTATCTTTTAAATCAGTTCATTTTTCATTGCTTTTATTTTGACCTTTATCACCTAATTTTCTCATACCATAATACATCCTTTGTGTACAATTACCTCCTGATTTTTTTTTTTTATTCCTTTCCCTTCATTTTTTACTTTCCCTTAATTTCTTTCTTTCTTTCTTTACCTTGCCTCCTACCGGCTCCTTTCTTCTCTCCTCACCTACCTTCTCCTCATGCCTCTTCCTGCATTCTTCTTTATCAAGCTCATTAACATTTGCATATAGATCTTCTGGATACACAAACATTCCCTTCTTTCACTTTTACAACTACCAAGTGGTGGTCACAAAGCCCTCTTACCGTTCTTCTTGTTACATCTTCCTCCTTTTCCTCTTCTCCTTCTCCTCTTCATCTTCCTCCTTCTCCTCTTCATCTTCCTCCTTCTTCTCCTCTTCATCTTCCTCCTTCTTCTCCTCTTCCTCCTTCTCCTTCTTCTCTTCCTCCTTCTCCTCTTCCTCCTTCTCCTTCTCCTCTTCATCTTCCTCCTCCTCCTCCTCCTCCTCCTCCTCCTCCTCTTACATCTCTTTTTTTTCCTTTAATCTTTTCTATTTCCGGTTTCACTTTCACTCAGTCTTTGATTTTCTTATTATTCTTTTATTCACTTTCCTTTCGTACTCCTTTCAATTACTCCTTTGGCTGCCACACTTTTCTCCTCCTCCTCCTCCTCCTCCCCCTCCCCCCTTTTTCTCCTCCTGTCTGGTATTTTCATCTGTTACTTTAATTTTCTTAGTCTGTCTCTCCCACGTCTGTATAGCAAAACATAATCTATCAGGACTTTTTGTTTCTACTACTATTATTGCTTAGCCTTGTTTATTTTTGTATATGTAAGACTTTGTTCATACTGACCATTTTATTGTAGCACAGTTCAGTATTTTCCTCATTTTGATAAAGGTTTCCTATGAGAATAAACATCAAGACACCATACCGTCAATAACACTATAGTCGCCACTGCACTAATGTCGCCAGGCGCCATATATTACGAATTTCAGCATCACTACAGACTTGTATGTGTCACTGAAGACAGGTACATAACATAAACTACTGTGCATGCCTTCTTCCGTGGCACATACAAGTCTGTAGTGATGCTTTAGTGGTGAAATTCGTAATATATGGCGCCTGGCAACATTAGTGCAGTGTGGCGACTATAGTGTTATTGACGGTAGTAGTCAGTAGTTCAGCTCTTTGTCTGAAGTCAGTGATGTACTTCCAGGATGGGGTTTGGGAGCCTGATAGGAAAGGGTCATTGGTAAGTCGTAGCACAGGTGACCTTTTATAGATATCTAGCGTGGCCTCTTGTTTTGACCCTTCATATCCCGTCAATGTTACTTAGCTGGGTGACCTTGTTTAGATACCTAGCGTGGCCCCTTGTTTACACCCTTCATATCCCGTCAATGTTACGTAGCACAGGTGACCGTTTATAGATACCTAGCGTGACCCCTAGTTTTGACCCTTCATATCCCGTCAATGTTACTTTTTTGCAAATTGACACCATAAGCTGTTCTCCAGAAACATATCTTTTTTATGTCCAGTATGAAGTGTGCATTTCTGGAGGGCATTCTATATTGGTTGACATTTGCAAAATATGGCAAAATGGATGAAAAATGATAAAGAGATCCATTGTGCGTACTGAATGTTTCCACCTAGTAGGGAATATTGGATATAAAACTGTTGATTAGTTTTAGATTACAGTATAATGTTGTGGTTCTTGATTACAACAATATTAGAAAGTGCAAAACTAACTCTAGATTATAATTGTGTTGTAACTAATACTTGGTATGACATTTACAAAATATATGTGTCTGGGATTTACCTAGTCAACTAAACATCTAGTATACTTTTTAGATATAGGTAGTGCAGTGCTAATATCGATACTCCAAAGTTCATAATCATTTTGCAGACATATCTATCCAAGAAAGCATCACAGGTAGGTTGAGGAAGAGGTAGAGCACTGAAGAAACGTGGTGTGGTGTGTGTAGTTTGTGTTTTGTGTTTGGATGCGAAATTGCCATTGTGATGAAAATGCTCCTGAAGTAGCTATTGTCTGAGTTATGTGTTGTCTGAAGTGATGGAGTGTGTGATGTGTTGAGCTTGCATGCATGTGTCCAAGTTCAACTGTCGCAGGATGTTGTTTCAGTGAAGTTCTCATTACAAGGAAAGATAATTACACACACACACACACCAGAGGTGGGCGAGAGCGATACTTAGTGCGATACTATCGCACCGCCAAAAAAGTATCGCAGTATCGCAAAGCATTCAAAAGTAGCGGAGTATAAGTATCGCAACTCAAGTATCGCTTAAATTTCCCGCGATATTATACTATAAGTATTTGTGTGTGTGTGTGTGTTTTATATTTTAAATAAAATTTTCAGTTTAAAAATAAATATATTACTGTTTTAATGTGCCTAAACTAGTTTAAGCAAAATAGATCTTTTTTTGGCTAATACAGTGTTTTCTTAGGTAGCAAAATATCGCAAAGCTAAATTTTTGATATCGCAGTATCGCTGCGATACTGTCGCCTTAAGAAAAAAGTATCGGTAGCGGAGTATCGCGTATCGTTTTAAGAAAATCCGAAAAAGTAGCGGAGTATCGAATATCGAACTAGCGGGAAAAAAGTATCGCAGTATCGTTATCGCACTACCAAAAAAAAGTATCGCGCCCACCTCTGACACACACACGCACACACACACACACGCACACACACACACACACACACACACACACACACACACACACACACACACACACACACACACACACACACACAAGAAATACAGCTGCCCTCATAGAAATGTAGAAGTTTGGAATGGACTAAATAAGGAGGTGATATCGGCAAAAATTGTGCACCAGTTGAAAGAAACCTGGATAAATGTAGATTCGGAGACGGGACCACACCAGTATAGCTCAGGCCCTGTAAAACACAGCTAGCTAATACAACTAGGTAAATACACACACACACACACAAACAAAAAATAGTTTTCATGTTTGCAGATTTAGTCATGCATGCACATTATTCACATTGATGCATTAAATGATAATTAATTTTGAGTAATATACTGAGCAAGCCACTGTGAATGGATTTTACCACTAATTTTTATATCATAAATGATTTAGATCAGATATATGAATATTAATAATTATTTGTTATTCCTTGGCTACCGTTACTTATAGGTAACAGTACATATAGTCAGTGCAATTCAAAATGAGGGAGAGAAAATAAACTACAAGACAAATATATACATATATTTTTTAAGTAGTTCACACCTACGCTGTCTTTGTTACTTGTTGATTGGGAAGCCCTTGGCCTTAATAGCTTGCTTCAGACGATGGGGTACGGAATCAGCTAGGTGTTTGCAGTAGGGGGCGGAAATTTCTTGCCAAACCTTGCAAATAGCCTCCTCCAGCTTTGAGATGGTAGAGGTGTCTTCTCAACGAATTCGTGCCTTCATAAGCCCCCAGAAGTTTTCAATGGAGGATATGTCAGGGCTCTGCCCTGGCCAATCCTCTATGAAGTCCACCTGACTGGCAGACAGCCACTTCTTGATTTGATCACACCTAAGAAAAAGGAAAATGATATAACACACAGAACATTTACTTTGTGAGTAATGATAGAAAGTGTATATTATTGTGGGCCGCGTTCTTAATTCACGGTGTTTTCTCTGCTTCTGGCCAGAAAATAATGAAATCTATTAGTATACCAATTCAAAATTGAAAGTGTGTTGTGTCAGTATAAGGAAACGCCTAATGGTTTGTGTGACGGAGAATGCTTTGATGCTCTTTCTGTGGGTTTTTCTGTTGAATGTGTGCAGTAATTGGTGATAGTATGAGCTTCAGCTTGATATTCTGTAAGCCACTTTCACTTATGGTATGAAACGTTTTGCTTAAATAACAAATCCTATCAATTTTTATGAAGTGAATAATTAACCTGTAACTTTTTAAGGAGCTAAAAAAGTTATCATTTTGGAAATCATGTCCAGTTTTCTCACTCAACTTACACAAATTTAAGCCTCAAGGAAAGGTTGTATTTTCCTGTGAATTGAACATTTTGATAGATTGATTTTTTTATTTTCAGAAGCCAGAAAAGGGTAAGGGGGACAGCAAAATGTGTTTAAGGTCATACTAATGTTAGGTAATTTCTTTAGGCAGGGCGCATCCCCCCAGACCATCCCTTGGTGGGGGGGCACAAAGGGCCGGTGCTGGACATAGCATGGGACCCCTTCAATGATAATGTCATTGCCTCGGGCTCGGAGGACTGCGTGGTCAAGGTGTGGCAGATCCCAGACTATGGCCTTGTGACGTGAGTATCCGTGACATAAGTCTTGCCATTGAGGGGTTGACGTGAAGTAGCTTGAGGCGGCTACTCGCGAGGTTTTTCATACCAAAGTGATTTGGGCATGATGAAATCTTTTTTTGTAAGAGTTGTAAGATGCGGAGGAAGCTATCTTGTATTCAAGTACCAACCAAGATTATCTAAGGGACCTCCTGGAGCAACTTTGGATCTGGACCAAAGCAACACAGAAAACAGGCTCCAAAGCGCACGTGAGGACAGATCACAATAAAAATGGACCAAAATTTTCCAAGATTTTGCCTCGCGAGTAGCCGCCTTTGTTTAATCACAGCACATTTTGCTTGGCCAACCATAACACTTAACACTTTAGCAAGGACAGAGTGTGAGGTAAGTATCTAATATGTGTGTTAGTTTTCACACTTTTATCGCTGGATTTGTATTGACACGTGGCACATTAACATGGTTAGTGTCCTGTTGACTATATTGATGACATTTGCATAACGTGACTTCTGATATGTACCTGTGTATACTTGAAATTTTAAAAACTTATTTCATTGCTTTCACCTCTTTGGAAAGGCTTGCACATGTAAGTATGGAAATTATTGTTGGAAATATATACCTTCTCTGCATACACGTAGTATGTCTGTAATGTATGGTAGGAATGGAACATGTTTGTATGTTTTTTTTAGTAGACTGGGTTAGGTAATTAGGTGCAATTTGATGGTAAATGCCATTCCTAATGTCCCTTATTTTGATGGGATTGATCCATAATGGGTATCAAGAGTAGCATCAATAGGAAAGCATGTAGGAGCACGCACCATCCAGGCACCCGGCACTTCAAGGCTAGAGTGTAATTTTGACTTTGGTTCTGCATTATTTGAGTTTCACTTAACCCCTTGAGACCCAGAACGTAATTTCCATTGTAATTTGGGTAACATTAGACAATTTTTTGTGAATATAAAAATATTTTATAGATATGACCTTTTTTGTTTAGTACACTTGTCGAGAAACTAATTTGGTATATTCAGTTAGTTTTCGTAATTTTATGGCTAACAACAGACTATTTTATTTAGCCAAAGAAAGATCTGGGTGTGAAGGGGTTAATATGTCTACAGGATATATTTAGGAAGCTTATTTTGATATTGCACAGAGTTCAGGCAGTGTTTAATATTAGTGGTTATAATTCTTGCTTATGCATGTGAGGTAGAGGAACTTAGAATACTGTGGATGATTTCATATTCCTGTGTAGGTATTACAAGAAGATTAAAAAAAATAAATTGGGGAGCTTTCCCTTAGAAATTTCATAGTGCATCTTGTTATAGGAAATTAAGCCATCTCATCTTTCTCTTTTCCTATTTTGCTGTTATTATATTTTGTCATTTCTGATTTATATATTTAGCATTTTCAACTAAACCTTTGTAATGTTTTTTTGATGTTTGATTTTTTATGCTTCTTCCTTGGATGCCACCTCACGTATGCAAGAAACGGTAAGTTGCACATTAAATAAATGACATCATCCCTTTTATTAGCAGATTGATTACACGACTAAAAAAAATTGCATTGTACAAATTCTGACAGAACTAGCACAAATATTTCAGTTTTAGATATATTCCAGAGCTACAGTGTGTCCTACAATGCTCAGTAATGGGGTCCAAAAAGGTGTCACCAAATGCAAAGTGAATAACTAATGGGAGGAGGATACCATTAGCTCTGGGCAGGTATAATTTGACATTTACCACATATATATAGTTTGCCATTTTTTTAAGCTTAAATTTTCACATCACTTCATAACATGATTCTTTCTTAGGATCTCATGAAGATCCGCCATCCCAGCTATTTTTGGGGTGGCTGTTCTTCATGTTGGTGAGAGTGGTTTGATAACCCAGCCAGGTTAGGTTACGTAACCAATGTCTAGTTTCTTATAACGGGGAAGAACAATAAAGGAATAATGATTCACCTTTCACCTTAAAGAGTTTCATCTTTTTTTAATATTACAAAATATTAGAATATAAATTTAGTAACTCCATTGTAACTACACTGCTTTGATTTTAAGCCCATCCTATCTGTAAGAATGGTTGAAGAGTGTCCTTTGAAGCATACATTTTATGGATAAGAGAATTGACTGAATTTGGTTTGGCTTTGGATTATTAGAAAAAATAATTATGCCTATGTGGTTTCGCAGGACCATGACCGAGTCTGTGGTGGACCTTGCGTACCACCAGCGTCGTGTGGGCATGGTGGTGTGGCACCCGACAGCCAACAACATCCTCCTGTCAGCGGGTTCCGACAACATAGTGGTCATCTGGAATGTTGGGTGTGGTGAACCCCTGTCCACCATTGATGTACACCCTGACATCATCTATTCCTGTTGTTTTAACTGGGATGGATCCCTTCTCCTCACTACCTGTAAAGACAAGAAGATTAGGATAATAAACCCCCGAGATGGAGAAGTCTTTGAGGTATGATGCTTGAAGTGTATTGAACATATTGTCATCATCATCATCATCATGTCATCATTATCATCACCACCAGCTTTCTTGTGATGAATCCTTAGCAAATATTGGCCATGTGATTACAGTGCACAGGGTGATGAAGGATATGGAAAGGATAGACAGGGATTATCTATTTGTATGGAACACTGCAAAAAATATTGAGGAAAACAAACTGCCTGAGGGACATCAAGAAATACAGCTTCCCATATAGAAGTATTGATGTTTGGAATTACCTTGAGAAAGAGTTCAAGCCAAGAATATTCATGAATTGAAAGCTAAACTTGATAGACAGAGACAGATAGATAGACTTGAGACATAACCCTACAAGCATAGTTCACTTCCTGTATGTCACAACTCGGTAAATACACATATGCACACACAAAAAATAGGTAAGCTCACAATCACAGTTTGCTCAGTCACAACTCTTCACTTTTCAGGAAGCAACATCTCACGAGGGTAGCAAAGCGACACGCGCCATTTTCCTTCGCAACGGTCTGGTCTTCACGACAGGGTTCAGTAAAAGATCAGAGAGGCAATACTCCTTACGTGCTCCAGGCCACTTGGACGACCCTATCACAATGGTGGAATTGGACTCCTCGAATGGTGTTATGTTCCCCATGTATGATGCAGACACTAACATTGTTTATTTATGTGGTGAGTAGCAGTCTTGTGGTGCATTACTCAATCTGTTCTATTCCTGTTTTGACTGCTTGGGGAACACCCCTCCCACACACACAAACACCCATCCCTTTCCCCCTACACAAACACCCCAACCTTCCCCCCCACACAAACACCCATCCCCTCCCCCCTACACAAACACCCATCCCCTACACACTCAAACACCCACCTTCACACCCCCTTCCCCCCACACACACACAAACACCCATCCCAGTTTCGGAGAAGGTTAAATCTATGAAAATAATTCTTAGTGTGATCATTTTATCACTATTATTACTCTGCCCATTTTCATTATTCTTCAACTGAACCAGTGCTATTTTCTTTACTCAGGCAAGGGAGATAGTGTCATTCGGTACTTTGAAATAACTCCGGAAGTGCCATTTGTGCATTACATCAACACCTTCCAGCTGCCAGATCCACAGCGAGGCATTGGTATGATGCCCAAGCGAGGCGTCGATGTTACTACCTGTGAAATATCTCGATTTTACAGACTCAACAACAATGGTTTTTGCCAGATCATCACCATGACAGTCCCAAGAAAGGTCAGTGTCTCGTGGGTGTGGGTGACAGGTGTAATTTGAGGCAGGCTGGACAAGGAGGAGCTTTGAGCTGAGGATAATCAATGTTTGGCAGAATTAGAAGTCCCATACACCAAATATATGAAACGCATTCAGTTTTAATTGCATTGAAAATCACTTTAATGATGTATTTACAAAAGTGATATAGAAATACAGTGGGCCTCCCTTTATCCGGCATTCTGGTGTTCAGCACCTCCCCATATCCGGCATATTAAATTTTTTTTATTGATGAGATTTGATAAGGAAATAGTGAAATATATATTTATTAGTATACAATTTAAAATTCCCGCACATGGTTGTATTTGCTCCCGCACCCGCCAGACCGCATACCTGGTCAGCCCACCACTACCGTCAATAACACTATAGTCGCCACTGCAATAATGTCGCCAGCCGCCATATATTACAAATTTTAGCATCACTACAGACTTGCATGTGCCACGAAAGAGGCATTGCACAGTAGTTTGTATTATGTACTTGTCTTCAGTGGCGCATACACGTCTGTAGTGATGCTAAAATTCATAATATATGGCGCTTGGCAACATTAGTGCAGTGGCGACTATAGTGTTATTGGTGGTACTTGTTTGAGCGGCAGTCCTGCCTCCGCGCACGTGTCGCCTTTATAGCCAGTGAGCGACTTATTTATTCATGCCGAAGGTTGTAAAGAGGAAAAGGGTGGTCCTTATTACACTTACCCCTCTCGTGCTCCAATAAGTTATTTATTATTTTTTTCCAATACAGTGTCCATTGGGAAGCATTAGGGGTCTCTCCGTGCACCTTGCAAAACCTTGCTTAGTAGGCAACCACTCTTTGGCACTACTTTTTTGTCCAACCACTGCCTTTGTATGCCGTATGTGCTAAAGTATACTATACATGGATGTGTACTCCTGTTCTAGATTCCTCTTGTTTTGCTGGGTTTTTTCATGTATTTGGTTTCATCTATGCCGTTTACTTGATCCTATGCGGCAAAGGCATTTTTTGCATTGTTTTCTTGTTAACAGTCCGAGCTGTTCCAAGAGGACCTGTACCCCGACACCCCCGGGGACATCCCTGCACTGACGGGCGAGGAGTGGTGGGAGGGCCAAAACAAGGAACCAATTTTCATGTCTCTCAAAGGTGAGCGAGTAGTTTCAGCTCCTGACTTAGCAGCACCACATTTATTTGTTAATTTTGTTTTATTATGATGTTTTATTATTCTTGTATATCTAGATGCCCTTTTTTTTCTATTCCAGACGGATACCAAGCAACACAGAAGTCAGACTTGAAAATCACCAAGAAAAAGACTAACATCCTGGACAAGATGCCACCCACTGGGAAGGTCAAATCTGAGGAAGACGGCAGAGCAACAGCAATCTCATCAGAGGCTCTTGAGAAGGTCACAGAGGTAAGCCATTGACTTATATTTATATTTTCCATTTGAATTAATTTGTACCCATTTATTTGTTTTGAGTTATAAATGTTGATGATGATTGAGTTATAAATTGATGATGATGATGATGGAACCTGCCCACTTTCACTCTGGGTATGTCTCAGTGTGTAAGGCGACATTTCAGTCCTCATAAAAGCCCTCTAAATGGGACCATACAGTAGACCAAGGATGAAATATATCTCGGCAAGTGTTTATTCATCCCAAAGTAGTACATATTTCTTACCACATTCCCTTGGTATGTGATCAGTGACATTATAAAAACATAAGAAAATAAAGAAGCTACAAGAGGCCGTGAGACCCACACGTGGTAGTTCCTGTAACTTAACACTACCTACATCCACCTTTCATCCCCATCCATGAAATTATCCAGCCTCCTTTTAAAGCTCCCTATTGACTCCGCACTAACCACCCCACGACTGAGTCTATTCCAATCATTTACCACCCTATTTGTGAACCAGTTTTTCCCTATTTCCCTAATAGGCAGGTTAGACTACATCACAATCATCTAGAAGCTGATCCATGAGTGGTTCATGCCAAATATACCTGAGGTGACACTTCGTATTCATGTTATTAGTAATTCATGACCCTGTTTCTCTGTCTGTTTATGTTTGTAAAGTCGGTGTAGAAATACTTAAATGCGTGATTCAAGGTACAGCTAAGTATTAATTATCCGACCTTGGGGGGACCGAAGGTAGGTCGGATAATTGGAATAGTCGGATGTTCGGATATCACAGTAACCATAAACGTAAGGACAAAATGGTATATAACATAAAAGATGCAGCTCTTGAAGGCCGATCCAGTGGTATATGCGAAAGTAAAATTCATGCATAAATAAAGCCACAAATCAATGTTTTCTAAAAACTAAAAAAAAACGAAGTAAAATAAATGGCCAAAACAAGACACAATGTGGTGGTGAAAAAAGTCGGTTGTTTGGACAAGTCGGATGTTTGGAGGTTGGATGTTGGGAATTTGGCTGTATTACAGTGTCCGCAAAAAGCTCTGGCCCCTGTAAAAGCGGTGTTACGCATAGGGAGGGGCCAGGACTTTTTGCGGACACTGTAGATGTTAGCACTGCAATATACTAAATGAAATAATATTTTTTTAACAGGTCTCCAAAGTGAATGATGATTTGAGGAAAAGAATAGATGAATTGCAAGTCGAGATGAAGAAGTTCAAGGCTGTGTTTTTGAAGCAGGAGAATCGTATCCGGATGCTTGAGAATAAGGTTGGCGAGATGGCTGGCTCCGGGGGTAGCAAGGCCTCCACGCCACAACAGCCACCACCGCAGGTCAGTTTTGTGACGAGAATCTTTGTGTCTATCAAAAGTTTTGCTGTCAATATTCTTTTCATCATTGTTTTGCTAAATGCCATCTATTGTTATTTTAAATACTTGTTAGGTTTTCCAATTCTTTAAGTTTTTTGGAAAGCGAAAGTGATTTTAATTATATTTTCATGGAGAGTGAATTGCATTTATGGTAATGATCACTTTTTTTTATATCATTGAGTTTTCATAAGTGAAGCTCAGGGTATTTGTGGATTGCTTCTCTGTCTGCCAAAATTACCTCCCAGATAAAGCAAGAATTAGTTTTGGAATTGACTTCGTATAATCTGTTCATGAAGTCATTAATATAACAGATTCCATAATTGAGTAAAGAGAATGCATGTGTACCATGTTATTAGAACATTTTACGAGTGCCAAATGTGTCAGTATTTAGTCAGGAGCTTTGTTGTAGGGAGGACTGACTGATTATTTTGACTCAACAGTATTATCATGAGTATCTTTTTTACTATAATTACGAGCATAAGAGAATGGAGTCTTGAGTCAGAAGTGAGTCTTGTGCAGGATACTTTTGTGTTAGTCATCTATGTAGACCATTTAGTTGAGTCAGATATGTTTAGAGGTTTTAGAGGAATGTTGATCAGTCTCTAAGAGCTTGATTAAGAGCAGTGTTTAGTGGTTGTGGAGTGAGTTACATTTGTCTTTCATCTTCTGAGGCTGTTACTGAGGGTCAACAAATTATATACACATACACGCACACATATATGCTCAAATTTTTTGGGTAAATCCTGCATCATGTGAAAGAAAATGTGTGAAATGTGAATTTGTTTCCCATTGAACGTGAATGCTCTGTAGGCTTCACACTAAACCAAAGCAGGGGTCAAAGGTCAATAATTAGTGAAGTCTTAGTGAAGATTAGTGAATTTGTGAAGTAATGTATACTCTTGTTTTTTTTAATGAGGTGAAAAATCCTGACCCCTTGCTGTTTACCCACTGATATTTGATGCCAGGAGAAGGGAATACTATGGTTCTTCTTAATTTCAGTTGTATTTTATCATAGTTAACCATATTATCAGGTAAACATAGGCATCATTTTAAGCATGAGACCTTTAGATAGAATGGAATTTTTGCCTCGTTAGAAAAAATAGGCTGCAGTGATGTGAAGTGTTGCATGTACACCTCACCTCAATCCACCAGTCGTGGCCCTACAGGTTATGACAATCCAGGGTACTAGAGGAATGATTAGTTGTATAAGAACATAAGAAAATAAGGAAGCTACAAGAGGCCGTGAGACCTACACGTGGTAGTTCCTGTGTAATGATGGAAATTTTATGTTATTATTTCTATTGCATCCATATTGTGATCCATCTCAACTAGCTGATAGTTTTTCATAACAAATTGCAAGAAGTTTTATTTTTATACAGTGTTCTTGCCTGCTAGGTATGTAGTTTTTTCTGCACATAGTCAACAAAATGAAAAAAGATGTAATTACGAGGTTTTATTAGGTTATTTTTGATTTTTTTTTTAACCCCTTCACACCCAGATTTTTCCTTTGCTATAAAAAAATTGTCTGTTGTTAGCCATGAAATTATGAAAAAGTAACTAAATATACCAAATTAGTTAGTCGACAAGGATACTAAACAGGTCATATCTATAAAATATTGTTTACATTCAGTAAAAATTGTCTAATGGTGGCCAAATTACGATGGAAATTACGCTCTGGGTCTCAAGGGGTTAAACCTTCATATTTTTGTAGCACTTAATCAGCTACCATGAAGATATCAGTGAAGGAAAATGGATCCATTGAATTATGGCAGAGATATACAGCATAGTGAAATATAGGTTGTGACAATTGTCTCGTCCATAGGGTGACATTCAAGGTTGTAGGTATAAGACTGACTATATAGTATTGTTTATAATTGCTAACATGCTTTTGATTGAAAGTGGGAATACAGTAAAGAGTAGGGAAGAATACAAAGACCTGAATTAGTTGTCTTAACCCCTTCACGCCCAGATCTTTCCTTGGCTATAAAAAATTGTTATGTTGTCGAGCCATAAAATTACAAAAAGTAACAATATACCAAAATACTTAGTCGACAAGGATACTAAACAGGTCATATCTATAAAATATTGCTTATAGTCACTAAAAATTGTCTAATGGTACCCAAATGACAATGGAAATTACGCTCTGGGTCTCAAGGGGTTAATTAAACACTTGATCCCTGGCTGGGAAAAGGGAGGCCTAAAGGAGGAGAGATCATGTTCTTCAGACAGAAAATGATTTAGATGAGAAGCAATAATGTAACCCTTGTTAGTATAGAGGGTTTTCAAATTGTTAGTATAGAGGGTTTTCAAATTGTTAGTATAGAGGGTTTTCAAATTGTTAGTATAGAGGGTTTTCAAATTGTCAGACACTTCAAAATATCATCTAGGGAGATATTTGAACTGAAGATTAATTTTGTTGACAGTACTGGTCAGATGTAGCGTGTATTTATCTGTCTTTGTAATGTCATGAATAGGATGAAGTCATCACTTGCATACAGCCTCAATCCCCTTTTTCCTCCAAAAATGACAAATGTAATGTATATTCCCTTAATGCAAGGATCTATCATAGTGCAACCACAGCCACAAAGGAATGGACAGTTGTATATTGGATAGGGGAGAGCGGGGCAGGTTGAATCGAGGGGAGGTTGCATCATTGCCTCTAACTCGCATTAACTTTTTTTATTATTATTATTGTTGTAGTTGTAGTAGTAGTAGTAGTAGTAGTAGTAGTAGTAGTAGTAGTAGTAGTATTAAGACGATGTACGTGTGATAACATAAGAGTTAGAGGCAATGATGCGACCTACCCTCGATGCAACTTGCCCCGCTCTCCCCTATGCTTGATGTAGCCTGACTTATTTCATTAATAGAAACAACTGTGATTTAGATGATCAGTCTGCTTTCCAGTAGATCCCTAGTTAAGTCAAACATATACCATATAGATATTAGAATTTAAGACTTACTGTATCCAACAATGCTAATCGATGCTTTTTCATTATTGGTTTATACAGGTCTAACCTTGGCTCAGGTAGTTTGCAGTGTTATTAAGTGAATGCAAATGTCTTCCTCCTCTCTGAAGTAGTTAATGAGGATCATAAAGGTGCACAAATGGTCTACTTTATTGTGCTTTAAAGGAACAATATTTCTGCATGGCTTGAAAAACTAATGAGAAAATGTTAATGATGATACACTCAACATGATACTAATGACATGTTACCGTCAACAACACTATGCTCGCCACTGCACTAATGTCGCCAGGTGCCATATATTACAAATTTTAGCATCACTACAGACTTGTATGTGCCACTGAAGACATGTAGTGTGATGTACTTAATATAAACTACTGTGCATGCCTCTTCAGTGGCACATACAAGTCTAAAGTGATGCTAAAATTAGTAATATATGGCGCCTGGCGACATTAGTGCAGTGGCGACTATAGTGTTGTTGACGGTAGTGCTGCATGAAGTAGCATTGGTGCTTTATTCTATCTTACCTCATTGCATCCTCAGTTGCCTGTATATACTAAGGATTTTTTTCAGTATTAATTTCCATATAACACCATACCTTTGTTAGATAGTCACTGGAAAATTTAAATTATTGCATGTTATTTCAACAACTTCAGAAGATATGATGAACAACTATGGAGATCATATTTGCGAGTGCTAACTTTTTTCTGGTATAGTATTGGATTATTTGATGTATATTGCAGAGGAAAGAAAAATGAACAAGATTGGTAATTGACTGTGTAGGTAGGAAATATAATGATTGTACAAAATGCTGCTTTGGATGGAACTCTCCATATCTCCGTGGTCAGATCTTTACCACAAGAATAGACGTTGAGAGACTGCTATCAAACTCTTAATAGCCATACTAACCTTACACACTCCTATCTCATGCCGTGCTCTCCCCCGACCCTCTGCCCGCCCTGTCGAACTCCTATTAGCAGTGGCGGCTCGTGGCATAGGGCTGCAGAGCTGCAGCACCCCCAGACGTACTCACTGCCAGGTGTATGAATCCTTTAGAGACACAGAAGAATTGATACACTACTAACAAATATATCATAATAATAAGTCATTATATGTTATTTAATTATTTTCAATACGTTACTAAGTGAATTTTCATTAAAACCAGACCAAAATTTAAGTTACTTTCATATTTGCTGTACGATGCATGTCTGCGCCGTCGCCGTGCCACTTGTGAACACAATGAGCTGCAGCCGAGGCAGCTAAGTCTCGTCCCTCTCGTGTTTACATTGTGTGTAGACGGGGTGGTTAAATCGTGCTTTCTTTAATTACCCTATGACGATGGAAAATCCAGTGAAGTATTTGCAAAACATCCACTTATCCCAGCTGACATTAAATAAAAAGACTGAAATCATGCAGTACCGACTTTATTTTCAAGATAATACTGTAATACTACCATCACCACCTCAGCCATCCCCTCTACCACTAACACTACCACCACTACTACCATGCCCTGAAATCCCTGAACATCAACTACAACTCATACCTGAGATAGGTAAAAATTTATGTATCCTACTGTTGTGAAGCTTGCAGTCCCTCCATTGTATTTTATCACGAGCCGCCACTGCCTATTAGTGTCCAACATGTCCTACTATCCTGCCCCCATCTTGCCACTGCCTGTTTCAGTTATTTTTCTCATCTGTCCTCCCTCTCCCGACCTCCTTGTCTTGCGGACATTCTCCCGGAATCCCCCTCCTTCTCTCTGAGTAATTTAATCTCCTTCCTCCAACAAATACACATCCTTCATTTGATCTAACCATCCTACTGTAACAATCCGTTCCTTTCCCCTTCCCTCACCGTTTTACTCTTGCTCTCTAACCCCTTCCCTTTTTATGCTTTGCCATAGTGCCATATGACCTCTGATGTCTGGCACATTTCCCCCTTTTTTGGCATTGACCCCTTCGCACCCAGATCTTTCCTTTGCTATAAAAAATTGTCTTGTCGAGCCATAAAATTCTGAAAAGTATCTAAATATACCAAATTAGCTAGTGAACATGGATGCTAAACAGGTCATATCTATAAATCATTGCTTATATTCACTAAAAACCATCTAATGGACCCAAATTACAATGAAAGTTAAGTTCTGGGCCTCAAGGGGTTAAATCAATCAATCGTGGTGGTGCAGCAGGCAGGATTCCGTGACTCTTGTGATGACCAGAGGCTCACGCTGCCTCCTGATGTCCTCCGATGCACTCGCTTTCAAAAGTGGGTTAGGCATATGTGGTGGCAAATCACAACAGTAGTCACTTTCTGATAGGATATGTGCAAAGGTTTTTAAGTTGCAGTGGAAGGGTTGCTAGTTAGTGATTGCTGAACGAAACTCACCGTAACGTGTGACAATACTTAGGTTGGTTGACTATCTGTACACCACTGGGCACATCACAGATATCATTATGTATTATTTTCTAACAGCAATAGAAGGATATAGCCTTATATGATTTAAAGGTTACATAAGGACAGAAATGTTGAGAGTCGGCAGGCAAAGATTGCGATAATTTGCTTTGCAGATATTGCTTGTGTAGGGAAATAGGGTGCACATTTGTCTTGTACCATAGAATTCTCGCTTAACTAATACTCACATAATGCAATCATACTGTACTTCAGAATTACCGAGCTCAAAAGTTTTTTTTCCATCACCTAGAACATAATTACCTCACTGATGCTAGTAGGGTAATTAGTTTCTGCATATACATTATTATTTAGTGGCAAATAGTTTTAAAGTTTGAATTCTTTCCGACAATTTTGTCAAATGAAGCCATCATTTGGCTTCCTTCTCGCTGGCGAGATTCCTTCCCTTGGTCCCCTCCTTGGCCTGGGACCTGTGATCCTGCTCTCCACCAGCAGGGGATGCTGTCTCACTCACTCTTGTCACATCATTTATTCCTTAAGAAATCCACCCATACAAGGCCATGTGGTCCGTGTAGGCAATGGAGCCGAGTGGTGTGTTGCATGAGCCGGGTGCTCGACTACCCACCCCGCCATGCATACAATGGTGGTTTTGTCAGGTTTTCTTTTCTCGTTGGGCCTATAATCCTCCTGGCAAGTTGTGGCAACCACTCTTGGTTTTTCTGTCACCCCTTCATGTTAACCTGTAGTTTTTGTTGCATTTTGCCTTTAATTATTGTCTTCAGTTTTTTTGGTGCTTCAGTGTTATTGCAGCAATTCTTTTTCCTTCATACACTTGACTGCAGTAAAAAATGTTTTTTGTTTCATGTATACTACAAATGCCAAAATAGTCTTATTTGTCTTTAGAGGCTTAGTGTTGTGTATTATGCAAAACTTGAAAATTGTTGTACACAAATTATCCTAAGTTTTCTTTATCAATTTTTCAAGTGACCTTAATGGGACCCAACTAACAAAACCATATTCCGCCAGGCCCCATCCACTCAAACTGCCAACACGGTCAACAACAATTGTGACATGGCCCCTGATGAGGTGTAGAGACTCGAGGCTTGTGTCTTCTTGTACAAGAGGCTGATGATTGAGAGGCTTAGAGGTGTTACCCCTGCCAGCCAGTCGTGCACACAGTGACAGGAAGAGTACACCGGATATTCAGAGATCTTACTATGTGCTTCGCATCAAAGTGCAGGATTGTATTTTGGTTAAGCAGTAGTCAGTCTTAAATCGGTGTGGGGGATTCTCTGCTACACATTTTGTAGCGGCACCCTAGTGATGAGCAGGTGAATTCAGTAATTTAGTCAAATGATTGTGTGAGACCCTGTAAATATTTCTTTTTGTGTCAAGGGCTATTATGTCCATTGCTCATTAATAACCCATCAGCTGTCCAGCCATAGCTGCTTCTCCCCTTAACCTGCCCTGGTTGTTACCAACCAAGCCTGTCTTGTGCCTGTTGCCAGTTTTTGTATGTTCAAAATAATAGAATTTTAGTGTCTGTTGTCCTTGGAACAAGCTAAAGTTTTTTACTCACTAACATTTCCTTTGGTACTTAATTTTATTTAAATTTAAAGCTATTTATTTTGCACTTAATATAAAATACAAAGATCTGGGTGGGTATGTCTGCTGTACAAACTTATCTGTACAAAGTTGTACAATTTTATTAATGTAAACTCCTATTTGTATAGAAATAGGTGTATGAGTGAGGACAAAATTTTAAGTAGATGCAGGAGATAGCCTTAGTTTTGTTAGTTGTTCAACATGTTTGGTCTCGTTTGATAGAAGTGCGTGGCTCTTTGGGTAGCCGTTTTTAATTATTATAATGATTTGTGTTAGTATTTTTTATGATGATTTTTCTGCTCAGTGTAGTTCCTATGCAGAGTGACTGCTTATTAACTCCCACTAGTGAGGTTGACCATAGCTTTACAAGTCACTAGTAGGTTGGTCAGCACCTCCAGGCAAGACTGATCTGACGCCTTGTGGCCAGGGCCATGAAGGGCTGTGCTGGAAGTCCTCACGCGGTTTCATTTATTTATATACCGATTGTCTGGTTGAAGAAATAGGAAGGAAAAGAATACTATAATTATATTAGGGTTCAAATTGGGGGTTAATTTAAGGGATATGTTAGTGTTATTATCTGGAAATGCGAGTGAAAATTAAGTTGTAGGCTGAGGACCTCTAGTGTGTAACAGTGTTAGCTCAAAACGGCCCACGCTGCCCTTAGCCTAGGTTGCTGGTCTGGTGGATCAAGAATTCAGTCTTGGATCTCATATTGTCTTGGCATTGCAGCCCACAGTCACAACCTCCATGTTTTCTCCACTTGTATGCCCTGGATCATCTGGTGATTTAAGTAAGTTGATTTAATAATATCATGTTGATTCATTACATCATGTTCTTTTCAGTGTAATTGGATGGTTTATTTCAAAGGTACTGACACGGCAGATTCTCACATAAAAGTTGTGGATGTGGGATGATGTTTCTGTAGTGTCAAGTAGAAAATGAGAATATATTATCTTTGTTAGGAATAAGGGAAAAGCCTACAGGAAGGGGGTTAGAGCACCTAGCTGAGGTTTGGCTGTTTGCTTAAGCATACAGTATATACAAACTGTTTGTTCTTGTATCATGAAATTTGTTGTTGCAATAGGCGGGCCACTTTTCTTAACCCCTTCACGCCCAGAGATTTACTTTGCCATATAAGATTGTCTGTTAGCCATAAAATTACGAAAAGTGACTTAATATACAAAATTAGTTGGTAGACAAGGATACTAAACAGGTCATAACTAATATATTGCTTATATCTATTAAAATTGTCTAATGTTTGTCAAATTACAATGAAAATTACGTTCTGGGCCTCAGGGGGTTAATTGTTCAGGGTGTGGCAGCCCAGCCTTCATTCAGCCCCCAGTCTGTCTACCGGGAGTTACTTATTTATCATTATTATTGTCAATTACTGAAACTTAATTTTGTCCAGGAACTCGACACATTGGTCCATAGTCCTCTCTTAACTGTTCCTACAATGGTGCTCAAAATTATAATCGAAGTAATTTATCAGTAGGTTTGGCCCACTGGATCCCACGTAATTTTTTTGTAAAACGTGTTGATTTAAGTATTTGCTTTATGAAAAGTGACCATGTGAGTAATGTGTTTGGAAGGATGTCAGATTAATTTGTGAAATGTGATGCAGTTTGACTCACATCTAAGGTAAGCTCTAGGTAAGAGAACCCTTGTTTTGAAGCCAAAGCCTTTGTGTAGTAGCTCTGATGGCTACTTACCTGTGCTATATTAATTTTGTCCTTTGTTCTTATTTCTAGTTAATTTAGATTTAATGTTAAAAAAAAGATTATGTGGTTAAATTTTCATAAGTATTCATTGCATTGCTCCTTAGATAACATTCTTGGTGTCAGTGATTTTATTATTGTTGTGTTCACCATTAAGGAGTGGGGTACACGAGTTAGGGGGGTCCAACACACTTATGGATACAAATTATCTCTCCTATTCTCACATTTTTTTGTAATTAAATTAAAAGCTGAAACAACAATTGGGTCCCAATTCAAAACAATGCTCAACTTTTCATGCAAACTTGTGTTAAACATAACTATTTTGTAATGGATTCCCACCTGCAGAAAACCCCACCATACTTAAAGGGAAAGAAAACCTGCCTCACTGAATGAATGACATTATTGGTGCTTTACTCAATTAACATGGTCAGAATATACAAATTTTACCTTGATAACAAATTTCTAGACATGAGACATTGCTTTGAATAACAAATTATCACAGAAAGACTGGTTCCACCTGAACACATGTGCCTTATTATCCTGCAGGGTGTGTTTTAATGCCCTGCATTACCCCACTCCTTGTCATTAGCCACATAATATTAGGGAGTTTTATGTGCCATTATGATAATTAAAACATGAAATTATGACATGAAACATTAAACCAGATCACTCTGGAGTATCTTCACTGGTATGGATGCTTAAGGTAATAAAAGGTATCAGTCATTATTCTCAGTTTTATATTTCTCAATGGTATTTACTTACAAGTAATGAGGTGAATTCAATTTCCAGACTAGTTTCGCTGATGCTTCTTAGTGAGAACAGCTGGTGTGCTGTACAAGCAGAACTGAGCTGGTGTGCTGTACAAGCAGGAGCAGCAGCACGGGCAATCCCACTCGCTTGCTGGAGGAGAGGCGGCACGGGCCACAAGGAAGCGGATTGGTCCTCGCACTCGCCCTGCCAGGTAATGTTTCTCCAAGGATGTACACCGCAGATGTTGCTGCCATGGTCTCAGTCCACACTATATCCCCTGTTCTTTTGTTTAGTATGTACTTGTTGTGAGATAGTGCCTCAGTAAATTCTTGCTCAAGCCACTCATTAGCATGCACGGATAGACCGACCCACTTCTGCATTCTATCACCATGACCCGCCAAGGCACTATTAAGGCAGTGATGTCATAATCTACTCTGTGTTCGGTCCCCTGCTGGTCTTGCCGAAACAATGTGGTCACACCAACTGCAAGGGATGCAGTACACTTTATATGACTAAGTCAGGAGTTTAAAAGTAATTTAGAGGTAGGCGCAGACGCACGCAGGTTCAAGGTGCGAAAGTACAGACGCACGCAGGTTCAAAGTGCGAAAGTACATTAGGTATTTGTACCAGCTTTCCCTGATCCCACTAAATAGGTGGTATAGGGGTGGTATAACACTAATCTATCCACCCATGGCTCATGAATATTAGTCTAATTTTTACATTACAATACTTAATTGTCTCAGGCTGAAGTCAAACCAGTGTGTGTGGATCTGTGCTCGCCTCGCCACCTGAACGGGCAAAGTAGAGAAGGTATTTCTACCCGCTCTACTTGAGCTCACTCTATGGCTTGACATTAATCCATTTGTCGTGAGCAGTGGCTGGATAGATTAATCAATAAAATGGTATGGTAAAAGAACAGTTAGTTTTGGTACAAGTGTATTGTATTGCCTGCAGCAGGTGTGACTGTAGTTATTTTGGAGACCAGCAAGGGACCGAACACCAGGATGAAGGTGACAGGTGAAACACTATCACCTTTCTATACTCTATCCAGTTTGGCAGACACACTCCCGATAACTCAAGTCCCGGCAAAGGGATCCACTGTTAGACGGACAAATTTAACATTAACATTTTTGACCACCTACTTATTTTTGCATTGGTATGTGTCATTTACCATCAGAATGGGAAAAATGTAAATTCAATACAAGCAAAACTACAGGGAGTTGAAGAAAAAAAGAAAGGGTGCATAAACACTCATTCATTTTTTCTTCAAACTCTGTAATTTTGCGTGTATTGATTTTTCATCTCGAATCAGCACACTTTTTTTCGATTCTGATGGCATATGACACGTACCAATGCAAAAATGTGTATTTGGTTAAAAATGTAAAATCTGTCCTCCTAACAGTGGATTGGAGTTGCCGGGACTGACATTGCCAAACTAAATAGAGTATAGTGCCCTGGTGGAACATTAACTAAATAACACTGTAACTGAAGGGGCCAGTACGTTGGTAGTGGGTAAGAGAGAGGTACTTTACATCAGAACAAGTAATAATTTCAACAAAACACGGATATGGTGTGGGCAGAGAGCATGACAGCTGCATGTGTAGTGTGTGTACATCATTGGAGATACATGTGGGCAAGTGCGAGGACCAGTTGGCAGTCTTCCTGATGATCTCCTTTAAATAAGCAAGTGTGATTGCCTACACAACTGCTCCTAGGCCATTGAGTGTCGTTAATCTACAAGTGTTTGGTAAAATTTTGAACTAATATTAATGTGAAGAAGAATGAAATGATGTTACAAGTTTATTAGGCATTTGTTCCTACTGATTAATATAAAGCTATCAGTAGGAACCAATGTCTAATAAAGTTGTATCATTTTAATTCCAAACACTTGTTGTACACGAGGGAAATTATGAACCAGTCAATTAATTATTCCTTTACTGCCTGTAAACCTAAGTCAATTATACCTCAAACACTGTCCGGAGATCACACACTCCTCATCCCAGGACCTCATCAATCAAAATGCAAAGTTGGGGAGTCTAGGACTTATCACACAAGGCAGCTTATAACCAGAAGGAAAAGGCCAGCTAATGAGTGACGCAAAAGGTGGCGGTGTAATATCAGGGCAGCGGTGGTGAAGCAACGCCACCTAAGAAATGAGAGAAAAATATTAATGACCTGAAAAGTCACCTGTGAAACATGATACTGATTTACCAGACATTCATTCCCTATTCTAGTATTTACACATTTTTTGTCAAAGTTAATACAGGAGCCAGTGGACAACAAACTGTTGGTGGTGGAGGACAGAGGGAGCAGCAGCAGCGGTGGTTGTACAGCAAACTCGCTAACCTGAAAGAAAAAATAAATACAATTAGAGTTCAATACATGTTTTAGGAAGATTCACTTAATGTTCTCATGTCAAAAGTTTTAAAATCCAAACAAGTTAAGATTGCCAAATAAGTGATAACTATTAAAGGACCTTATAATACAAGAGGAAATAACCAATATTGAGTAGTCAAAATTTGCCTACTTAAAAAGGAGCTAGCCAGCCGATGTGAAATAAGTTATTTTTTTTGGTCAGCAGTATATGGCCCTCTGTCTATCTAGTATGGTAATTAGCATGGGTCAGTGCAGGATATGTTGAACATTTGCGAGTGAAGTAGTTGTGTAACTTATATATGTCATTTGTCTCCCTTACTACCGTCAACAACACAATACTCGCCACTGCACTAATGTCGCCAGGTGCCATATATTACAAATTTTAGCATCACTACAGACTTGTAATATGCCACTGAAGAGGTGTGCGCAGTAGTTTATATTATGTACATCACACTACATGTCTTCAGTGGCAGATACAAGTCTGTAGTGATGCTAAAAATTGTAATATATGGCGCCTGGCGACATTAGTGCAGTGGCGACTATAGTGTTGTTAACGGTAAGGTAGACACCTCCCCAGTTTTCACAAACACCTAAAACAATAATTGAAAAGAAAACAAAACTAAGAAAATAGTGAAAGTGTGTATGGCTCTGTTGAATTTTGAAAATGTGACAACTGAGTAGCATTGCCAGTGTGGTGCCCGGCCACGGTGCAGACACCCGGCCTCACGGCGACAAAAGGGCACCAGAAACTTCAACACTGCAAATTCATGACTTGCCAAATGTCAAGATATTTAAATGATAAAAAAAAAAAAAAAAAATTCTGTATGACTGAATGATACAAAAATAATAACTTTTTATATATGACTTCAGAAGAGTTCAAATATATGAAGAGCTTTATCAGGCAACGTCAAATAATTTTGCACTTTAAAACTAAAATCTTAGTTAATTAATCTTAGTTAATCTAAAAATCTAGTCAGAATAAAATACTTCACTTAAAACTAAAATCTTTGCCAACATAATTCAAATGGTTTCAAAGAATAATGAAACTGCCTAGACCTGTGATTTATTGAATTTTCTTATCAATGTCTTTCCTTAAATTTTTGAAGTGTTTGTGAAACTGAAAATTAGAAAATTTTCATACTATAAACAATATATATGTCTTAGTACACGTAGACCCTGTTTAATGCAGGCTCACTTTACGAAAATTCAGTTATGCAAAAAAAGATTTGGACCAAAATTAGTTTAACATGAAAGATTTTGAAGTTTTGCACAAAATTATTTGGAAAAAAACCTCATGGAATTGCTTTACTTTTAGACCACCGACTCATAACTTGGGGAGCGTGCCCTGTGTGAGAGCGTAAGTACAGAAGCAGCTCAATTGGACAGTACTCTCTTTACCGGAAAGCTTGATTGAGCAAAACAAATTATTTTTTCACTTTTTTTGTTCTGCTAAAATTCCGGCAAAAAAAAAAAAATGGGGGGCCCTACAGACCACCGCAGACCCTTATTTGTGGAGGTACGAAAAACTTTGCGTGTGTAAATTAACATTAATATGAAATCTATGTAGTACAGGTACTTATCGACTACAAGTATATTTTCTCTATTTTGCGGAAAATTGAATTGGAACATGATTTTTGGTCTGAAGAAAGTATCGCCCTATATAATGGGAGACAATGGGGAAATAGGATTCAATGCATTTTCGCTTGACTATGATTTTCTAGGAACATAACTAGTGATTTAAACGGGGTCGACGTGTATGCCTGTTTTTTTTGCATGTGCAGCAAGGTTTTCAAATCTAGCTAATCCAATAAAATAATCCCATTTTTCTAATTAATTTTTTTGTTTTGTTTAATTATCAGCCCCTTTAACCTAATTCATGACGCCACAAACTACCCAAACACTAAGCATTAATCATGCCAGGAATACTAAGGGCAAAGAAAAAAAACACCAGCACATCCCCACTCACCACGGCAGCCCCTTTGAAGGTAACACTGGATGGATGTCAAGACGTCACAGCACCAATATTCACTGTCTTCACCACCACTGCCACTCCCTTCAGGAACCAAAGCTGGAACGGTCAAAACTATTTATTAATACATTACTACCACCATAAAGCCAAGATGTCATACAGTGTTAAGTCACTCCATCCACCTGCGTACCTGCCACATGCTCCTACAGCCGTCAACAAGCTGTATAATCTGATACTTTAAATAAGTAATGAGTGCGATTGTGTCATCTTTGGTGATATTAACCTAGCCATTCCTCCCTGGCCTGGGGGAATCCGCTAAACCAGCGGTTTACCTGGGGGGGCGTGGGTAATTACCTAGGGGGGCGTGAGCCAAGAGAGAAAAAGGAAAAACTGTCAAGTATCAAACTTGAAGCTCTGCTTTCGCTTTGACATTTAGCTTGTGTGCGCGGAGAAAGTCGCGACACGGTAGCAAGTGTGGCTGAAAAACTCTGCGGCGACGCCTAGCCAGATTTCACTAACTCCCTAGAGTTTTATGCAATATTATTTTATTATTTGTTAGAACTTATTATTAATATTATCATTATTATGTTATCATTATCATAATAATTATATATATCATCATACGGCTAGAGCGTTATCATAACGATAAAACTAGTTTTCTCGCTCCCAGTGCAGCCGCACCCTAATTATTATTAATAGTAAATATAAAGATGGGGGCACAAGTTATGCTGCGCTTAACCTCTGTGCTCATCTCCGTCGCATTAGCCCTTGAGCCTGTGGTGACACATACGGACACAGGCAAGTGTGCACAAGTTACCACGTTACTTCCCAGTACCCCAGTATCCATTATGCCAGCCGAAGAGGATGACACTGTTTAGGGCTGCACGCAGACTGTCCTGCCGGGATTATGACAGCCGCGATTCGAGCTAGGCGCGCTAGCACTACACCACGGAGCGGATTATTTTAATGCTTGCCCTAATATTTTACCCCACTGAAGCGAAAGCGCCGCAATGCCATCTTGTGAAGAAGTGAACAGGGTTGAGGGCATGAGGCAAGAACCACTAATAACAGGCGGCGTGCCCGTAATAGGTTAGATAACACTGACTATCTCTAGTCATGACTTATATTTTGGTTTATTAGAAAGTTTCTTAGCTCAGCATGTTCACAAAGCCACAAGGTGACATTATTAGACCTTGCCTTTTTCTTTTAACAAATGCCGATTTGATAAAAAAAAAAGAATATTTGTACTGAATGGTCACTAACGACCATAGGATCGTATTTTGATATAAATTTCGAAGTGCACAACAAATTTAACTGTACTATAGAACAAGGTAACTGAGAAGTCAATTTAATGTTAACAGATTGGAGCGTATTATCAAATGAAGCGGACAGACAAATCATGGGGGATATTTAACTATGTCTTAATTATTGCTGTAAAGTCTTATCCCGTGATACATAGCAGCCCTATATCCCGGGGGCCGCGGCAACGCCTCCCAAACCCCCCTTAATTAATTTTTCATTTCGACAGCTGTTGTAGATGTTAGAAATATATACTGCAAATGGTCAGATCAACAAGTTAAGAAAGATTATAACTAAGTGCCTTGTAAAGTTGTAATGTAATTCTACACCTGAAACTGCAGAACCCAAAATACTGATAAAAGTTAACTAAGGATTGAAATAAACTAGAAAGTGAAAGAAAGTGATTGAATGAGAACGGTAGGAGGAAGGTAACTATCTATCGCTTGTTAAAAGTACGTACTGCAAGGTGGGCTGCAGGGAGGCGTGAGAGCGGGGCTGAGAGAGAGGGGGGGAAGAGAGAAAGAGGGGGGAGGAGAGAGAGAAAGAGAGAGAGGGGGAGGAGAAAGAGAAAGAGAGGGGGGGAAGAGAGAGAGAGAGAGAGAGAGCGCGGAGGGAAATAATGAAGGAAGGACATAATGGTGGTGGTAGAGAGGAAGGAAGAGAGGAGGAACGAAGGAGAGAAGCAAACAGAACAAAGGCAGAGGGACTAAGCAACACAGGTAACTGCCAGGGTAATTAGAACAGGTAACAACACCAGCTAACAACCCAATTAATTACCACTTATAAATACACAAAGATAATAGTTCAATATATCCAAACCTATACTTATTACTTAAAACAAAAACTAACTTTAAACTTATTAGGTACGTACACTTAACTACACTTACTTATAACAATTGTAAGGGCACGGGGTGTAAGTATCAAGGCTAGGAGCGGAGCGGCATACACCCTCCTCCTGCTATAGCCAGACGGGCACTGAAATTAAATGCGAATTTTTTGTGACTGTTGGCAAAAAATACAAGCAGACGTCATTTTCGAAGTTCCAAAGTTAATGTTTTTTTTAATTAAGCCTCTGTTCTTCTTATATTTATTCATTTGTTTTACGTCACACATACACGCAGGTAAATGGTCAAGTGAATGATAGATAATAGAGGAAGATAACTAGTTTTCCCTAACGACACCTAAACACAGACTAATCAACTGAATGATTGATTACTTTAATTGTAGAAAGATAACTAGGCAACAGCCATTACTTTACAGGGCGGACTAAACAACCTTAAATCACACGTCAGCTCTCCCTCACTCCCTCTCCCACTCACAGTAGCGACGCCAGGTAATTTTGACTGGGGTGGCCAAGGTAACAGATCTAGACACAGATCTAGTGTGGGGTGGCCATGGCATAGCCATTGGAAATATATGGTTTAATTTTCATTAGAACTGATTCAGATTTGGGGTGGCCAATAAGATTTCAGGAGTGACCGTGGCTCCTTAGACCCGCCACTGCCCACTCACTCCTCTCCCTCTCTACTTACCTTACGCTGCAGAAATATGAAGAAAAGCAACAAAATAAAATGTTGTTAGGCCAAAAGTCACCCCTTCCTCCTCCCAGCTACCTGCACACGCGTCCTGCCTGCTCGCTGGCTCGCCCTCGACTATCGCTCGTACAGGATTACTCACGGAACTCAACTCTGCTTCGAAACACAAAACCTTTCCCTTATTTTCTTCTCACCCCCTTACCTATTGACCTTTGACCCATTATTCTTGACCTACAGCGT